>VZQC01007275.1:1486924-1582131 GCA_009823505.1 Rhizomys pruinosus | reverse complement strand
AGAATTTTTTTTTAATTTTATTTATTTTTGTATGTGTATGAATGTACTGTCTGCATGTAGGTCTGTGCACCCATGTCGTGCAATGTCGCGGAGGTCAGAAGAGGGTCTCGGATTCCCCTGGAACTGGAGTTCTCCTGGAACTGGAGTTACAGACGGTTCTCAGCCGCCATGTGGGTGCTGGGGATCGAACCCTGGTCCTCTGCAAGAGCAGTCGGTGCTCTTAACCACTAGGCCATCTCTCCAGCCCATAAATACAGTTTTTTTAGATTTTTTTTTTCTTTTGTCTTTTTGAGACAGCGTCTCCCCTTAGTCCTAGCTGGCCTGGTGCTTGCTATATAGATCAGGCTGGCCTTGAATTCACAGAAATCCACCTGCCTGTGGAATTAAAGGCATGTGCTACCATTACATGGCCACAGTGTTGTTTTTTTTTGTTTTTGTTTTTTTTTGGTCTTTTCGAGACAGGGTCTCCCTGTAGCCCCAGCTGTCCTGGAACTCACCTTGTAGTCCAGGCTGGCCTTGAACTCACAAAGATCTGCCTGTCTCTGCCTCCCAAGTGCTAGGATTAAAGGCGAGCGCCACCACACCCGGCTCAATCACTCCTTAAAATAGACCACATCCCATTTTAACTGGAGGTTAAATCAGAGTTCAAGAGATGACAAAGAGGGGGCGTGATTCCTCTTAGTGTATGTGTGTGACATCCTCAGTTCCTGCATGTTTCCTCTCAAGACCATCCTGTCTGTGTTGTGATAGCTGACAATGGCAGCTGCTCATGCTGTGTGCTCCTTATACAAAACCTTCAAAGAGGCCTGCAGACTGGATGCTGGTAGGCAGCTTCAGTTACCAGGAACTATTTGGTGTTAATTTCTTTAGCTCATAATCTTATCAAACTGTAAATCCTTAGTTTATTAAATGTTTCGATACCTTTCATACGTTTTTGTCGGGAGGCCTTTATTCCGCTAGTGATAGGGGGCGCAGCTTCTCTCATCACCTCTCCTTTAAAGGACAGAGGGGGAAGCCCCGCCTACTACGGAAGGAGAGAAGGTCTGGACGTAGAGCCCATTCCCCGGCCTGTTCCCTGGCCTGTGAGCCCTTCCGGCTCGCCAGCCCCGACCACGGTAACGCTCAGGTGAGGCCGCGGCGGTGCCGGGACCGGAGGCGGGAGGACGTGGCCTAGGACTGCCTGTGGGGGGCGGTCTCGCACCCGCCGCGCTCAAGGTCAGCGCGCCGGCGGGCGAAGGGAGCGGCGGCCCGCAGGCCTAGGGGTCGGGTGCCGACTGCCCTGCTGCCCAAAGCTACAGATAGCCCCAGCCTCAGTTCCGGCGCGTTTTCGCTGCCTAGGCTAGTACACAGGCGCACTGCCGAGTGCTCCGAGAGAGAAGCCTTCTGGGTGTTCGTGGTCTTCAGCGTCCTTCCGGGTGGGCGTGGCCACCGCCTGGCTCTTATCTGGTCTAGTGGTCCCAGAAGCTGCTCAGGGTGCCTGTGCGCCCCTCGGCCGGTTCTCCTTTGCAGTTCGTCATTTAGTAGATTCTCCGGCATAGGAATCTTATTGAGAAGCCACGGTTCCAAAAATGCTTTATGATAGGCCCCTGTCTGAAAAATGAGGCTGGCGGCGGAATGTGGAGACCAAACCATTCATTGTGCCAGGCACAATACTAATGAATAAATTCTGTTTGCTCTTGCTTCTTGAGGCAAGGTTTAGTGAGGGAGAGCACTAGAAAGGACTAAAATCATCACAAAATTATAATTGTAACAAGTACCCGTAAGGAAAAAAACGGACTGTAGAAGCACTTAATGTTTGACAAACCCATGGGGGAAGAGGCTGGACATCTGGCTTAATTTGGGAGGTACCAAAGGGTGGCTTGAGAAAGGGAGCAGAGGCGCATGCCTGGGTTTCCTTTGCTGAGGCAATGCTAAAACTGAAAGGCCAGTGAGGTATAGGCAGAAAGGACAAGCTGGAGGGGAAGAAGGGCCTTTGGCCCTGAGGATGTAGATCTTAAGGGGCAACTGAATTTCAGGCAGACCCATGTGGCACAGCATGATTTCAACACGTTCTAAACTGCCAACTCAGAAATTGATATCATATGTAAAAAGATGCATTCGAAGTGATCGTCTGAGAAACTTAACCTTTACAATATTGTGGTGGGGTAACCTACTTGTGGATGGGATGGAGTAAGAGTAACTGTCTTATGTTATGCATCTTTATTCGGTGCTGGTCTGCTCAGCCTAGTATTGATAGTATTCCTCTGACAGGGGAATCAAAGGAAACTCAACTGGGTGTACCAGTTCAGTGATTCTTCACAGGAAAGGAAAGGAATTCTGAGTGACTCTGATAAGGCCTGAGTAACAGTGTTCTGATGGACATGTGTACTTTCAGCAAAACATGCAAATTCTGCTTTGAAATCATTACCATTTATGACAGTGACTTTTAGACTTTTTAGACTTTGGCCTTATGAAAATAGAGAAATGAAGGCTGTAAACATTGCAACAGGATTCACAATTTTAAATCTGTAAAATCCTTATTTGTACTTTACACACAGGCTTTGAAACTAATGAGGATAGTATATATTTGTAAGATGCAGGCTGGAGAGATAGCTCAGTGGTTAAGTGGAGAGGACCTGGGTGAGTTCAATTCCCAGAACCCTCATGGCAGCTAACAACCATTTCTAACTCCACTTCCAGGGGATCTGACGCCTTCTTCTGACCTCCACGGGCATTGCATGATGTGTGCACCTACCTACATGCAAGGAATATACTCATATACATAAAAATAAAAATTATAATTATAAAAATAATGTAAACATACAAAATAGAGTAATAACTAATATCTATGTAACCAGATCCAGCAACTATTGCTATAATTGCATTAACTAACTTATATTTCCTGCTAACCATTTCAGAGTGATAGATGTCACAATCCTAAATACTTCAGTGTTTCTTCCTAAGAAGTTAAAATTTTTTTTTTCTGATTTATTATGTGCATGGGTGTTTTGCCTGCATGCATGTCAGTGTACCATGTGCATGCAATGACATCAGAGGCCAGAAGAGGGCATTGGATCCCCTGGAGCTGGAGTTACTGATGGTTAGCCACCATGTGGGTGCTGGAAACTGAATCAGGTCCTCTGCAAGAGCAGCCAGTGCTCTTAACTGCTAAGCCATCTCTCCAGCCCCAAGAATTTTATTTTCACACTAAGAAAATTGATGGCACGTTTCAAGCAGTGTTTATATTTTCTCAACATGTCTTTTCAGATGCTTTTTTTCAAACACATTGACTTTTGTAATTATGTTTACTTTTTTATTAAGAATAACCTGTCCTTCCTTCCCTTTTCATCCTCAATAACATGGGCTTTTTGTGCGACATCAAGCCAGTTGCCTTGCCCCTACAAACTGCATTTATTGCTTTCCTGTAGGGTTTTCTATTTTGCTCCTCTGAGGAAGCTTGGTAAAGGGTGTGTAAGGTTCAGGGGATTAAGGCTGTGCTATGGAAGGCACTGGATACTTGGTGTAGCTGCATCAGGAGGCACTTGTGAGGTGTCAGGCTGTCCTGCTGGGGAGATGCCGGTCTGACCCTTGGTTGTGATGGTGAGCCAGGTTTCTCCCCAGCAGTGCATGGCCCGTGTCAGCTTTCTGCCTGACAATTGTTTCATCTGTGTTGCATGAATGTTTCACTGTTGGCAAAATGGTAATTTTTAATTTAAAATTAACTTTTCTTCATTTATTAACTACATTTCAGAAGAACTTTTCCTCATCAACAGGGGATGAGGAGTTTTTCCTAAAAAGGTGGAATAAATGCTTGGCTCTTTAGATTTAATTACCAATTTACGATTTTCAAATTGTAAGGGTGTAACAGTCAGACATAGTGGCAAAATATCATTCTCATAGATGTTTGCATATTTAGTACATGAAAATGAATTAAAGTCATTTTTCCTTAATGTTTAAATTATACTACATTTGAATAAGGGGAATCTGTCAAGTGGTAAATGAAATGTCAACACACAAAGTTATGGTACTTGCAGGGAAATCTGAAAACCAGGTATCTGATAAAGGAAGAGTTGTCAGTCAGAATGTCATTGTAATTATTAAAGATAAAAAGCACAAGCTATAGTGTTTACTGCTGGCCTGGTTTCCACTACAGATCATCACAGCTGGCTGAGGAGCGTGGATGGCACATGCTGTTAGCTATACTACAGATCATCACAGCTGGCTGAGGGGCGTGGATGGCCCATGCTGTTAGCTATACTACAGATCATCACAGCTGGCTGAGGGGCGTGGATAGCCCATGCTGTTAGCTATACTACAGATCATCACAGCTGGCTGAGGGGCGTGGATGGCGCATGCTGTTAGCTATACTATAGATCACAGCTGGCTGAGGGGCGTGGATGGCGCATGCTGTTAGCTATACTACAGATCATCACAGCTGGCTGAGGGGCGTGGATGGCGCATGCTGTTAGCTATACTACAGATCATCACAGCTGGCTGAGGGGCGTGGATGGCGCATGCTGTTAGCTATACTACAGATCATCACAGCTGGCTGAGGGGCGTGGATGGCGCATGCTGTTAGCTATACTACAGATCATCACAGCTGGCTGAGGGGCGTGGATGGCGCATGCTGTTAGCTATACTACAGATCATCACAGCTGGCTGAGGGGCGTGGATGGCGCATGCTGTTAGCTATACTACAGATCATCACAGCTGGCTGAGGGGCGTGGATGGCGCATGCTGTTAGCTATACTACAGATCATCACAGCTGGCTGAGGGGCGTGGATGGCGCATGCTGTTAGCTATACTACAGATCATCACAGCTGGCTGAGGGGCGTGGATGGCGCATGCTGTTAGCTATACTACAGATCATCACAGCTGGCTGAGGGGCGTGGATGGCGCATGCTGTTAGCTATACTACAGATCATCACAGCTGGCTGAGGGGCGTGGATGGCGCATGCTGTTAGCTATACTACAGATCATCACAGCTGGCTGAGGGGCGTGGATGGCGCATGCTGTTAGCTATACTACAGATCATCACAGCTGGCTGAGGGGCGTGGATGGCGCATGCTGTTAGCTATACTACAGATCATCACAGCTGGCTGAGGGGCGTGGATGGCGCATGCTGTTAGCTATACTACAGATCATCACAGCTGGCTGAGGGGCGTGGATGGCGCATGCTGTTAGCTATACTACAGATCATCACAGCTGGCTGAGGGGCGTGGATGGCGCATGCTGTTAGCTATACTACAGATCATCACAGCTGGCTGAGGGGCGTGGATGGCGCATGCTGTTAGCTATACTACAGATCATCACAGCTGGCTGAGGGGCGTGGATGGCGCATGCTGTTAGCTATACTACAGATCATCACAGCTGGCTGAGGGGCGTGGATGGCGCATGCTGTTAGCTATACTACAGATCATCACAGCTGGCTGAGGGGCGTGGATGGCGCATGCTGTTAGCTATACTACAGATCATCACAGCTGGCTGAGGGGCGTGGATGGCGCATGCTGTTAGCTATACTACAGATCATCACAGCTGGCTGAGGGGCGTGGATGGCGCATGCTGTTAGCTATACTACAGATCATCACAGCTGGCTGAGGGGCGTGGATGGCGCATGCTGTTAGCTATACTACAGATCATCACAGCTGGCTGAGGGGCATGGATGGCGCATGCTGTTAGCTATACTACAGATCATCACAGCTGGCTGAGGTGCGCGTGGATGGCGCATGCTGTTAGCTATACTACAGATCATCACAGCTGGCTGAGAGACATGGATGTCACATGCTGTTAGCTATACTAGCCTAATGTACAAAGATTCTCCAAAGTTTATTTTGTTTGCTTGTTTGTTGTTTTTTTGGGTGCTGAGGATCATACCAAAAGACTTGTACATGTTAGACTTGTACATGTTAGGCAAATGCTACAATCCAAGAATATTATTATTCTGAATAATAAATAAATTAGGAATTTATGTGGTATTTAAATCAAATTTAGCAACAGCTTTTTTGTTTTGGGGGTTTTGTTTCTTTTTGTTTTGTCACTGTTTGAGACAGGATTTTCCTATAGCCTCAGAAGACTTGGAACTCAGCATTAGACAAGAGATCTGCCTGCCTCTGCCTCCTGAGGGCTGGCATTAAAGGCATATGCCACAAGGCCCAGTGTTACTACATTTTTTTTAACTTTGTATATATCTTTTTTTTTTTTGTAAAGACCTATTTAGAAGAAACACATATTTTCAAATTTTTTAGAGATAAAATTTACCTACCATTCAAGGTTAATTGCAGTGATCTGTCTATCAAGAAAATGTAAAGCTTCTTTTTTTTTTCTTTCTTTCTTTCGTTTTTTGGTGATGTTGGTGGTAGAACCAGGCTGAAACCCAGGACCTAGGGTGTGCTCTACCACTGAGCTATGTCCCCAGCCCAGTGAAAATGTAAAATCCAGAGCACATAGGCTTTTCCCATAACTGCAAGGAAAAAAGAAGTACTTAAATTTAGAAGTAATAACTTTCCATATGACAACTTCCCTATCTTTGTTTCAGATAGACTTGAGGAGAAACAACACTGATTTCAGACAGGAAGCTTTTCAGGATTATAAGAAATTCCCTATGGTCCACTAGCATCCAGCCCTATGGCGCTCGGAGATTAAACTAGTGAGATCTGGGACGATGCTGCTGTCATTTTTGGAATGAAAACATTTTATTTGGTCCAGATTTTCTGCTTTTGGGAGGAGATGGACCTACTATAGTTTGGATTTTGAATGTCCCACAAAGGTCCATAGTACCTGACTTGGTATTATTGGAGGTGGTGAAACCTTTCAGAAGCAAGGTGTAGTGGGAGGTCTTTAAGCCACCAAGGCCATGCTTTCAAAGGAAATTTGGGGAGTCTGGTCTCTTCCTCTTTTATTTCATGGCCATGAGGTGAATGATTTTGTTCCACCACATGCTCTTATATGAGGTACCGCTTGGCCACAGGTTGGAAAGCAGTGAGCTCAATGATCACAATTGAATCCTCCTGGAACCAAAACAAACTTGTCCTTATAAGTTGGTGATCTCAAGTGTTTATTGTAGTAATGCAGCGATGACCAGCAGAGGTGCTTTTTCCACCGTTGAAGATCATTTTTCTAACAAGTAGTATTTCAGTTAGCATTCTTTTTATTTGGGCTTACACCTTTAATCCCAGTTTTGGGGAGGGAGAAGCAGGTGGATCTCTGTGACTTCAAGGCCTCCCTGTTCTATATGAGTTCCAGGTTAGCTGGGGCTACAGAAAGACTCTGTCTCAAAAACACACACACAAAACAAACCACCATGGTGCCCTTACGACATCATAGCTTGACTCTCCAGATGCGACAACTGTAAACTAGCTCATCCCACTCACTGTGATGCAGCACTGTCAGAGCTGGTGATGCCAGAAATGGAAGGAGTGCAGCTTGCCAGCATCATCTGAGGGCACAGAGGTCAAGCTGATTGGTACTACCATGCCACAGTGGCTGTTTCCTTCTCCCAAATGTTCATCCAAGGACATATTAATTCAAGGTCTTAGCTCTAGTGTTGGGAGTGATAGCATTGAACAAAATGGCCAAGTTGAGTTATCTCTTAGAACTCTGTGACGTGAACTTTTCCTAGGGAGATGAACAGTGTCTGCTCACCTCCAATAGGACACCAAGAACAGACCAAAGCAATGATTCCACCCAGGTCTAGATTGATAAGCCAATGAATTTCATTAGCGTTACTTAAAGGAGCATGGGTGAGGGGATATTTACAGGAACATGGGCAACTTATGAGAGCCTGCACCACTCAAGAAAATGTCTCTCTGCCAGCTACCATTAATCCTCAGTAGAAGTAGACTCTTCTCCTCAGGGAGTAGAAGAATCTTGTGAGCCCTTTCCTACTCATATAGGGCATTGATGCTCCCGGTCTTGCTCAGGTCTTGTGCCATTCAAGTAATCACAGCTGCCGAGAGTCTAAGAGGGCAGCAGCCATGTGATGCTGGGAAGAATGTTCTGCAACAAGGAAGTATTATAAACATACAGATAGACATGTAACATTGTGGTTGGTATAGTGGAGTTGTTTTTTTTTTTTTAATTTTTATTTATTTCTCTATGTGTATGAATGTACTGTCTGCATGCAGGTTTGTGCACCCGTGTCGTGCAATGCTGCGGAGGTCAGAAGAGGGTGTCGGATTCCCCTGGAACTGGATTTCTCCTGGAATTGGGAGTTTCAAACGGTTCTCAGCCACCATGTGGGTGCTGGGGATCGAACCCAGGTCCTCTGTAAGAGCAGTTGGCACTCTTAACCACTAGGCCATCTCTCTAGCCCCGGTATAGTGGAGTTTTTAACAAGGCCTCATAGTTGATTTGAAAAGTGACAGGTCTGAAAGAAAGTCAGGGAGACCTTGCCAAATCTGAGGACAGATTTGAGGTACATGAGTCCCATGCCACCTAAGGGATAGTTGCAGGGAAAGGATATTGTGGGGACAGGGACCCAGAGGAGGGCCATGTTCATTGTTTTACGGGTATAACAGGAGGCAGCGAGGCTGGCAGGCAGAGGGAGAAAATGCAAGTGTGGGCTGAATCAGAGCCTATTACAGAGATTTCACTTCCTGGAGATGGAAGTGACTGGAAGGTTATAAGCAGTGGAGGGATATAAATTAATATAAGGTGATACATTTATTCATTAAGTCATTCATTAATGCATGGGGGTGGTGGAGACATAGCACAGGACCTCAGCAGTGAGCTACACTCTTAGCCCTGGCATATACATTTTAACAGGGTCACTCTGCATCGCTGTGGCCAATTCCAGGCATCAGCCACAGGGATAAGGAAGACAGAGGTTCATCTTGTGATCCAGGAGAGGTAATAATGGCTTTAAAAAAAAAAGTACATGTATAAATGTCTGTTTGTAGATATGTGCACATGAGAGCAGGTGCCTGTAGAAAGCAGAGGTGTTGGATCCCCCAGGAACTGGAGGCACAGGCAGTTGTGAGCTACCTGATATGGTTGCTGGGAATTAAACTCTGGTCCTCTGTAAGAGATATTTGCTCCTAACTACTGAGCTATCTCTCCAGCCCATGATGATGGCTCTTGAATAAGGGAAGAGCAGTAGTGATGAGAAGGGTTAGGTTCTGGACATATTTTACAGATAGACCAGGCTCTGCTGATGGGTTGCTGAAAGAGTCCAGGATGTTTTGGGGTTTTTTTGCCTGGGCAGCCAGAACATGTTGCTGTTCTGGAAGATAGAGCCCATTTGGGGGCAGGATACAGTAGATTAGGATGGAACATCAGAAATAGAGTTTTGGAAATGTTGGCTTAAGGATGATAACTTACACAGTAGTGGAGGTTGTTTGTTTGTTTTAACAAAGCCCAGTAGTTGGTTTGAAAGTGGTGGGTATGAAAGCTCAGGAAGCTGTTGCCAAATATGAACAGAGACCAGAAGTGCTTGTGTCACATAGTGCCACAGGTCTCACATATGTCAAGTGGGGGTGTTGGTCAGGCAGTTAACTCTAAAAGTTTGGAATTTGGGGAGAGAGGACAGAGCCAGAGCCACAAACCTGGGTGTTAGCAAGCCAGGCAAGGAGTCGCGACGGCATGTCTGTCACTCACTATGGAGCTTACCATGGAGTTTTTGTATTATCAGCATAGGAGCAAGGGATGGCAACAGATGGGGTACTGGACTGCATAGCCAGTGACTGCATAGCCAGCAGAATCACAGCCACGGCTTTGAGAGGACTGCAGTGTTAAGCACCCCAGCTGATTCTCACATTGCACAAGACCCATGCTTTGAGAAGTGCTACTTGAGGCACCTCGTCCTAGTCTGTTGTTTCCATTGTCTAGCATTTCCCGGTGGGTCTGGATCACATCTTTGGCCCAAACCTCTAGAACTTACCACACATGTGAATGGAAGGAGAGAAGTGCTTTTTATTGTGATAGAGAAGCAATTTTTTAAAAATAAAGTTTTTTCTTTTCCGTCTTTTTGAGACAGGGTCGCCCTTTAGTCCTAGCTGGCCTGGAGCTCGCTTTGTAGACCAGGCTGGCCTTGAACTCACAGAGATCTGCCTACCTCTGCCTCCCAAGTGCTGGGATTAAAGGTGTGCACCACTAGACCTGGATCAAAGTGCTTTTTTGAAGTGTTTTGAATCTGGTTTTATGCTATGAAGAGAAACATGCCTCCCTGTTGCTGTTTGCTAGGGATGCCTGCCTTACCCAGGCTTCTCTCCATAGTAGGTGTCAGGGTACTTCCCTTCTGATGCTGTCAGTTCTCAGGGCTCAGCTTCCCCTTGAGGCTCCCTTCCCATAATAGTGTTAACCTTTATATTGCACTAAATGTACTAATAAATTGTTAGCTTCTCATTTAGAAGTCTAAATTTTTATATATATGAAGAGTTAGCATTTTATATACTGCATCCTCAAGATGTGATATAATAACTAGTTGCTTTAGGCACAGTGCCAGCTAAGTCCATTTATTGATGTTGTCTTCCCACACCTGGATCTGTAGTGTTGAGAACAGCATTTCCAAAGTTTAGAGGTGCCAGTCTCCACCACCTCACCTGTGCCTCATTCTGCACCACACTAGCGGATCAGGGACGTTTGTGATCGAGTAGTAATGAACTTTCATTACTCTGTCAGGATGGCTGCTCTTCTAAAGAGGTTGACACTACAAACAATAATGATTGACAGTAACTGTATTGGAAGATGTTTTGGAAAACACATTGTGCAAAAGCTAGCTGTGGCACAGCTGCCCCTGACTACCTCCACCCCAAGACTGTTAAACCTAATTTCCACAAAAGGTTTTAGTGCTGTCAGCAATCAAGATGAGAAAAGGAAGAACAGGAAGGATGTTTTTTCTAGCGTTGGAAGGAAAATTGGCGAGCGGATTATCCGTGTCCTCGATGAGAAAGGCAATGACCTGGGATTAATGCACCGGGCAAAGGTGATCAAACTCTTAGACGAGCAGGACTTGAGGCTGGTGCAGAGGAATGCCAAAGCAGAGCCCCCAGAGTACCAGCTCATGACTGGAGCACAGATCCACCAGGAGCGCCAGAAGATCAGAGAGCTGGAAAAAGCCAAACCCCAGACTGGTAGGTACTTTGCTGTTTGCTCCCAGAATCCTTTAGGATGACACATCAGCTGCTTAAACTCTGGTGTTTGCTGAAGTGCCTGTGACAATGGGAAATGAGAAATTGGAATCTCCGCCTTTGTAGTTTCGCCATCATTCCCTGGTCTTCATTTCCTCCTTCATCCCTCACAACCATTCCTTCCCCCCCTTCATTTCTCATGCTCTGTATACATTGTATCTTTTTTTAAAAAAAGAACTGTAAAGTGGGGGCGAGACAAAGTGATTGAGCCAGTGAGGGAAACAAGCCTACTCATCTCATGGCCTTGGCTGTGGCTGCCACGCGAGTACTGTGGCTGACGGGCAATGAGCTCTTGTCACATTGCTTTTTGAGCACCTTTTAATTCTGAAGGGATTCACACTGCACTTCCTACTATTATACATGGCCAGTCACCTTCCCAGGTTGTCAGTGAAGCCACACAGAGGCCAGGAATTGGGTATTAAGTGAAGATGTGTTTGCTTTCCATGGCTCCCTGTTATAGAAGGTTGGTTCATGGGCTTCACACTGCAACAACAACATACTAGGCTATACCAGCCTAGTAGCTATGGTTTTTTTAATGTTTTTAAATTTTATTTATTATTTTTTATGTGTGTGAATATACTGTCTGCATGCAGGTTGGTGCACCTGTGTCATGCAATGCCACAGAGGTCAGAAGAGGGCGTTGGATTCCCCTGGAACTAGAGTTAGAGACAGTTCAGTTCTTAGCCACCATGTGGGTGCTGGGAATCGAACCCGGGTCTTCTGCAAGAGCAGTTGGTGCTCTTAACCGCTGAGCCATCTCTCCAGACCCCAGTAGCTACATTTTATACATTTAACAGAACATTTGTTTTTCAGACAGCATTCAAAATACTACCCAGGCTGGGTGTGGTGCCACACACCTTTAATCCTAGCACTCGTGAGGCAGAAGCAGGCAGATCTCTGAGTTCAAGGCCAGCCTGGTCTACATAGTGAGTTCCAGGCTAGCTGGGGCTACTGGGAGACCCTGTCTCAAAAATACAAAACAAAAAACCCAAACAAGCAAACAAACAAAAAACACTACCCAGAGGGCTAAGGATATTAAACCAAGTCACAGACAAAACAAGTTCAGCACACTGGGGAGCTCGGAAGGTTGAAGGGCTAATTACTTTGTTCTGATGGAGACTCAGAACCAAATCGTAGAAAGGGGTACTAGAATACTCATATAAAGGTATATAAAGGTTATAATTGTTACCCATCATCCAAAATAAGCAATTCAGATTGTAATTCAGACATTTATTTATTTATTTATTTATTTATTTATTTATTTATTTATTTTTGGTCTTTTCAAGACAGGGTCTCCCTGTAGTCCCAGCTGTCCTGGAACTTACTCTGTAGACCAGGCTGGCCTTGAACTCACAAAGATCCGCCTGCCTCTGCCTCCCAAGTGCTAGGATTAAAGGCGTGCGCCACCACGCCCGGCTAAGACTTTTAAAACATTACAGAAAAGCTGAAGTCCCCTCTGCCCTCCCACCTACTCTTTGGATTTTAGTCAGCTGCGTGTTACAGATGTTCATGAAAAGTATATAAAATATGTTTTAAATGGGACAATTTTTGAGGTGTGAGCACGTTCATATACTAGTTGTACCTAACTGATTATCATTACCATGACTCCTCATAGGAATGCTTTGAATTTGTTAATCCATCTCCATGACATCAGGCTTGTTCCCAGCACTTCATTACGGTGAACACCAGTGTGCACTCTAGGTTCTATGAACCTAACCAGGACAAAGTGCTGTCAGCAGCAGTGGAGCAGACTTCTTCCCCTACACCCTCACTTGCACTTGATACTTTTTACCACAGTAGTAAGTGAGGAGTCACTGCTTAAGATATTTCCTTCTGGGGCTGGAGAGATGGCCTAGCGGTTAAGAGTGCCGACTGCTCTTGCAGAGGACCCAGGTTCGATCCCCAGCACCCACATGGCGGCTGAGAACCGTCTGAAACTCCAGTTCCAGGGGAATCTGACACCCTCTTCTGACTTCCGAGGCATTGCACGACACGGGTGCACAGACCTACATGCAGACAGTACATTCATACACATAAGAAAAAAAAGATTTCCTTCTATTATTTGAGCTGCTTTTCTGAAAGTTTCCTATTTATAGCCCTTTATTCCTCTTGAATGGTTTTTTCCTCCAGACTTATGGCTCTGTAATGCAGACCTTACTAGGTGTCTGAGAAGATGACTCAGTGGGTAAAAGTACTTGCTGCACAAAGGTGAAGAACTGGGTTTCAACCCCCAAAACCCATGTAAAAGCCAGACACAGCAGCACAACTGTCTATAATCTTAATGCACCCCTGTGGTGAGATGGGAGGTGGAGACAGGAGTCCCTGGAAGCTGACAGGCCAGCCAGCCTGGGTACACAAGAAATGAAACAAGAAACCTGTGTCCAACAAGGTGGAAGGCGAGGACAGCAGCAGAGGTTCTCTTGACCTTGACATGCGCAAGCCTGCATCCCCTCCCCCTAAACAAATAAACTCAAAGCAAAACAAACCAGGGTTGAAAATACACTTAGCAGGTTGGGGGTGGGAGGGAAGCACCTTTTTCTATCTCCCCATTTGAAAAAGCAGTTACTAGTCCATAAGTCTGAAAGATGAAGACTGTTAGGACCCCATGGGGACCTAGCATCATACCAGGTATGGGTGGAAGTTCAAGTTTCAAAGGCAAGTAGAAAACAGACCTAATTCCAAATTTCACTCTTTCAAACCAGGACCAGCTGGGATAAAGGAACTAACTTTTTCTTCAAATATTGGACGACACGATTTGGACACAAAGAGCAAACAGATTCAGCAGTGGATTGAGAAAAAATACAAAGTTCAAGTCACCATAAAGAAGGGGAGAAATGCAGACGAGCCAGAAAATGAAACTGTAAGTAAGCACAGGCATAATGACAGGTCTTTGTCTTTGATGGAAAGTACAGTTGTAGAAAACCTGAAAAACTAAAGGCCAAGCAACAGGATTTATAATTCTACTACTCAGTGCTAAGAATGGCTGTGCAGTTTGTCAAATGCAGGCACACTGTATATGTTTTCCTTAGGACAGATTTTGTCACAGGAAAACTATTCTGTAATATAAAGGCTATAAATCATTCTATTTTACAAATTGTAGAATATCTAACATTTAAAATAGAAAAAGTAGATACTTCATAGAATTCTCTTTCATTCATCTGCCCTGTGGAGAATTCTATGAGTTTTGAATCCCAGGAGATTCTAGTCTGTTTTGCTTTTTTAAATTGGATGTAAAGGTTCATGGGAGCAGTGGTTTTCACCCCAACCTGTGTTAGAACCAGCTGCTCTGAATGCACAGCTCAAATCATTCAGAGTTTCTGGGGCACAGGTGGGACCTCCCTCTCTGCTTCAGAGACCCAAGCACAGAGCTTGTTTTGGGGAAAGTGTGGCCTGGGGCTAATTGTAGCCCTTTAGCGCTGTGACACAGTGGAGACTGAAGTCCCATCGAGCCTTCAGTATTGGTTTAGGCACATGGAGCTCCTGTGCACAGTTCAGTCACCTGGGCAGATACAGGAATTGATGAGGCAGTTGCTTAAACAGCAATTCCAGGATGCTGGGTTTGTGCTCATTTTTACTGTAGCATCAAAGATTCTGATCTTAAATTAATCTAAGCTGTCCTGTCTAGGTTGAGCTATTTAACCAAATTCTCCAGAGTATGCCTGGAAGTGCTACTTTCTCAGTCAGCCCACAAGCTGTCAAAGGAGGGAAAGCCTTTATGTGTGTTTTTCGTCATCTGAACAAAAAAGAGGAGAAGGCATACAGAGACTCTCAAGAGACTCAAGAACACACTGAACAAAGCAGAAGTGAGAGGGAGTGAGATGTTCTACACCAGTGATTTTAATAAAGACCGATTTCTGAGGAAGCTGCTGATCACGGCTCTGTAGTCCTTCACCAGGCCAGTGGTGCCTAGTTGAGGGTGAGTATGCCAACTGGCGGGAGCATTGTGTCTCCTGTGTCACTCCTGGACTCTGTGCTGTCAGACAAAGAGGACTGTGGCTCTTGTCTCCTTTTAGGCGGAACATACCCACTGAGGTGAGAGGCCAAACTCCGCTTTTCACGAGACCGTTTTACCTTTGAGAGTAAGAAAAATGGACAATTTGCCATCAGAATTCTGTGTTAGTAGCTGTTCTTTCTGACAGGAGCGGTCTTTTATGGAGTCACACCATCAATAGGCAGACACACACAGTATAGCAGGGGAAGAGCCAGGCAGGCCTGTCATCAGAGCTAAGCCCTGGCCCAAACAGAACAGTTACCACTTACTTTGAGCTTTATCTTCTTCTTGTCAGGATCGTGAACGACGGCATGCCTCATAAGGCTTTGCTGCAATAAAGGGGAAAGAACACTTCTTTTTAAAACCGTTGGTAGATGGGCGTGGTGGCACACGCCTTTAATCCTAGCACTCAGGAGGCAGAGGCAGATGGATCTCTGTGAGTTCAAGGCCAGCCTGTTCTACATAGCGAGTTCCAGGACAGCTGGGGCTACAGGGAGACCCTGTCTTGAAAAGACCAAAAAAACAAAAACAAAAACAAAAAACCCTATGGTCTAGGACTAGAAAGATGGCTCAGCAGTTAAGAGCACTTGCTGCTCTTGTAGAGGACCTGGGTTCAATTCCTAGTATCAACATCGGTTCACAACCACTCATACTTTCAGTTCTACAAGATGCCCTCTTCTGGCCTTTTACCAGCACTCATGTGGATATGGTATGCACACAAACACATAAAAGAAATAAATCTTTTTTTTTTTTAATTAAAAATCTTTTGTGGCCAGGAGTGGTGGCGCACGCCTTTAATCCTAGCACTTGGGAGGCGGAGGCAGAGGCAGGCAGATCTCTGTGAGTTCAAGGCCAGCCTGGTCTATAGAGTGAGCTCTGGGCCAGCTGGGACTAAAGGGAGACCCTGTCTCAAAAATACCAAAAAAAAACACCCCAAAAACAAAAAAAACCCTTTTGTGTCTCCTAACATAAAAATGCATGAGATGAAGCTGGGCATGTTGGCGTACGCCTTTAATCCTAGCACTTGGGAGGCAGAGGCAGGCGGATCTTTGTGAGTTCAAGGCCAGTCTGGTCTACAGAGTGAGTTCCAGGACAGCTGGGGCTACAGGGAGACCCTGTCTTGAAAAGACAGAAAAAAATAAAAAAAGCATGAGACAGCATGGTAAACCAGGCACATTTCTGTTGTGTGCTATGGATTTGACTGCTACCCAATTCTGTGACCAGAGCTGGGGAGACTTTAACTCCTGGGTTGAGTGACTTTCAAAGCCTTTTCCACAAACCCTGTTAAGGCAGCTGGGGCTACAGGGAGACCCTGTCGAAAAAAGAACAAAAACAAAACAAAAGAACCCTATTAGGAATTTATACCATCTGTATTAGTCGGGGTTCTCTGAAGAAACATAAGCAACAGGACAAATATATAGCTATATATAATTTATTGATTTGTTCATGTGACAGAGCTCAAGTAGTCCAACAGCCGCACCGCACTGGAGAGGCTGAGAATCCAGGGAACTGCTCAGTCCGCAAGGCTGGATGTCTCAGTAGTCCCAATCTGGTGTTGAAGGCCCAATGGATTCCAGGAGATCTGCCGATCTCAGTACATGTTGGGATCCAAAGGGTTGATCACAGAAGCAAGACAAAGTAACCAGTGAAAGAGAGGCCAAGCCGCAGGAAAAAGAAAGGGACCAGCTCCCTCTGCCATGGCCTTTAATACTGCCTGCCGGCAGAAGGTAACGCCCACGTTTGGGGTGGGTCATCCGGGTTGAGGTAGTCCAATCCGAAGATCCTTTTTCTCTTATTTGTTCCTTAGTCCAGTCAAGTTGACACCCAGGATTAACCATCACAGGTCCACCCCTTGTCAACTTGACACCCAATAAATAGCCTCTCCTTATGTTAGGCTTAAATGTCAATTGCGAACAATGGCAAGGTCATAATTCCGAAACCTAACATGTTATAAGTGTCTCATGTGCAATAGCAAAGCATTATATCTTAGAGTAGGTGGTAATGTCCTTGAGGAACACTTAGTCCTTCAGTATCTAATAATCTAAATATGACAACACTTAACACTTATCTCAGTTGCACATTCAAAAGGGAACAACACAAGTATCCGCTTAATATACGTGTATATATATATGAACAAGCACATTCTTAACCAAATAGGACAAAAGTTAATATCTACTATAGTCCATGTTTCTGCAACTGGTCCCATGGCCTCAGCTGATATTTATGACTATCTTCTTCTACTACTCATTCTGTATTTCCTCCACCATCAGCAAGCACCTCTGCAGGTCTTGGCTCTTTCCCTGGAGGAGTGACCCATACCTTCATCCCTGAAGGGTCTGGGCCATTTATTGTCCTGTCTGGTTTGGGTTGTTGGAGTTTCCCATTGACCTTAATCATAGGACATGGTAGCACCAGAAGGCACCCTACAGCATCTCCTACCTTCCAACATATTTTCCTTGCCCCCATTGTGGAGAAAAGTCCAATTTCCCCCTGGTAGTCTGGATCAATCACTCCTCCTACTACTGTTATTCCTTCCTTGGCCTGTTGGCTTAAGGGAAGTAGAAGCCAAAAGTGGCCAGGGGGAAGTCTTATCTTCCAGTTCAATGGAACGTTTGCTGTATCTCCTGGCAAAAGCACTCCCCCCTTTGGAGCCAAAACATCTAGACCAGCAGAACGCAAGGTCGTGGGTACAGGAAGCAAAAATTTTCCTACTGGATCACTAGGAGTGATAGTGAGTGGAATCATTCCCACTTCCACCCTTTGGTTCCTGGACCCATGAATTCTGGCTATAGGAGAAACAGTACCATATAGTGGGTGCTGATTCAAAGCATATACTGCCTGCTGGAGAACCTTGCCCCAGCCCTCCAGGGTATTGCTACCTAATTGGTGCAGTAACTGGGTCTTCAAGAGGCCATTCCATCATTCAGTCAAGCCAGCTGCTTCTGGGTGGTGGGGAACATGGTAAGACTAGTGGATACCATGACATGGGCCCACTGTGGCACTTCTTTGGCTGTGAAGTGAGTTGCTTGGTCAGAAGCGATGCTGTGAGGAATACCATGATGGTGGATAAGGCATTCTGTAAGTCCCTGGATGGTAGTTTTGGCAGAAGCATTATGTGCAGGAAAGGCAAATCCATAACCAGAATAAGTATCTATTCCTGTAAGGACAAAACGCTGTCCCCTCCATGATGGAAGTGGTCCAATGTAGTCAATCTGCCACCAGGTTTCTGGCTGGTCACCCCGGGGAATAGCACCATATACGGGGCTCAGTGTTGGTCTCTGCTGTTGGCAAATCTGGCACTTGGCAGCAGCTGTAGCCAGATCAGCCTTGGTGAGTGGAAGTCCATGCTGTCGAGCCCATGCATAACCTCCATCTCTGCCACCATGACCATTTTGTTCATGGGCCCATTGAGCAACAACAACAGGGATAGCTGGAGAAAGAGGCTGACTATCCACAGAACGAGTCATACGATCTACTTGATTATTAAACTCATCCTCTGCTGAGATCACCTTTTGATGAGCATTTACATGAGACACAAGTATCTTCACATCCTTTGACCATTCAGAGAGCTCTATCCACATACTTCTTCCCCAAATGTCTTTCTCACCAATTTTCCAGTCATGCTCCTTCCAAGTCCCTGACCATCCAGCCAAACCATTGGCTACAGCCCATGAATCAGTATATAATCGAACCTCTGGCCATTTCTCCTAACAGGCAAAATGCACGACCATGTGCACTGCCCGAAGTTCTGCCCACTGTGAAGACTTTCCTTCACCAGTGTCCTTTAGGGTTGTTTCAGAAATAGGCTGTAATGCTGCAGCTGTCCACCTCTGGGTGGTACCTGCATAGCGTGCAGAACCATCAGTAAACCAGGCCCTAGTCTTCTCTTCCTCAGTCAACTGATCATAGGGCAAACCCCATGAAGCCATAGGTACATGCTTAAGCACAGGAGGCATTGTAACAGGAGTGGGAACCACAGGCATTTGGGCAAATTTTTCATGTAGCTTGCTTGTGCCCTCAGGGCCTGCCAGGGCCCTGTCACGTATGTTCCACTTCCATTTGATAATGGACTGTTGCTGCGCACGTCCTACTTTATGGTCTGGTGGGTCAGATAACACCCAGCTCATGATGGGCAGCTCAGGTCGCATGGTGACTTGGTGTTTGCCCTGCTGGTTTTCGGTCTTGTTTTAGTCCAGTACTTCCTCACTATGCCTCTATTCCTCCCTTTTGGAATGGGAATGTGTATTCGGTTCCACTGTATGTTGGGAGTTATTTGTCTAAGCTAAGAGATTGGCCTGTGTCTCTGAAGAGATTTTAGACTATAGACTTTTGAATAGAATTGAGACTGGTAAAGACTATGGGGACTTTTAAGGTTAGACTAAATGCATTTTGCATTTTATATGGTCAGAAGCCTATGGGGGCCAGGGAGTGGAATGTGGTGGTTTGAATGAGAATGTCTCCCCATAGGCTTTAAGTATTCAGACATTTTGTCTCCTGTTGGTGGCACTGTTCTTGGAGGTCTTAGAAGGTGTGGCCATGCTGGAGGAAGTACATTATTGGGGGCAGGCTTAGTGAGTTTAACAAGCCTTGCGGTCTCCAGCCTCTCCCTCTCTCTGCTTCCTGTGCTCATTGCGAGACGTGACCCTCTGCTTGCTGCTCCAGCCCCGGCCACCATGCTTCCCGCCACAATGGACTCTGATTCCCTGGAACCATCAATCGTAAGCTCAAATAAACTCTTCCTTTTATAAGTTCCCTTGCTCATGGTGGTTTATCATAGCAACAGAAAAGTGACTGATACACCATCCCAGCCTCTTAGTTCTTTCCTAAGAAGTGGAAAGCCTGCTTTGAATGAACTATTCTGAGCTTAGGGTGGGCTTCTTACTGAATCTGTCTTAGCCACATCCCCAAACACCAGCAGAAATCTGGCCATTGCCCCTGCTGGCTATGATGACTGCTGACCACAGTCCCTTTGCCGTTAAATGGTCTGAGTTATGCTTAGTGAACTCAATCCTGCAGTCTCTATTCTAACTCGTGATAAGAGCCCATAAGATACCAGCTAGTCTGAGGCAAACCAGACAGGTCCCTGCTGAGTTCATGTTCCCCCCTGACCCTGTGAACCATAGCAAAACGTAGCCCAGATCCCACAGCCCTGTGTCATTGACTTCCTTTCGCAGTTTCTACGTGACGATCTATAAGGACACCCGGAGGACCAGCTGTTCTCTCCTAAGCAGAGACTGCAAGGCCATTGCACCTAGCACAGCCAGAACCCTGTAGTTGTTAAAATGGGGTTGTTGGGTCCTACCCTGGGGGTTCTTGCCCAGCTGGGTCATGGAGGGGCCTGGGGATCTGCATTTCTCCTGAGATCTCCATTCATACTGAGGACCACTGGTCATGGCAAATCTGGAAGTTCTGCAGGCTGGGTGGATATAAAGAACATCCCTAGCTTGGAGCAGAAGCAGGAGGGATGTGGAGCCTGTTCAGCAGCTTCCCCCGAACCCAGGAGGGAAACCCAGTGTGGACTGCCTGGGGCAAAACACTCACTTTCATTGCAAACATCTTGCCACAGCCAGTGTGTTCACACACAAATGGGCGCTTTTCTTCATGGAAGGAGAGAATATGGCTCTGCAGATTGAACACGGTTGTGTAGGTTCTTCCACAGCCTTCTCTTGGACACCGGTACACATCTGTTTCTGGTGCATGAGTCTTCATGTGTTGCTTTAGGTAATCTTTGCGCTTAAATGTCTTCTGGCATACTGTACAGGTTATTTCCTCTGGTACAAGAGACAAACAATTAAAACAACTTTCCTAGCTAATGCTGTACAGGAAAACAAATACCAAATGCATAAATAACACACTGAATGTCTAAATTCTATGACTACACACAAATCAGAAATTTTTCAGAAAACAACCCCACTTTTTACTGCTTGGTTTGCTTCAAATCACCCAGGTTCTCATATGGCTCCTAACCTCCCTGACTGGACCTTCGAGGAGTAGGATTCTTGGCAGGGGACTGGCAGGATGAGATACTCCCCTGTTAACAGCATCCTTTTATCCACCATTTCCCAACCAGTCCTACTGAGCACCAGAGCCTCCCACAGCTCACAGAGACTTCCAGAGCCTTAAGCAAGCGGAGTGCATAGCTGCATCAGCTATGAGATCCTGCACTGTTCTGCTCTTGTCGAGAGCTGAAGAAACCAGCATTACACACGACATAAGCCTCTTCCCTTACAGTGCTGTACGTGATTAATGTGGAAAGCCCCTTCCTTTACAGCACTGTGCAATGTTTCACCCTATCACCCTTTCAAAGCACACATCAGCTCTGCAGGGCTCCTCCATGCCTCCCTTACCTTTATGGGTTTCTCTTAGATGTTTGAGAAGTTCTGTCCATGTTTTTGCCACAAAAGAGCATCCTTTTTTACATAGATAGCCTGTTTAAAAACAAAAACAAAGGTAGACTGCCTGAATACTCAATGCAAACACTACCCACAGAAAGAAATCATCTGACTGTATACACCATCTGTACATACCCTCGTGAACCTTCCCGTGTCGTTTCAGCCTGCTAGCTGAAGCAAACTGCTTCCCACATCCTTCCTGGGTACACCTGAGTGAGTAATGCATGTGGCGTTAGCCAGTCCACTTCCACAGAGAATTCTGGTGTTTCTTCCACCAAAGCCCAGCTCTTTCCACAACCAACTAGTTACCAAAATAAGATAATTAGAGACCTAAACACAGATAAAATGCAAGTTACCTGACCAGGTTTGTAGCAGAACAAGCTCTTTTAAGAGAAAAAAGCCACATCCTTTGTTTATGTGACCCAATTAAAAGTTTTCATCTTTGTACATGTGAAAACATCCTCTGGTTTGTGGTAATAGAAAGCTGTCTGGCCAGGGATGGTGATGCACCCCTTTAGTCCCAGCCCTGGGAAGGCAGAGGCACATGGGTATCTGTGAGTTCAAGGCCAGCCTGGAATACATAGTAAGTTCCAGGCCGGCTGGGACTACAGGGAGCTCCAAGGAAAGCAAGCTGTCTGATTTGGCTGAGGAAAACACCAGGCCAGTCAGAACTGTTTGCCTCTGCTCTGTTTAATACGCTACACATTGTGCAAATAAGAACACCGTGCTGGCCAGGGCACAGCTCAGTGGGGAGTGTGTGCTTGTGGCACTGGGCTTGATCCCTGGAAAAACAAATGGCATTTGCTGTTGGGCACAGTGGCACAGGCCTGCTGTCTCAGGAGTAGGGAGGCCAACTGAGCTGCACAGGACCCAGTCTCAAAGACAAAAAAAGAAAGGAGGGGAAAGGGAAAAGGGGGAAAAGGAAGAAATTAAAAGCAGATACAAGAGCTTTGGATGACAACTAAAAAGCTTAATATGCTTGATCCTTAGCACCACCAACAAAAAATGTCCATCACTTCAGTGCTAAAGCCACAGAGATAAGGCACAGTGAAGACAGCACTGTCACTTTGTGCAGAAGGGCTAGAGACAAGGGCAGCCCGTGGGAGCCAGGAGAAAGACAGTGTAGGGACCCCAGCACCCCATCATGCCCAGTCTTCAGGAAACCCTCCAAATACAGGCAAAGCCCAATTCTGTTCTACAGTAAGAAAAAAACATGATGACTTGTTACCAAATTGGACAGCCTCTGCTGGACAGCCGGGTCGTTCTCACCTCCCCTTCAGGCTGAACCACCAGTCTGTTAGGAAGCTGTTCAGGACATTCCTTCCCAATCTTGGCATGTACAGTTCCGGTAAAGCACTAACCTGAAGAGCAGCTCATCCGTGTGCTGGCACTGATGTGTTTTCAGCTGCTGGTGTTTCTTAAAGGCCTTCTTACAACCCTCAAAATTGCACTGTTTAAAAAAAAAATTGCACTGTCTAGTAAAAGTTTACTAGTCTTGAGAAAAAAACCCAGAGATATCTTAAGACATAACTATATTGGAGACTATTTAACATTTACCCACTTAATTACCATAGAATGCTACTTTATCTCAGGAAACTTTAAAGAGCAATAGCATTAGGAAAGCAAATATTTCTGCTAGGGTAGTTGCCAATAATGCCAATAACATGAATGTGTCTGGTGTCTGTTTGCAAAATGAAAACTTAGATGATTAGGGCAGCTAGCACCAGACAAATTTAGATACCTGACAAGATAATATTTGGCGAATGAAAACTCAAACACTGGTAATAAATGTAAAAACAGTCATAAAAGTGAAGCATATTTAATCCTAGCACTTGGGAGGCAGAGGCAGGTGGATCTTTGTGAGTTCAAGGCCAGCCTGGTCTACAGAGTGAGTTCCAGGACAGCTGGGGCTACAGGGAGGCCCTGTTTTGAAAAGACAAAAAAAAAAAAAAAAAAGTGAAGCATATAAAACCATACTCACCACATACTGTTTTTGCTGATTTTCATGTTTGCGTTCAATGTGCTTCTTCAAGTTTGATTTTGTGTTGAATTTCTGACCACAGCCAGTATCTGTACAACTGCAAAAAATTATATTAGCCAAAATATTAATAGACCAGGGGAAGAGAAGTTTTAAGATGTGTACATCCCCGACTTGATAAAAGCTGGTAATTCCAAAGAACAATGCAAAACAGTTTTAAATACATTCCAAAGTGTTGGGCTGGGTTGTGGCTCAGTGGAAGGGGATGCAGGGAAAAACAGAAAAGAACAATTCCCAAGTATGAGGCCACACCATGCAGGCCTCAGGTTGGAGGTGCTGTGAACAGGATGCCTTTACATTCTCAGCTTTTGCCATAAAGCACACTGTACTAGATGTCCTCTACACACGGGCAGGAGGGAGAGTAAAACCACTAGTCTCAAAGGTGGACTGTTCCCCAGGCTCCAGCAGAGCTTAAATTCAAGTAGTCTTAGCTTAGAATCTGATCACCTTAATCTTATGAGAACTGTCATTATAAACTGAAATTCTAATAAGCCATTAAAGAACCTGGCTTCAGTGTATCATTATAAGTAAAACAGATATTTGGCTGACAACTGTGAGTCATTAGCCATGTAGTATGTCACCAGGCTATTCTAATTCTCCTTATGTTGGAATCTTGGCCTTGAATGATTTAAGTCCTTTGTGAAGATTCTTCTGACACTGAACAATAAACCAGGACTTCTTTCCAAGTTTCAACCTCAGTCATTGTTCAGGATGCTGAGCAGCACTCCCATCAAGCTTTGTGCATCCCAGGATGCACAAAGTCAAAGACCAGCAAGCAGTGACAGTGGGAGGTGCCATGCAAAGGCCCACAGAAGCTTCCACTAGCCTCTGCAATGAGAGGTGGCCAGATGTCCAAGTGAAGGCCATCCTGCTCAGCTCTCATGGTGTCTAAAATGAAGGCAGCACGCCTCTTGCTCTCCTTCCAATTGCGGGGAAACCACAGGCAACTTGGACCACAGGGTTGAAGCCTCAAGGTGAGGACAGCAAAGCAGGTAGGAGCCGGGTCCCCTGTAGACCCCAGAGCAGCCCTGCTCCTTCTAGATTTGTACTTTACACTTCAGGTGCTCAGGAAAAGCATATTGTGTTGAATTTCTTCTTGTTCTGGATGCTAAACTTAAATAGGCATTTAAACACAAGTGTAGGACAGGAGGGTGGAGCCACAAATCCTGGCAGAACCACATAGCAGGGGCAGAGGCAAGAGCAGCAGCAGGAAGGCATGCAGCAAACTGGAGTTAAGAAGTGCTCGCTTGGGGCTGGAGAGACGGCCTAGCGGTTAAGAGCACTGACTGCTCTTGCAGAGGACCCAGGTTCGATCCCCAGCACCCACATGGCAGCTAAGAGTCGTCTTTAACTCCAGTTCCAGGGGAATCCGACACCCTCTTCTGACCTCCGAGGCAATGTACGACACGGGTACACAAACCTACATGCAGACAGTACATTCATAGACATAAAAAATAAATAAAAACAAAAAACCATAAAAGAAGCACTGGCTCATTAAGTACAGCTAGACCACAGGGTCATGTCTAAGGGCTAAACGACAGGGCCAAACAAGGAGAAAAGGACCAAATCGCACAGACCACTTTCAAGAACTTAGACGTCATGTAATCAGAGTGCTATTACTATTATAAAACCGCCTAAGAGCCAGTCTGAATCTGAGACAACACCTCGTGTTGAATTCGAGCCTAGACAGGACATCTGTGGACCTGGCAGGGAAGCACAGGAGGGTAGGGACCTGATAAGCTGTGCTGCAGGAAATGCAAAGGACAAGGATACTGCCTTACCTTTACGTGGACACTACAGAGTGAAAACAGACCATGATGCCACTGACCCAGACAAAAAAATGGGAAAGCAGAAGACCAAAGAGGATCAGTTTGGACTGTAAGTTTAGCTACATGGAATTAAAGAGGCCCTAGAGGCAACCAAATAGTACTGGCCTTGTTTTCCCTTTAAGATTTGTACTAGTGAGGACTGGGAAGATGGCTCAGTGGGCAGGGTACTTGCCACACAAATGTGAGGATCTGGGACTGGATCCCCAGAACCTGTGTGAAAGTCAGACATGGAGAGATGGCCTAGCGGTTAAGAGCACCGACCGCTCTTGCAGAGGACCCGGGTTCGATCCCCAGCACCCATATGGTGGCCGAGAACCGTTTCAAACTCCAATTCCAGCCGGGCGTGGTGGCGCACACCTTTAATCCTAGCACTTGGGAGGCAGAGGCAGGCGGATCTTTGTGAGTTCAAGGCCAGCCTGGTCTACAGAGTGAGTTCCAGGACAGCTGGGGCTACAGGGAGACCCTGTCTCGAAAAGACCAAAAAAAACAAAAACAAAAACAAACAAACTCCAATTCCAGGAGAACTCCAGTTCCGGGGGAATCCGACACCCTCTTCTGACCTCCGCGGCATTGCACGACACGGGTGCACAAACTTGCATGCAGACAGTACATTGATACATGTAGAGAAATAAGTAAATGCCGGGCGAGGTGGTGCACGCCTTTAATTCTAGCACTTGGGAGGCAGAGGCACGTGGATCTCTGTGAGTTCGAGGCCAGCCTTGTCTACAGAGTGAGTTTCAGGACAGCCAGAGCTACAGGGAGACCCTGTCTCAAAAAAAAAAAAAAAAAAAAAAAAAAAAAAAAAAAAGAAAGTCAGACGTGGTAGTGCATGTCTGTAATCCAGGTGTTCCTACAGTGAGCTGGGAGGCTGAAACAAGAATCTCTGAAAGCTTACAGGCCAGCAAGGCTGGTGCATGGAGTAGCAAATAGATCATGTCACAAACAAAGTGGAAGATGAGTGCTGGTACCCAGGGTTATCCTCTCACCCCACAGGTGCCCTGTAGCACATGTGCCACACTCACACACATATACAGAAAGATAAAAGATTCAGTGCCCTGT
The DNA here is from genome assembly GCA_009823505.1 of Rhizomys pruinosus. Lineage (NCBI taxonomy): Eukaryota > Metazoa > Chordata > Mammalia > Rodentia > Spalacidae > Rhizomys > Rhizomys pruinosus. The sequence continues at coordinate 1,555,717 of VZQC01007275.1, read as the reverse complement.
ACAGTCCCATCACTTGGCACTCAAGATGCACATAAAGGAGCATGGCCACAGAATTTGTTCCCACCCTATCCTACCAGTCAGAACCCACCTTTTTCAAGACACGTGACATGTTCTGTAACTTACATGTTCTGGGGTTTCTCCATAAGCCAGAGCAAACACACAGTCCTTGTACAGAAGACTTTCACGTTGGCTTTTCAGCACCTCTCCCCTGATGATTTTTAAAATATTTATATTTTAATGTTTATGAGTGTACTGTCTGCCTGTATATAGGTGCACCCATGTTGTACAATGCTTATAGAGGTCAGGAGAGGGCATGGGATCCCTGAAACTGGAGTTACAAATGGTTGTTGGCCATGATGTGGGTGCTGGAAACCAAACCCAGGTCCTATGCAACAGCAGCCAGTGCTCTTAACCACTGAGCCTCCTCTCCAACCCTTGCCCTGGTAAATGTTTAACCATGGTTTCATTCAAGGAGCACCTGCCTTCATTTTTTTTTTTTTTAACCTGTACAGTGTTTCAATGTACACCCCTACTGATAAAGAGGTAGGTTGATTCTGCTTGGTAATAATGGTATACAAGAGACCTTACATAATCTTTACTGTACACATGGGATATTTGTAAATTTCCAAAGTGATACTTCCAGATCAAAGACCTGCACTACTCTGTAGACCATCTGTTTACTCTTTGCTGGTCTGGGTGGACTGTATGTCAAAATAAATGAAGCCTTCCTTAGTCACTAACTTTGATGTATTGTACACTTGAACAGGGAATGAACTAAAGCCATCCAGGACTTTGGCCCATTCTCTGGCTAGACCAAGGTGGCTCTGCACACGGGAACCAACAGTGAAGTCTGTCCTATGATAGGAACTCACTTTCCTCAGACTGTTTGGTCCTCACTAGCATCTTGATACACAAATTCAACTCAGAGCACCATGAAGCTTAATGCCCAAAGAACTGCTTCACAGAACAAAATTTGCATGTTTAACCCTGATGTGGGAAATTGCTACACAGTGATTTCCTGTCACAGATTTCTGTGTCTGGTCTAGGATGTCTATTAGAGTTGTTTCTTTTTCTTTTTTTTTTTTTTTGTTTTTTTCTTTTGAGTTGTTTCTTTAGTGAAAATTTACTGTTTTCATAGAACATTCTGGCTACTGTTTCCATAGTGTAGAAGACAAAACAGCATCAGCAGCATTTAGAAACTTTCTAGTAAGTTCAGTCTCTGGGGCTGGAGAGATGGCCTAGCGGTTAAGAGCACCGACTTCTTTGCAGAGGACCCGGGTTCGATCCCCGCACCCACATGGCGGCTGAGAACCTCTTATAACTCCAATTCTAGGAGAACTCCCTTCCAGGGAATCCGACGACCCTCTTCCTTGACCTCCGAGGCATTGCACGACATGGGTACACAAACCTACATGCAGACAGTTACCTCATACACATACAAAAAATAAATAAAATTTTAAAAAAAAATATAAAAATAATAAAATTAAAAAAAAAAAAAAAGAAAAGTTAGTTCAGTTCTCAGCGCCTCGGCTACCACCAGCCGGCTGAGGGTGGGATCCTACTCAGATTTTTTGTATTCTGTGGAACTGGGGATACCCAGGCCCTCTCTCATGCTATAAACTGCTCTTCTTTTTTTTTTTTTTTGGGGGGGGGTGTCTTTTGAGACAGGTCCTGAACCCTGTTGGTTGTGGACTCACTATGTGACCAAGTGGCTCGATCTCAGGGATCTGCCCCTGCCTCCTCGGCCCTCAGCCCCTCTGCCTCTGCCTCTGCAGTCCTAGGATTAAAGGCATGCAGCACCACTCTTAGCCACGTGTTCTAAAGTCTGCTTGGAATTCACTATATAGACCAGGCTGGCCTGCATCACAGAGATCCTCCTGCTTCTGCCTATGGAGTGCTGTGATTAAAAGTGATGCCCTGTATTAAAGTCTATTTATTTTAGTAAGCTCTTCATAAGTCTGACAGCCTAAATTTGAAGTTCACTGCCTTTTTTTTTTTTTTTTTTTTTTTTTTGGGTCTTTTTGAGACAGGGCCTCCTTATGGCCCCAGCTGTCCTGGAACTAACTCTGTAGACCAGACTGGCCTTGAAGTCACAAAGATCTGCCTGCCTCTGCCTCCCAAGTGCTAGGATTAAAGGTGTGCACCACCACGCCCAGCAAAGTTCACTGCTTTTTAAGGTAGTATCTCCAATCTCTGAGAAATAGCCACTCCTAGAAGAAAATTACCAGTGAACTATTAACTCTGCTTCCTCATGCTTACATTACTTATTCCAGCAACCTGCCTCTCATAAACATCTTGACAATGCAAAGTCAAGAATTTTCCTGAGGAGCTGGGCATGGTGGCACATGCCTTTAGTCCCAGAGCCAGGTGGATCTCTTGAGTTTGAGGCCAGCGGGGTCTGCATAGCAAGTTCCAGGCCACAAGCTGGGGCTACAGGGAGACCCTGTCTCAATAAATAAATAATAAATAAATAAATAAATAAATAAATAAATAAATCCATCAGGGGTTGGGTATGGTTCCCAAAATCCCACATGGCAGCTAACAACTGTCAGTAAGTCCAATTTCAGGGGATTTGATGCCCACTTCTGGCCTCTGGACACTGCATGTACATGGTACACTTACATACATGCAGGCAAAATACTCATACACATAAAACAAAAATAAATACAAATTAAAAACAAAAAAATTTCCAGAAACTGCTTTCCATCTTGCATGTTTCCAAACTGTGATGAAACTGTCAGAATTCAGACTCCAGATTAACTCATTTCTATATTATTACACAAAGGGCCCATAAAATCCTTTCTCTCTTCCACATTCAAAACATGTTTTCCCCTGATCTATAACAATGAAAATAGCTTCACATTCTAAATATTTTTTGTTGTTGCTCCATGCATTGTGTGTGTGTTTGTGTGTGTGTGCATGCACACATATCCCACAGCTCACTTATAGAAGTCAGAGAACAGCTTTCAGAAATCGCTTCTCTTGCCACAATGTGGAGCCAGGATCAAAGTAGCAAGTGCCCTTACCCAATGAACCATTTAGCAAGCCCCCCATTCTTAATTTCATGAATTAGTAATCATCTTCCAAGGGCTACATGCCAAATATAACCCACTCTGAAGGTTTAGTGAGCCCTCTACTCACACAAATGGCTTTTTTCCAGTGTGAATCAGGACATGGCGATTCAGATGATAGTCCCTGATGAAGGCCTTGCCACAGCCCTCGTAGTCACAAACAAATGGCCTCTAGCAGAAAGAAAGAAAAACATGTCAATCCTATACCAATAGTAATTTATTTTTATTTTTAAAAATGTTTGGAGAGGGGGAGCTGAAGAGATGGGTCAGTGATTAAGAGCACTGCTCTTCTTGCATAAGACCCAAGTTCAGTTCCCAGCATCTACATGGCAGCTCACAACCATCTATCTGTAACTCCAGTTCCAGGGGATCCAACGCCCTCTTCTGGCCTCCATGGACACTGCACAACATGGAAGCACATACATACATGCAGGCAGACACTCATACACATAAAATAAAAATAAATTTTTCCATTTTCAAAATTTATTTTGTACTGTGTGTGTGTGTGTGTGTGTGTGAAAGAGAGCAATACCTGCACACAGTGGAGTGCAAGTGGAGGTCTGAGAACAATAACTCTGGGGAGTCAGTTCTCTCCATCCACCCTGTGGGTTCCAGAGATCCAACTTGGGTCCTCTGGTATTATTAAAAGCATACAACACTATGTGGTAAGCAAACCCAAAGATCTCCTGTCCAGGGATGTTTCCACTTAGGAAGTGTGCTTGCTGAGTACCTGCTACACCCAGGCAAGACCCAGTTTTCCTACACAAAGTTCACAAGATCACCATAGTTAGCAGACTTTAGTTCTATGGCTAGACAGCAACTGAAATAAACAGGCAGCCTTCCCAAGGAGGACACAGCATTGCTAACCTGTTCCTATCCTGTGCCAGGCTTCCCTAGCAACGTCTCCAAAATCACTTTGGTTTTTTGTTTGTTTGTTTGTTTTATAAAATTAAAAAAAAAAAAAAGACTTCTACCTAACTGTGCAATCAAAAGTTGTAACATAAACAAGCTCGCTGAGCCGTGTGCTCCCCGCGTGATCCGGGTAGCTGACTGCAGTCCCTCAGGACCTACCGTGCTCCCCATCCAAGACTGTGAACGAAATGTGGTGCCCGTGATTAACGCATCTGTTATAGAAAAGTCATGAGGCCAAAGCTACAGTCAGGTGAGGAGAGGGAGTTAACGGAGCCTTTGGGGGCTTTAACATCCATGTGACAAAAAAAATAAATCCATGTGACAAATGGAAGCAAATAAGTGGTGGGGCACGCCCTTAATCCAAGCACTGGGAGGCAGAGGCAGGCAGATCTCTGTGAGTTCAAGGCCAGCCTGGTCTACATATCAAGCTTATTTATTTATTTTTATTTAGAGACCTAAACAAACAAATAAATAGTGGTTTACAGATAACATGTGGTCACAATGGCTACAGGAATGTGACATCTTGGAGAAACAAAGACTTCTATCCAGGGTAAAGTTTACAAGAAAGACTTCTTGTCTGAGTGAGCGCAGTGGGCAGAGGGAAGACTGCAGTCCGCCCTGCCCTTGTCTGTCTTAGAGCCTTTCCTGCTCCAAGGGTTTTTTTTTTTCACATAAATTTATTTTTATTTTTTTAACAAATCTAGACCCGTGCCCCCCCCCCAATCCCCCACTCCGCCAGAGCTCATGCATTCTGCCAAACATGCTTTTCATCTCTTTCTCAGTCTTTCTCAATATTCTCCTTGAGGAAGTTGACCAAAATCACTTTGACAGGAACATGGCCTGTCAGGCCTATCTTTACCTCAGCAGCATTTTACCATACGAAAGTAGCCCGGGGCTGAGGAAGGAGTAGGCTTTGTCTCATTCTGGTCAAGCCCAGTGTCTATACTATAAAATTGCCATGCCAGGCACAGCTACTAGAAAATATGTCACAGTTGAAAAGGCTCATAGGAGTCAGGTATGGCAGATCACACTTCAATCCCATTTCTCAGGTGGCACAGGCACTCAGATCTCGGTTGAGTTCAAGGCCAGCCTGATCTACATAGTGAGACCCTGTCTACAAATAAATAACTTGTAGGGGCCAGGTCAAGCAAAGGAAAACAGCTTCCAGCCCTAACGGCAACCTCCATTTGGGGGACCCAGGAGGTAGGAGAGGGAATGCTCTCCTGAACCAACAGGGAAAGCTATAGGGTCCGAACAGACACTGTAACAAGCACAGCCAGCGAACAGGAAGACACAGGTAAACCACATTGCCCAGGACAGAGTCACAGAATGTCTTTCAGCTCCAGTCATTGAAGTAGGCTCAGTCCTAATAAAATTACTGTCGGATTTGGGACAACAAACATAACTAAAAAGTTGTTCTAACTTCAACGAAACTAGCAGCACCAATATCTAAAAGAAAAGGTCGGCTGAGTAGAAGCCAGAATGTGGAGACGGAATACGCAGGGGAGAAGAGAGCAAGGTACAACGGATGTTATGAGTGATGATGTTATGAGTGATGACGTTATGAGTGATGACGTTATGAGTGGTGCAGGGGCTCGGTAAGACTGCCAAGCGAGCTAGCAGGGTGCATAAAACAGACGAGGAGCTAGGGAAGAGGAACAAACAGGAAGGTCCATACAGGGGCATTCCTGACCACTCTTACCCAGCCTTGGTTGGCCTGACCAAAGTTTGACCTGTTTCGTTCACTGCTCTACAGGAATTAGAAGGAACATTTGATGCCGGCATGGCACCCTAAGTTTCCCCTGTACCAGCTCTAGGAGACGGAGGCTTGGGAGGGGTATTTGGAGGTAGCTGACACGTGATTGGGAGGCACAAGTCTGACTTAAGCTCAAGATCTGAGGGGAAAGGGATACCACCATCCCAGACCCAGGATCCTAGAACGTCTAGCCCACCCCCAGCGCCTTCCCCGACCAATCGCAGAGCCCGCAGCCTGCCACGCCCCTTCCACGCCCCACCCCGCCACGAGCCTCCAACCTCTCCGGTGTGCTTGCACAGATGCGCGTCTAGCTTCCAGGCTTTGTTGTAGGCTGCGCTGCAATCCGGGAAGGAGCAGATGAACCTGCTGGGGAGCGCGGGCCGCAGCACGGACGGGGCGGGGCTCGTAGAGACCTCCACGAACGCATCGGCGATGGTTAGGGACCGCACGGCCTCCGCCACAGAGGCCTGCGGCTCCAGGGTGCCAGCCACGTGCCGCTCCCGGGACCGCGGCCCCACGCCCCGGGCGCAGACCCCACCACACACACCACACCACACTTCCTAGAGTGAGGCCCGCCCCGGCCCGCCCCGGCCCGCCCCAGCCCGCCGCGCGCGTGCTCAGAGAAGCCCTGCTGAGGAGCCTGAGTGAGCATGCGTCAGGAGGCCTGTCGGCTTCCGACTTGAATGGAGTTGGTTATTCCTGCGTTCACTTTAGAAGAATCTCCAGCAAAAGGAAACCGGAAGCACTGCTTAAATGTGAACGTTTTCTGTTCTCTATAAAGCACTAACATGACGTACTTTAAGGTACCTTTGGTCTCACTGTGTAGCTCCGGGTGGCCTGGAACTTGCTGTGTAGACCAAGCTGGCCTTGATTTCAGAGAGATTTGGCTGTCTCTGCCTCCCAAGTGCCTGTGACCAAGGCTGACTCTGTGCCTTCTCTTCCTTTTGCAAGTTCCAAAACGAAGTGTTTCTAGTGCTTGTCTTGGTTCTTAGAATCACATGCAAAATTTTCAGTATTCCAGAGCACACCCGGACCAATTAAACCATAATTTCTGAAGGTCGGAAATAGGTATCAGTACTTTAAAATTGTTTTATTTGTTTATATTTTGTTAGTATGGGTGTTTGGCCTGCATGTATGTAAATGCACCATATGTGTGCAGTGCTAATGAAGGACAGACACGTTGGATCCCATGAAACTGGAGTTGTCAGCCGCCACTTGGGAGCTGAGAACTGAACCCCTGTCCTCTGGAAAAATAGCCACTGCTCTTACCATCTGGCATCACCAGCCCAAGTCAGTTGTTTTGTTTTGTTTTTAACTTCTCAGACTATTCCAATGTTTAGGAAGCTCCGGAAGCCACACTCCACAATCTTGCTTCTCAAATTGGTCCTTAAACAAATGACCTTCTTCTGACCTCCGCGGCATTGCACGACACGGGTGCACAAACCTATATGCAGACAGTACATTGATACACATAAAAATAAATAAAAATTTTTTAAAAAGTTAAAAAAAAAAATGCAAACCTTGTATCTGATTCCCCAGGTGATTTGATGTGTGTTTCATCTGGAGAAGATGTGAGACACTTGGAAGCTTATGGGTAACATGGTTTGTGTGGACGATGTGCGTAAGAGATATCTTGGATAGCAGTAACAAGATAAGTTGCCGGATGTTCCACCAGTGCCTGTTTCTCTCATCCTCCATCAATCCAAATTATCCAGTTGGTGACTGACTGATGAGCAGTCTCTACACAGAGGTGCAGTTTGGTCTTAATCTTGACCTGGAATCCTCATCTCATACTTACTCTTGAGCCTCAACCTCCAAGAAAGATGAAAGTAGTACCTGGCTGAGTGAGCTCTCACGAGATCAGGACTGAGACGGGCCTGTGCCAGGGACACCTGTCACCAGGGACACCTGTCGCTTTCCTTATCTGCTATTGACAGGGGCTCCAGTTCATGTACCTCCTTCCTACATTTTCAGAAGTCTCGACGGATTTCTCTTATGATGGTTTCTGGCTCCCCTCCCTAGCTGGCTTCTACACTGTCCTACCTACTCTCCCTCTTCGTTGAACTAGTTTTTCTTCCTTTACATTCTCTTTCCTTCAATCTCTCCTGCATGTGCTGCCAGCATCTTCTCCCTAAAACATCAGAGATTTAGTTCACTGTGATAAAACTGACTGAGAGCGTCTTGAGGAGTAAAGGGTTTATTTGGTTTATTTGGGCTATTTTCTTTTTTTCTTTTTTTTTTTCCAGTCTTTTTGAGACAGGGTCCCCTTTAGACCCAGCTGTCCTGGAACTCACTATGTAGACCAGGCTGGCCTTGAATTTACAGAGATCTGCCTGCCTCTGCCTCCCAAGTGCTGAGATTAAAGGTGTGAGCCACCACTCCTGGCTGAGCTATTTTCAACTATAGTATTTCCTCTTTCTCTGGACTTGATTTAATCTCTGTAATGGCAGAGAGTGAAAAATATTCCTTTACCTTTGACTCCTTAGCAGCAAGGTGAGGTATGTATTCTCATTGTTAATTCAATGAAGATAATCCACTGTGTGAAATCTTAAAGGCTTGCATGAATATCCTCATTGAAGAGTATTTTGTTGGTGCTTTATCCTAACTAATCCATATGAAAAGGGATTGACTGGTTGCAAGGATAACAAACCAGCTGCAGAAAAACCTTGGCATAAAGAGACTAGTCTGCAGGCTATGCTCTGTCTGTCGCTATTGAGATCTGTCCCTCTGCTATGTCCCACTTCCTTTGCTTCTCTGCATTCACCTCCTGTGTGCATGTATATGTTTTGTCACCTTACTCCCCTTTACCCTACCCTTTCTCTCCATCTGCTCTTCACCAGCTTCAGACCCTCCCAGCACCAGGCCTGTCTTATGTCTGTCTCCCCTCTATTTTCTCTGCAGATCAGCTTCTAGAAGACTCTGAAGTCTTACCCCTATGACTGTCTTTCCAAGGACTTCGGACCTCAACCAAGCAGCCTGGACTTTGCATAATCGGTTCTTTTCATTCCTCTTGGCTGATGATCTTGGAAAGACAATTTGGGGCTGAGCTAGGATTCAGACTCTTCCCGGATCCAAACATCTCAGACTCAAGGGGATGACTGTGAGTCATGAGGCTAAAGATCAACATGGAAAGAACTATGGCAGCCCTGTTCTAGCTAGAAAATTCCATTTACAAGTCACCTTTGTCATGTAACTTTGTTCCTCCTCACAAAGGGGCCTGGAATCTGAGGCAGGTGGATCTCTGTGAGTTCAAGGCCAGCCTGGTCTACAGAACGAGCTCCAGGCCAGCTGGGACTAATGGCAGACCCTGTCTCAAAAAGACAAAATATATATTGATCCTATTCATTTCCAATTCCTGTTTCTTGTCCCCTCCCACAGATCTCCTTCCTCCTACCAATTGTTCCCCCTTCTACTTTCATGTTCTTTTTTGGTGATCCAGTGAGTCTAACTAGGGATGCTTACAGAAACATGAGTGAGGGGTTATTTACGGGAACATGGGAAACTTACCAGTGGCTACACCATTGAAGAAAATATCTCTCCCTCCTCCAGCAACCATTCGCAGCCTACGGAGCCTCAGGGAGGGGCAGGACCCTGTGACCCCTCTCCCCTTCATGATGAAATGTTGATGGGCTCAATTTTGTGCAGGCCTTGTGCAGCAATTACAGCTGCTGAGAATTCAAGAGTCAACAGCCATGTTACAGCTAGAGGACAGCATACCATAACACTCCACTTGTCAAGTTGATGGCATTTCGAATAGCCATGGGGGAGGGGAGTGAATTGCCATGGAAACGGATCTCTGGATACATGTGTGTAAAATTATTTAGACTAGCTTAATTGTGGTGGGAAGATCCACCCTGAATGTGGGTGGAACCAATCCTTGGGCTGGGATCCCAAACTGAATAAAAAGGAGAAAGCAAGATGAGCATAAGTCTTCATCACCCTCTGCTTCCTTCCTGAGGTCAGGGTGTGAGCAGCTGCCTTATGTTCTTGCTGCCATGACTTCCTTGACTTGATGGACTGGATCTGCTGGAACTGTAAGCTCAAATAAAGACTTCCTTAGCTTGCCTTTGTCAGGTATTTTGTCACAACAATGAAACAAGTAACTATTACAGAAAATGAGTGCTGAGAGGTGGGGCCATTGCTGTGATAAACTTGACCACATGGTTCATAGCCTCTGGAACTGGTTTGCAGGAGGAATGTGAAAGAATGTGGAACATTGGGCGAGAAAAGCCTAGAACGCTGTCAGCAGAGCTTGGTGGACCATTCCGATGGGAGTTTGTAAGATCAGAATGCTGAGAGAAATGCAGACAGTGGAGGCCTGGCTCTGGCTCATGATGTTTTGGAGCAGAACAAAGACTCTATATGAAGTAGGCTAGACATCATGTCACAGTCTATGAAGAATATGGCTGCATTTTGCCTGAGAATGTGAATGAAGGTGAAATAAGAGCAATAGATGACTGCTGGGCATGGTGGTACATGCCTTTAGTTCCAGCACTCGGTAGATGGATCTCTGTGAGTTCAAGGCCAGCTTGGTCTACATAGCGAGTTCCAGGACAGCTGGGGCCACAGGGGGACCTTGAAAAGATGAAAACAAAACAAAAAACAAAACAAAACAAAAAACCCAGAGCGATAGACTAATTTATTTGGTGGAGGAACTGTCAAGACAGGATACTCTTCAGGCTGTGGCATAGTGATTGCTTATAGCTCTCACATGGGTCTCAAGTGAGAGAAAGCAACAGTGGAGCAGAAAGTTCATAAAAATGTACACAGCTTATTTTCATTATTCTTAATTATGTGTGTGTTGGTGTGCATGGGTCTAAGCACAATTGTGCAGATGCCTTTGGAGGCCAGAGGCATCCAATCCCCAAATAGCTGGAGTTATAGGCAGTTGTGAGCTGTCTAACACAGGTGCTGCAAAATGGACACAGATCTGCAAGAGCAGTATGTGCTTTTATTTTTTTATTTTTATTTTTAATTTTATTTAATTTTGTATGTGTATGAATGTACTGTCTGCATGTAGGTTTGTGCACCCATGTCGTGCAATGCCTCGGATGTCAGAAGAGGGTCTCGGATTCCCCTGGAACTGGAGTTCTGGAATTGGAGTTACAGACAGTTCTTAGCCACCATGTGGGTGCTGGGGATTGAACCCGGGTCCTCTGCAAGAGCAGTTGGTGCTCTTAACTGCTAGGCTATCTCTCCAGCCCTGTGCTTTTATTTTTTATTTGTTTGTTTTGGTATTTTGAGACAGGGTCTCCCTGTAACCCCAGGTGGCCTGGAACTTGATATGTAGACTAGGCTGGCCTTGAACTCACAGAGATTTGACAACATCTGCCTCTGCCTCCTGAGAGCTGGGATTAAAGGTGTGTGCCACCAAGCCCGGGTAAGACCAGTATGTGTTTTATTTTTTATTATTTTTTAAATTTTTTAAAAATTTTATTTATTTTTGTATGTGTATGAATGTACTGTCTGCATGTAGGTTTGTGCACCCGTGTCATGCAATGCCATGGAGGTCAGAAGAGGGTCTCGGATTCCCCTGGAACTGGANATATATATAGTCTTTCAAACCCTATAAAATTTGGTTTTAGACAAGAAATTCTAATCTTTTAAACCCCCCCACACACACACACATACACACATATATTGAAAGACTTTTCTTTACAAAAAGTCCTTGATATAGTCTGAACTGATGTCCTGGGGCAGCAAAGCCCTTCCCTTTCTTTGGCCAGCCCTCTTCCCTCTACCTTTCCACAGATTGTTTGAAACTAGCCAACCAGAAAAGACTGTGAGGTCCAACCCCAGCCAATGGGAAAAGAACACAGCACTCTTGCATTAAGGATAAAATTCACCAAACTTCCAGGTTAGTGTGCTTGTTCCATCTGAATGATGATGCAACACACCCTTTTGCAAAAGTAAAAGTTGTCTTTTCAGTTGCTTTTGCTTCATTCTCATGTTCTTTTGTACAGTATTGGTGGGGTCCTTGGAACTCAAATTTTCTTTCTAATATACATTTAAATTTATTTCTTTCATCTTTTAAACAAACCCCTTTTTGACTCCCCCACTCATTACTAGATCATGTTCCTTCTCTGCTTAGCCAACCTAATTAAAAATAGTTTGTGCTCTTCCTCCTCCTTTTCTATTCACACATTTATCATCACCACCTTTGAAATCTTAAGCATGCACAAAAATGGAACTAACACTACAAAGAGCCCTTGGACCACTCCCTCAGCTTCAACATCCATCAAACTTTTGCCATGCTGGTTTCATCTAACTGCCTCCATCCCTATTTGAATACCCACATACCCTTAAGCTTGACATATCTGAAGCTGCACTTCCCTTCTGGGGTCTAATTATCCATGTGTCTAGCCACATTCTCTTACCAACTGGGTGAGCTATGATACATAAGAGATGGGATATTTGGAGAGATTGATTAAACGTGCTTCCCAAATAGGTGAAGAGAATTCTGCTATCCCGGGGCTGTTGTTCTCCTAAAACTATTCTAGATATCCTCAGGTCTCTGGTTATTCCATCAAGCCTTTGACCTCCAACACCATCTGAGGTGCTATGATTATATTACAAGCAGGACATATGGAAACCAGGTTACCTTCACCTCTCTCTACCACAACCTGTAATTTAGGGAGGAGTCATCTCTGGAAGATCTCTTCCAGCCCTAACATTGTAGGAGTCTATGATAAGAAAGGGAGACTGGTATTTTTTTTTTAAGCCAGAGTTAAACAGGATAAATACTGTACTGAAGAACTAGGCATACATATATCCAGGACTGGGAAGAGTCCTGGAGCACTAAGTGCACACCAAGAGGTCACTGTCAACAGCAGTGTCACAGGCCTGGTCTTGGGGTAATGTTATGTATATGTTTTGCCTGCATGTATGTAAGTACACCACATGTGTGCAATGCCCATGGAAGCCAGAAGAAGGTGTTGGAGTCCCTGGATCTGGAGTTGAAGATGGTTGTTAGCTGGGACCTCTTAACAACTGACCCATCTCTCCAGCCCCTATATGACCCCTCTATACTTTGGCTTCCCCATTAGATACCTCACAAGGATTAATCAACCCATGTAAAGCACAACGAACAACACATAGCTGAGGGGAACTTCTCTGTCAATGTTAAGTCTCATCAACATCTTTTCTGGGATCCTCATAAGACCCCTTTGTCAATTATGAAATGTGTGTGCCTGTAAACAGTTATTGACAATGAGTTCTCAAGTATCAGGCCTGCTGAAAATTGTCCTGATGAATGGGTACTATTAGATAACTCAAGGTCAGCCTGCATCTGGTAGACAATGGTTCAAAAAAAGTACAGCCACTTTGCCTCTGGATTGAACAAGAGAATCTCCCCCCTCCCAAGCTACATTCCTGTCATGCCCCTGCGTTCCAGGAAGACTTGATCAGATACTGTCCAACCTCCCAGTTAGGACATGACCACCAAACTGTCACCTGTGGTTTGTCCTTGCCTCTGGCTGTACTGTCTGTCAGCAAATGCTTCACCTGTTGGTTGAATGTTCCCTCGAATGTTTGCTTACCAGAATCCTCTAGTGGACACTATTTAGTCACAGTCCCATTTTGTCTTCTTCATTATTAATCCATCCTATCACTCCCAAATCGCTTCTCTGATTAGCCCTCCTCTCTCTTGGTCAGATCACATTTTCCTGCAGCAGTAATTGCCCAGCCTAGGGCATTGCCTCAGGCCCGTGCTTAATCACTGTCATCCACTTCAAATCCATTTTAGTTTGCAGGAGCCAGAGTCTATCTAGTGAGTGAAGCTTAATTGGTCTCTGATTACCCATGGGGTCAGAAATTGAATATGTAGAGTTTCCATCTGCAGTACCTGCAAGATTTTTGTGTTTACTAATGTCCTCTATCAGCCAACAGAAATATCTATGGCAGAGGTGAGCAGGCACCTCTGGAGACCTCTTGCCCCATTTCTGCATGGCTTCTTGGCTTACTTTGGTGGTAGGATTCATCCATTGATCTTTACTTCCACTGACACCATTTTGATCCAGTTTACCATAGTTACCCTGACCTCAGGTACAGACAGCATCTGTGCTCACCCTCTAACCCTTTCTCTATGCTGCTGCTCAGGGATCCTCTCATATTCCAGCAGTTTCAGTGACAACCCACAGTTGTAGGGATGGAGTCTCAATTCCTTGCTGCCAGTACCTCCTGGCTTTATTTCTTACACTTACACTTGTCCATGCATGCTCAGCTGAGCTACCTTCATGAAAATATTCTGGGTGGGTGTGGTGTCTCATGCCTTTAATCCTAGGCAGAGGCAGGTGGATCTTTGTGAGTTCAAGGCCAGCCTGGTCTACAGAGTGAGTTCCAGGACAACTGGGGGAGACCAGCTACAGGGAGACCCTATCTCGAAAAGACCAAAAAATAAAAAATAAAAAATAAAACACCTTGCCGGTCTCCAGTACTCTCCTTCCTCTCCTTCCTGTGCCTGCTTGAAGAGGTGAAGCTCTTTCTCCTTTACTGGCACCTCCAGCCACCATGCCTCCCCACCATGATGTATCTAATTCCCCCTGGAACCACAGCTCAAATAAACTCTTCTTTTTATACATTCCCTTGGTCTTGTGGTTCTATCACAGCAACAGCAAAGTATTTCAGGTAAAAAAGGAGAGTGGTGTAGATTCCAGTGCTAACAATGGAGATAAAAAAGAAACAGAAGGATGTAGCCATGAGGTACAATCAACAGGACTTTGGGGGTGGTTTCAATATAGAGAATGACCAACAAGGAGAATGACACTTTATTTCTTGAGAAACAAGGACAAGTTTGGAGCTTTTTAATAAAGTCTTGGTGGGGTGGAGGTGGGAGGTTTGAGAGAGAATAACATTTGTAATCTAATAAAAACAAAAATCGTGAACATGACTTAAAAATCTCCTAATNGACCTCCGCGGCATTGCACGACACGGGTGCACAAACTTGCATGCAGACAGTACATTCATACACATGAAGAAATAAATAAAATTAATTAAAAAAAAAAAAAGTAGTTAACATTTTGGGCTGGAGAGATGGCCTAGCAGTTAAGAGCACCTACTGCTCTTGCAGAGGACCCAGGTTCAATCCCCAGCACCCACACGGTGGCTGAGAACCATCTTTAACTCCAGTTCCACGGGAATCTGATGCCCTCTTCTCACCTCTGAGGCATTGCATGACACAGGTGCACAAACCTACATGCAGACAGTACATTCATACACACAGAAAAATAAATAAATTTTAAAAAATAGCTAACTTTTTTTTTTTTGGTCTTTTCGAGACAGGGTCTCCCTGTAGCTCCCAGCTGTCCTGGAAATCACTCTGTAGACCAGGCTGGCCTTGAACTCACAAAGATCCGCCTGCCTCTGCCTCCCTCTGCCTCCCGAGTGCTAGGATTAAAGGCATGTGCCACCACACCTGACGAATCAATATATTTTCTACACTGCTGTGAAGCAGCATAAAAGTAGTGGACATTTTCTATCATTTCCTTTGTTCGGATGTGGATTGGTCCAAACAGCCTTTCAAATGGAATATTAATGCTTGACTTGAACAAAGAATTACTGCTCCCTAGTATGTGAGTGACCTTTTTGAATGTTTTTTTTTTGCTTGTTGTTGTTGTTGTTGTTGTTGTTGTTGTAGCTGTTGTTTTGAAGCAGAGTCTCCCAGTAGCCCCAGCTGTCCTGGAACTCACTCTGTAGACCCAACTGGCCTCGATCTCCACAGTGCCTCTGCCTCCACAGTGCTGAGAGCAAAGGCATGCGCCATTACATTCAGCCCTTGCATTTTTAAATTTTTCCTCTTCCTAAGTTCTCTCCATCCCATGCTTTAGCTTTGAAATAACCCTCCTGTTGTCTTCTAATTCATAATAGGTCTGACCCTGTCTAAGGGGCCACATGCTTGTTATTTCAGCCCTAAGATTCCTACCCTCTGGCACCAGCTTTTGTCTGCACAAATGCGGGTCCCAGATGGTTCTGTCAAGGGCTCCCCTTGCTGATACATGTAACATGCTTATTATAACAGCATTCCATTTCACACTATGTGAAGCTAGAAAGTCATTTTTATGTCTATCTTATAGCACAGAGCAGGACACATCACCTTTTTAAAATCCTTGACACATCCATTTACTCAGGAAAAAAAATAAAGCTTTTATTAAACTTCCTTCTAAATCAAGGGGCCAGAGGCTGGAGAGACCCCATTATAAAGAAGAGGGAAACCCCATTATAAAAAGCTGTGACAGCGTATGGGTCAGGGCTCTGTCAGTGCCGGGGCTTCAGGCACTCTTATAATTTCTAAGCTTGTGATTTTGTGGTTCTATTTCCTCTACAATATGGTTTTAATCGCCTTTGGACCCACTGGAATGCATGAAAGTGACCCAAAGCCTGTCCAAGAGAGTCACAAGGGCCCCTATGGCTTTACTCTAGACACGAGTCCCCCATTTCTACAAAAGCCCCCTTTTTGTCTCAATTGTAATCAATACTGATCACCAAAGAGAAATTCTGTAGGCAATTGCTAAAAACCACCAAGCAGGGGTTGGAGAGATGGCTCAGTGGTTAAGAGCACCAGCTCAGTGGTAAAGATCTGGGTTTGGTCCCGGCACCCACACAGGGCTAACAATTGTAACTCCAATTCCAGGGGATCCACAGGCATTGCATGACATGGGTACACTTACACACATGCAGGCAATACACTCATACGCAGTAAATGAAAAATAAATAATATATATAAAAAAACAAGCAGGCAAGTCCTGTTCGGTGGCTGCCAAGTGGTTTGGTTAGTTGGTGGGGGGAAGGGATACAGGAGGTGAGGGCAGAGGGCAGATAAAGCCAACTGGATCCAGAAGCAATACCTGAGAGGGACCGAAGTCATACAGTCCCTATTTCGACAGGCACATGCATTGCCAGGACAGAGGAAGGGGGGGCCAAGACCCCTGGCTCAGATTGCTGGGAACCTGAGAGCCTCCAGCCCTGCCAAGGAGGTTTTAAATTTGAAGTATATTCCCACCTTCTGGAACTTTAAAGCCAATGGGCTTGTCTGAGTCCAAAGTCAAAGGTCAAGGGGTTCCTAGCCTCTATGACACTTTAAGACAAAAGGAGAAAGTGTGGGCAGCTTTCCCAGTCCTTTCTTGCAGGTCTCTGGACCAGCTGCAGACACTAGAACCATCTCTCTTCCAGGTAAAGGGTTATACCAGGGAGAGGAAAGAGGGAGGGTCTGTGGCTCCTCAGGACATCCGGAGCCCTGTTGGAGAACATGCAGGCTAGACCCTGGAAAACCATTTCAAACTTGCTGAAGAATCTCAGAAGGGCCTTTATTAATATCCATAGAGAGCAAGCATTTGGGCAACTGTGTCTCCTAAAAACCAGGGCTTTGAGCGGACGTGGGAACAGCTGCCAGCTCCTCTGACCGTGTCCTGGCCCTCCCTCCCAGGGGAACAGGAATCTAAAAGAAGAAAATGCTTTCATGTAGCTACAGCTGGAATGGGGTGGACTGGAGGGCTCTGTTTGGCTCTTCCATTTTCTAGGTCTTCAGACTTCATGGAGACAGGCTAAAAGAGCTGGCTTGTCTGGGTGATTCCTCTTAGCAAGAGGAGAGAAGGAAACAGTTCTCCACAGGCAAAGCTTTCCCTTTATCACCCTTATACTGCATCTCTACAATTAGGGCTGTCCCCAGAGTCCTCTGGGAAATACTTACAAAAAAAAAAAAAAGCCACATGATTTCATGGGTTCCAGACCCCAGGCCCCTGGTTAAGAATTTCTGCTCAGGGGCTGGAGAAATGGCCTGGCGGTTAAGAGCGCCAACCGCTCTTACAGAGGACCTGGGTTCGATCCCCAGCACCCACATGGCGGCTGAGAACCGTCTGAAACTCCAATTCCAGGAGAACTCCAGTTCCAGGCGAATCCGAGACCCTCTTCTGACCTCCGCGGCATTGCACGACATGGGTGCACAAACTTGCATGCAGACAGTACATTCATACACATACAGAAATAAATAAAATTAATTAAAAAAAAAAAAAAAAGAGAATTTCTGCTCCACCCACAGGAAACTCTGTTAGATTCCCCAGTACTGAAAACAAAGGAGAAAAGAAGTAGTAATTTCAAAAGCTTTCCTGGGTACAGGTGGCCCACATCCTCAGTCCTAGTGCTTGGGAATAGAGGCAGAAGGATCCAAGTTCAAGGTCATCTCAGCTGCAGCGAGAGTTCAAAGGTGGATGATAGGATCCCACCACCAAAAAATATGTTTTTGCTCCATCCAGAGGACTTTGTTGTTGTCGTTGTTGTTGTTGTCGTTGTTGTTGTTGTTATTGTTGTTTTGTCTTTTTGAGACAGTCTCCCTGGAGCCTTAGCTGGCCTGGAAATCTCACTATGTAGACCAGGTGGCCTTGAACTCAGAGAAATCTAGCTGCCTCTCCCTCCCAAGTGCTGGGATTAAAGGTGTGCACCACCATGCCTGGCTGTAGAAGTGGATTTTTAAAAGTAATACTTGGAAGAATTACAAGTTTGGCCGCACCCTTATCTTAACAGACCATCCTGCCTTTTCATCCCCATTCTAGAACATCTCATTCACCCAAGGTCAAGCATCCTTCCCAAACCACTGTGTGCAATAAGGTGGGTGTGCTGTCTTCCAGCACTTTGATATGTTAGTTCTCATATTCACATCTATTCATTATCTTTTGGGGTGGAGTGCCAAACTGACACTCCCTGGAAGGGTCCTGGTCGCAAAACACAAGGTTTATTGAGTCTTCCATGGCTAATTAAAAACCATTAGTCCAGATTATGTCCATTTTATAAAACCCATCCCTACAAGGACTGTTTCCAACCCAGCTTTCCCCAGCTTGATGATCTCCCATAACATCACAGCAGGAGGATGCCCCAGAAGAAACCACCATCTTCTAGAAGACAGCCTGCTTCCTGTGGGGTGTTGAGTGACAATGAATCTCATGCATAAGCAGACATCCCATAGAGACTTCTCATTGCTTAGGCATTACTGATTGCCAATGAGACATTTGTGTGGGGTGTTGCCAATAGTGGGCTGAACCTGCATACCTGCCTTTTTTTTTTTTGAGACAGTATCCAAAAGGGATTATCTAGGCCCAATGGAGTATTTGCATAGAACCTAACCTACACACTCTTGTGTTTTTGGAGGGTTCTGTTTTGTTTGTTGGTTTTTTATTTGTGGGTGGGGTTTTTTTTTTTTTTTTTTTGAGACAGGGTCTCCCTATAACCACAGCTGGCCTGGCACTCACTCTGTAGACCAGGCTGGCCTTGAACTCAGAGATCTGCTTTGCCTCTGCCTCCCGAGTGCTAGGACCACTATGCCTAGCTGTTTTGTGGTTGTTATGAGACAGGATCTACTTGTAGGTCCAGCTGGCCTGGAACTTGCTATGTAGACCAGGCTTGCCTCAATCTCACAGAGATCCTGCATTTGCCTCCCAAGATCTGGGACTAAAGGCATGTAGTACTATGCCTACTATTGTTGTTGTTGTTGTTGTTGTTATTTTACATGTGTGAATGTATTGCCTGCATGTAGGTAAGTGCACCCATGTCATGCAATGCCTGAGGAGGTCAGCGTAGGCATTGAATCCCCTGGAATGGGAGTTATAGATAGTTGTTAGCTGCCATGCGAGTTCTGGGAATTGAACCCAAGTCCTCTGCAAGAGCAGCCAGTGTGACTGAGCCATCTCTCCAGCCCCCTTATGTACTTTTTAAAAACTATTTTTTAAATTACATTTATTTGTGAGGGTAGAAGGGACTCAAGTGTGTCATGGTGTGAGTGTGGAGGTCGTCAGAGTATAATATGTGGGAGTTGATGCCTCCTGTTGGGCCTTACGGGCTCTCCAAAAATGCGGCCTGTTGGAAATCTCTAAGCCTGGCTCGAGTTTGGTGACCTGTTTTTTCGCCAGTCACTTCCGAATGAGAGTGATGCAGCAAGATTTTCTTGAAAACGCCCCTGCCCGGACACCACTTATATGGATACATTTCATTGGCCCAAAGCCATCACCTCACTCTATACATCACTGTCCCCACCCCTATGTCCAGGGAATGTAAATAAGGCTACAATAAAGTGAGATCTTGCCTGACTTGACTCTCTGCTGCATCTGAGTGTCTCTGGGAACTGGGGAGGTTGGGGAACGGGCGAGCGGCGCACCTGTCCTTCCTCGATCCAGCTGGCCCCTAAGACTGGGCAGCCTCCTTCCACTGCATGGATCCCAGGGATTGAATTTAGGCTGTCAGGCCTGGTGGCAAGTACCTTTAGCCACTGAGCCATCTCATCTGCCCCTTTTTATATTCTTTAGTCTTTACTTACGATACCTAATACAATGTAAATACTATGTGAAGACTTGTATTAATGTATTGTGTGGGGAATGCCACGAATTCAAATTTTGCTTCTTGGAAATTTTAAAATGAAAAAAGTATTTGATCACTGGTTGTTTGAGCCCCTAAATGGTAAACCTGAAGATGTGTAGGGCCATATGAGAGCTGCCGCCCGTCCCTTGGGCGTGTATTGGGAGCTCGTTCGGCCTGCTGTGCCAGCCCCACAGTGGTGCACAGCAGCAGCACACAGCCTTCCACTGCTCCTCTTTAGAAAAGGCACAGAGAAGCCGGGGCCAGTGACACTGCAAAGGTTAAAAAACGTTAAAAACCCGAGGGTGTGATCCACTGCTCCTTATTCACAGCAGGGCTGGAGAAGGGAGTGATGGAGCTCTGCTGACAGCATGTATCAACTTTGTATTATAATTCTATTTTGCTTAGTAATTGAAGCCATGCAAAGTCTAGGAGGAGATCACAACAGTGTCCTTCGGAACAAGTTAAAGGATGGATTTTTCTTTTTCAAGGTTATTTTATTTATTTATTTTTTAATGTGTATGAGTGTACTGTCTGCATGTAGGTTGGTGCACCCATGTCATGCAATGCTGTGGAGGTCAGAAGAGGGTGTCGGAACTGGAGTTAGAGATGGTTCTTAGCTGCCATGTGGGTGCTGGGAATTGAACCCAGGTCCTCTGCAAGAGCAGTCGGTGCTCTTAACCACTGAGCCATCTCTCCAGCCCCTCAAGGTTATTTTAAACAATGAAGAGTCTTTGTTTTTTTTTCTTATATTTGCAAAAAAATATTATAACTTTAGTATTATAACTTTACCAAAATTGACTCTTAAACATTATTGCTATTCAAACACTATTACTTTACTCAAAGAAATTCTACAATGGTCTGGCAATATGTAGTTAGGACAAATCTTTTGGCTGTAGCCCACTAACAACATTGAGACACCAGAAAGGGTCTAGAGAGGTGGCTCAGTTCTGCATTACTACTAACTGCTCTTGCAGAGGACCCAGATTTGGTTCCCAGCACCCACATGGTAGCTAACAACCATCCTTAGCTCCAGTTCCAGGGGATCCAACACCCTCTTCTGGGCTCCTCAGGCATTGCATGCATGTGATGTGCTTGCATACATGTAGGCAAAACACTCATATACAGAAAATAAAGAACTTAGAGAATGGATACTGCCTAGGAATGATGGGATGTGAATGAGGGTTATTCCTAACCTAAAGCAAGTTTTGCACGATACAGCTTTGGAGGAACTGGGCAAAGTATTCTCTTAATAGAATTAGAGGAATGAAATAAGCCGTATACTAACATCACATAAAGCTTGACCATCATTCCTTGTTGGGGATAATGTCAAGTAGGTCTACCTGGGTGGAGCTTGGTACAAGGTGGGACGGACGGACGGACAACAGTTCTGCATCTGGTTTGTCACTGCTGCAGCCCCCAGTAGTCCATAATGAAACACATCCAGAGCTTCTAAGTACAGCTGCATATATGACCTTAAGTGCTGAGAAAACAGCAGTGTACAAAATAAGTCAAGCTCTTGCCAGAGTTATAGCATCCAGGCCCGATTAATCTAGGAGGAGTCAAGGGTGCTAGGTGCTTAGGGGTCTTGTGGGAAGGAGCAGGTTTCACTCATCAAGGAAAGGAGATGGAAGTCACTGGTTCCAGCTGTCTTGTTGTGATGATGCCATTACTCAGAGTTTCCTTTGTTTCACAGACAAGACTGCATGGTAACTTGCTCCTTCTGAGGGAAAACAAAACAAAAACTATATAGCGCCATCTTGTGGTAGGGAAAACACAGATCCCATTATTGGATTTTATATGGCATTAGCAGGTGTAAATAAATTGCATGTTATTACACCTTTGATTCCTCCCATGTGGCCGGGCAGCATTTTAAAGTGGCCGGCAAATGTTGACAGCAATCTATACTTGTTCCACTAACACATTTACCACAAGTAATTAACTTAACTACCTGATAAAAATGTCATTGGTGTGTTGTAATGCTAGCTATTGTCTGAAAAGGCTTTGACTGACAGTTTCTTATGTTGGCTTTTTGGTTATCTTTATAGGCACATAATCAAATCCAAATTTGATCATTATTTTATGATTTGATTAAAGTAAACAACCCAATTGGCTAATCATGATCCAGGAAGATTTGTTATTTGCTTCAATGACTGGCTTTGAATTTTTATACTATTTAGAACACAATAAGAAATTAGTCTAATTGCTCTCTAATGCTGCCAAACACTGGGCAGCCACGCCCTCATTCTGAATGCAATTCATCAAAGATGATTTCACGGGCTCTGTAATATCAGTTTGTATGTTTCTAAGGTTTGCGTTGCTGCTCCTGAAGGACCCATCAGATCATGCCAGCCTTTCATCACTTTACAACAGCAACAACACTCACTTAGTTTTAAGAACCACGGTGTGCCACCCATCGTGCAGAGAGATTGGCAGGGGTGACTGGCAGTGCAGCTGCTGCCTGGATCCAGATGGCTGCTGTTCCACACATTCATATTAGCTGTGGATCTGCAGTGGTTATAAAGAGCTTCAGCAGCGAAAAGCTTTGGGTTGCTTCAGCTGTGACTGATGAAGTGTGTGTGCCTTTTCTATGTACAGACCTCAGTCCTCAAATAGGCAAAGAGCCTCCTGTGTGAGCATATCTGTGATAAGGAACACCTCAAAAATGTGACAACATATTAGGGTTTTTCTCTCTCTGCCAAAAGCATGGTCAGGACCTGACAGGGACTTCCAGTAATGAAGCAGCCTCTCAGTAGCCTGCCCTTTGTGTTGGTGAAGGCCAAGTCTCAAGACCACAAACTATGGAAACAAAGGCCTCAGCTCAGTGTGGCATTGGTGCTTACAGGCACTAACGGCTCAAGTCCTTGTCTCTTTGGCCATGTACTTGGAAGACTAAAACAGAAATCAGACCAATTTCTAAAATGAGTTTTCCCATATCCCGAAGGCACACTACTATGTGTCCACACCTACCTGAACAAAGTGATCTTTGCCCGGGAGACATAGAGGTGCCTGCCAGTCTCGGCCCTGACCCCAGGAGGGCCTTCCTTCCTGGAGGGAGTGCTGACTGCTCTACGTGTTCCTCGCTTCTCTTCATGCTCCTCACTGCACTGCTCTCATCCTGGCTCCCTGTGTGCCACAGAACACTTGCAGTGCCTCCCCAGCAAGACATAAGTGCCACCAAAGCTGCAGGCCATGGTGCAGAGCAGGTGGCAGAACCCATTTGTGTGCTCAGCAAATGCTCACTGTGGGCTTTGCCCATGCCAGAAGAAAGACTACAAATGAACACATCATGTCCTAGATGCAGACTGTGTCCAAGGTCCCGGTTCACCCAGAGGGTTGGGAAGTAAGGGTGAACTTGGGCCCCAACAGTGCAAAGTTCAGACTCATAGGCTTCTGCCTCCCTGTGCATTTGCTGTGAGTGGAATTCCATGTCTAAGCGCTCTGCTGATGGGACTGGCTCTGTGAAGTCCCAACATCTCAGTCATCCACCAGGTCTCACTAAATATGCATGTTTGTCACGCTGGGGGGCTTGATTAAAGCCAGCCTTAGAAGTGACAAGACTCTTGTCAGGTTCCTGATGTCCCCTGCCACAGTCACCTCAGTGATGCTCCCAGGGGCAGCAGGAAGTTAAGGGGACATTTATTTGCTCTGCCAATTCCCTCAGCAAACACAGTGCCCTTTATAGAGCAGACATCACCCAGTTCGCTGCTGGAGCAAGAGCAAAAGAACTTTACCCATCATTAACGTTTTACCGCCTTTCTCAAAAAAGTTATCACCTTTAACCCCCAAGGCAAGGGTAAGAAGGGACACTCCTGGGTGAATTCTGGGTGCTGATGCTACTCCCACCATGCTGTTTCTAGCTGCAGAAACAAACAGGATGATAAACTCAAGCACTTAATGAAGTCAACCCAGAATTTTCAGGGCAGAGCTAGCTAGCCAGCCAGCTGACCTTGCATTGCCCTTTATGCAACAGAGCTGGGACCCTGCGGTAGGAAAGCAAGGGAAACCCATCCTTCTTTCAAGCTTGGAGAACACTGGAGATACAGCTAGGCCTGTCCAGACTGCACTGCAGAGACTCCATGGTTCACTCAGCTCCAGCAGCAGCAGCAGCACTCTGAAGGGTGTAATACTTGACACATTGCTTTCCAGTTAGTAGTGGCCAGCCTGAGACAGCATCAGATCCTTCAGCTGGACTTGCAGACACTTGAAGGACATCCAGCTTGTCACGTGGGAATCTGAGCTCTGGTTCCTATGATCGTGCACTGAGCACTCTTCACCTCACCATCTCTCCAGCTCTTGAGTTGTAAATTTATATGACTTTACGAATAATGGTTATGTATAATACTTGACTCAGTAGATTCTTGAAGATTCTTTCCAACCTGTTAGCCAGCTCTGGCTAACAGAGAGTGTGGCTGTGACTTAAGAAAGTTTGGGTGGGGCTGGAGAGATGGCTTAGTGGTTAAGAGTGCCAACTGCTCTTTCAGAGGACCCGGGTTCGATTCCTAGCACCCACATGGCAGCTAAGAACTGTCTTTAACTTCAGTTCCAGGGGAATCCGACACCCTCTTCTGACCTCCGCAGCATTGCAAGACACGGGCGCACCAACCTTCATGCAGACAGTACATTCATACACATTAAAAATAATAAATAAATTTTTTAAAAAAAGAAAGGTTGGGCTCCTCTTCTCTTTTCCTCCGCCATCGTGTACCCGTAAGGCTCTCATTTCTCACCATGTCTTCACACAAGACTTTCAGAATCAAGCGATTCCTTGCCAAGAAACAAAAAGCAAAAGCATCCTATTCCCCAGTGGATTCGGATGAAGACTGGTAACAAGATCAGGTACAACTCCAAGAGAAGACACTGGAGGAGAAACAAGGTGGGTCTGTGAGGATTCAACAAAATGGCACGGTTGACTCAATTAAGCTGAATCATGATTGATCACCTTATAGTCCTACCAGATGGAAACGAAAAGTCTTTAACCTGGATATTTGGTCATTTAAATTATGAATCTGATTTGCTTTTTTATCTGCTCTGTGTGAATTGATTGGGTCCAGTGATAAATACGTAGAACCCTAAAAAAAAAATAAAAATATTTTCCATTCCAGTTTTCCTGGGCTTATTTATAATTTAGCCAGCATCTGAGGCCGGTCAGTTCCTGTCACCACCTTTGTAACAGTCACTGCCCTGTGGCCAAACCCCAAGCTGAGCTGTGGCTTTTGCAGCCTGTCAACAGCTGAGCCAGGCCAGGGCAGGTCTGCACTTCTCCACCAGGGCGAAGCTCAGCCCTGCCATAAAGAGGAAGTGCTGGAAGCAGTTTGAAAATTAGGAAGAGAGTGCCAGGCAGGGACTGAACCATAAACCCTGCCCTAGGTCACTTCCTGAGAAACAAGGTGTTCCTTTAAACGTTTTATTTTCTTCTCCTGAAGAAACTTAAAACTTTAATTATAAGCAGAGCATAAAACTTAAATTCCAGTATCAAAGGACATTTCCAAAGTGTGGGCGTATGATTTAGACATTTGCAATGCTTTATCCCTGACTAAGAACTTCCTTCCCCCTGCCGTGTGAATAATTGCATCTGTCTTCTCTATTATGAAAGTATGGATTTTTAGTTTTATTTCTGTGGTATTACATTCTTTTTAAAAATATATTATTATTTTTATTTTATGTGTATGAGTGTATGCCTGCATGTGTGTAAGTTGCATTCATGTTGTGCAATGCCTGCCTAGGTCAAAAAGGGTGTCGGATCCCCCTGGAACTGGAGTTATAGATGGTCATTAGCCACCAAGTAGGTGTTGGGGATTGAACCTAGGTCCTCCACAAGAGCAGCCAGTGCTCTCAAGCACTGAGCCATCTCTCTAGCTCCCAGTATCACGTGCTTAATAACAGGTCTTCATGATTTTCTTTTTTTTTAAATTTTTTATTTATTTATTTTTATGTGACTGTCTGCATGTAGGTCTGTGCACCCTTATAGTGCAGTGCTGCAGAGGTCAGAAGAGGGTATCGTATTCCCCTGGGATTGGAGTCAAAGACGGTTCTCAGCCGTCATGTGGGTGCTGGGGATCGAACCCGGGTCCTCTGCAAGAGCAGTCGGCACTCTTAACTGCTAGGCCATCTCTCCAGCCCCCTTCATGACTTTCAAAAAGGATGCATTAAAAAAGCAGAGATTCGGGGCTGGAGAGATGGCCTAGCAGTTAAGAGCGCCCACCGCTCTTAAAGGGGACCCAGGTTCGGTCCCCAGCACCCACATGGCGGCCGAGAGCCGTCTGAAACTCCAATTCCAGGAGAACTCCAGTTCCAGGGGAATCCGACACCCTCTTCTGACCTCCTCGGCATTGCACGACACGGGTGCACAGACTTGCATGCAGACAGTACATTCAAACACATACAGAAATAAATAAAATTAATAAAAAAAAAAAAAAAGCAGAGATTCTGGGTTCAATTAGCCATTTGTAACTCCAACTCCAGGGGATCCAATGCCCTCTTCTGGCCTCTGGGCATTGGATGACACAGGTGCACTTGCATCCATATAGGCAAAACATTCATATACATAAAATAAAATAGGGGCTGGAGAGATGGCCTAGCGGTTAAGAGCACCAACTGCTCTTGCAGAGGACCCGGGTTCAATCCCCAGCACCGACATGGCGGCTGAGAACCGTCTTTAACTCCAGTTCCACGGGAATCCGACACCCTCTTCTGACCTCTACGACACAAACCTACATGCTGACAGTACATTCAAACACATACAAAAATAAATAAAATTAAATAAATTTTTAATTAAATAAAATAAGAACACTGTTCTATGAATAGATTAAAAAAATAAAATAATAATAGTAGTAAGTATCTAAAAATGTAGTAAGGGAATCCATCTCCTCCCCTTCTACTTCTGCCTTCCTGTTGTCAGGAACTGGGTTCTGAGATGAGTGGGCGGGCCTCTTGGGCCTTTTTCCACTGGGGACTGTTCCAGACTTGCCCCAGCTTCCAGCTCCTAATGTGTGCTATTTCAGCAAGCAGACAGACTCGGAGACTCTGCTTTCAGAAGAATTTGCACCTGTGGTCTCTTTGGGAGATCAAACTATGTTAAAAATTACTAATTTAGGAGTCATTCTGGGATACTGAATTAACATTTGCCCTGTGTAAGATAGTATGGGGAAAATATCATTAAATGTACACCATCTACTCAGATATTTAATAGTACATTGAACAAGCCACAAAGTAATTCTTCTTGGCCCAAGAAGCCTGGAAAAAGTGGGCAGAGGCCTTCCTTTCTGTAATCCAAGGGGACCAGCCGACTTCAGATCCCACAGCTGGGCTCCCAAGAGCGACTTGGAGAAGTGCGTGTTCCCACAGCAACAGCTGGAACAGCTGTTCTCTTGAGTGAATTCAGTAGTTTGCACGGGATCTCATTTTGTAGTTCAAGCCAGCCTGGACTTTGTGATCCTCCTGCCTCTGCCTGCTGACCAGTCGGTCATTTTCTGCTCTGAAGGAGGAAGCTGGGCTTCATTAGTGAGTTTTTAATGCCCGCATCTCCAAGAAACCTAGCTCCCAGTGCGGCTCCTACTGGGAGCGACTGGACGCCCGCACTGATGGACTCCTCCCTTGCCCCCAGCTGCTCCCCGCAGCCTCCATCTCCATGTTTATGGGAATCCTCTCCAATCTTTGAGGCCCAGCAAAACTGACCTTTTGTCTGGAACATGCTGCTGCTACATGTACAACTGCAGGTTTTCCTGTTTCCAGGCTAGGTAGGGACAGGGTTGTACAATCAGCTAAGAATATAAAACTGAGTGTTTGAACTGAAGACTCTTTCATGAGTGGATGAGAGTCTTTACCTTCCTGGGCCACAGTCAGTAGGTTTGTTCACATTCCTGTCTGAGGTTTGTAGTTGAAGACCTGTCAGCCCCTTCCAGGAACAGGTGAACAAAATGGTCCCTCCTTCAGCAGAATTTTGAAGAGACTAGCTATGAATCTAGAATATTCCTTTCACAGCAAAAACTATTGACTAAATAAGGATTAACCCACTGAAGACAATCCTCTGAATATCCACCCTAAATGTAGCTGAAATAGTGTTCTTATTTGCGTAGTCCCATCTATACTTTGCCCAAATTTCATCTCTGAGGATAAATTTATGTAGTATTTGGGGCTGGAGAGATGGCTCAGCAGTTAAGAGCACTGGCTGCTCTTACAGAGGACCCGGGTTCAATTCCCAGCACCCACATGGCAGATAACAACTGCCCTAACTCCAGTTCCAGGGGATCTGACACCCTCTTCTGATCTTGGGCATTATCCCATATGGGTGCACCTACATACCTACACATGAAATAAAAATAATAAATAGGGGGGCTGGAGAGATTGCCTAGTGGTAAAGAGCACCGACTGCTCTTGCAGAGGACCCGGGTTCTATCCCCAGCACCCACATGGCGGCTGAGAACCGTCTTTAACTCCAGTCCAGGGGAATCCGATGCCCTCTTCTGTCCTCCTCAGCATTGCATGACATGGGTGCACAGACCTGCATTCAGACAGTACATTCATACACATAAAGAAAAATAAAATTTTTTTAAATAATAATAAAATATTTTTAGAAATGTATGTAGTATCGTAACACAAGCCCAAATTAACAAACGCTCAAGCCAAACATTTAATAAAAACTGGAAACTTCTGTAACCTTTGCTTGACCTGGAAATTGTAGACTGGATCTCAATCAAGCTGAAGTGCTGCCAAAGATAGTAATAGGCTTAGCTGGGTGTGGTGACACATGCCTGTAATCCCAGCATCCAGAAGGCAGAGACAGGAGGCTCTTGCATTCAAGGCCCACCTGGACTAAACAATAAGACTGTCTCCAAAAAAAAAAAAAAGGAAAGAGTTTATCTAAATATTATTTGCATGCTAATTCCAAGGATTAGCATGCAAATAATATTCTCAATGTTTTATTTTTTAAATTTTATTTTATTTATTCTTATTTGAGCATATGTATGTGTGCCTGTGTGAGTTTATGTGTACCATATATGTGCAAGTACATGATGAGGCTAGAAGGTGTCACATTTCCTGACACTAGAGTTACAGGCAGTTGTAAGCCATCTGATGTAGGTGCTGGGAACTGAACCTGCATTCTCCACAAGAGAAGTAAGGATTCTTTTAGGGGGAGGGGCTTTTGGAGACAGACTCCCTGTAGCCCCTGCTGGCCTGGAACTCACTATATAGACCAGGCTGACCTTGAACTCACAGAGATCTGTGTGCTTCTGCCTCTCTAGTGCTGGAATTAAAAGCACGTGCCACCACTCCCGGCATGAGATTCTTAACCACTGAGCCTACTCTCTAGCCCCAATCCTCAATATTTTCAAAGACAAATAATTGCCCTGACTAATGGCCCTGTACACAGCAGGTATGTTAAGTCTTCATCCTTAAAATAGAGCATGAATACGGTACTATGCACAGGAATAATGATTTTCAGTTCATTACTTTGTTTTGATCATGCTGTAAATTTTCTTCCACTCATCCAGGAATGCTGATTTTCAAGAAAAAGAAACACACTTTCATGCCTCTCTTGTCAATGCCAAATTAAAGATGTTTAGAAAAAGGGCACATGCAGCCAGGTGTGGTGGCGCATGCCTTTGATCCTAGCCCTTGGGAGGCAGAGGCAGGCGGATCTTTGTGAGTTCAAGGCCAGCCTGGTGTACAGAGTGAATTCTAGGACAGCTGGGACTACAGGGAGACCCTGTTTTGAAAAGATTAAAAAAAAAAAAAAAAGAAAGAAAGAAAAAGGGCACATGCTGGGTATAGTGGCACACACCTTTGATCCCAGCACTTCATCTCTGTGAGATGAAGGCCAGCTTGGCTATAGGGAAACTGTGTCTTGATAAGACAAGCAAACAACAACAAAGAAAAAAAGAAGAGAGGAAGACGGAAAGAAGGAAGGAAGGGAGAAAGGAAGAAAGGAAGGAAGAGAGGAAGAAAGGAGGGAAGGAAAGGGGAGATGTCGTTCGAGTTTCTCCCTCCTGTCTCCATGTGCAGCAGGTAACAGCATGGCGCCCAACAGCGCAGGCTGTGGCAACTCCCTCATGTCTCCATGTGCAGCAGGTAACAGCGTGGCGCCCAACAGCGCAGGCTGTGACAACAGGAGCTCTGCTGGATGCACATAGCAACCGAGATTCCCGTTGACTTTCTAGCATAGAAAATGTCCTTAGCCTCTCCAGACCTTGCCTTTATCACCTGCATGAAGAGGACAGCAGGACTGATTTGATAGGGCAGTTGAAGTAATAAAGAAGATATTCATGTAAAAGAATAATAAACATTTTGATGTGAATGCTGTCTGAGGTTCCTGGATTGGGATGGTAAAACAGCTGTAGGCCTACATCAGCTGTAAGATCACTGGTGTAAAGCCCATGAAAGACAATCTTCCACTTCAGTTCATGTGCAATATCTCTACCAGAAGGCTCTCTGCCTCTCTGTGGATATGGGCTGCCCATGACCAGAGCATGTCTCATTCTCTTAGGTTCCTGTGTCCTTATGCCTCATGCTTTTAAAGTACCACTTCACATACTTGAAGTTTACAAAAAAAAAAAAAACCTATAAAAGTGTCTTTATTCCCTGATGATATACAAATAAAGACATGGAAGACTTCTGAATTACTACAAGGAAATAATTTGTCCGACGTTTATAATTCTGTGCTTGAGCTGGAATAATAAACCAAGCTCCTAGGTACCTGGTGCCTCCTGTCTGTAACCTGGAGGACCTGGGAGCACCTCCCCAGTGGCCTGCTGAGAATCTTCCAAGGCTGGCGGGGCCTGAGAGGAATGTCCTTCTGTCTTAACCTCTGTCTAATCTCCAGAGTTGGGGAGGATTCTGTGAGTTGATTTGAGATATTTAGATTCTTCTAGCTCCTTGGTAAGGTAAACTAGCAAAAGATCAGTATTATAGGAAGATGGCATGCCGGATAAATTCTAGAACTCTAACAATTAAGATTCATTTGTTAATATTTGCATAATTAATGAGCAAAAGAAGCTGTGAGAAAAGACAGGAAGAAATGCTCTACAGAGTCAGGAAGAACAAGAGAAGATGAACCAAGAAAATAAACTTTGCTGGTTTCCAACACAGAAAGAGCATAATTGGGGGCACCAACTCTTTTATTCTTTCAACATATACACTAATTTCTCTAATTCATTCTTATGTTCATCATCAACAAATGAGCTAGTATTGGTGACTCTGGCATAGAGTAAAAATCATGAATTTGCATGTCATGCTTGTACAGGGGCCATGATTATATTCTCTATCTTGTTCCAATTTTATGGGCTGCCAAATAGAGCACAAGAATAAAATGTAGTCCAATGAATATCAACAATCACAACAGTAAAGACAGCAGTGACGATGCAGTTGGGTGACCGGTTACAGGGACTTTCTGTTATGGGGTTATTATGCCAAGGACTTAGGACACCTTGTTTTCATTTTGCTCACAGTCTCCCTGAAGAGATAAGCATGTAGACATCTAACTCAAAATGAAGGGGACAGAAGTGACACATATCCATAGTGCCCTGGGGCTAGTATTTGGCAGGCAAGAACCTATCTGGTGTATCACTTCCCAAACTCAAGTATAGCCATATCAGAGTAGTAGATTAAAATCAGCCACCTGGAACTGTTTACAGCACACGAATAGCCAACACTACAACTTTGGGTTTATTCCCACCAGGAGCTGATTGTTAACTACTGACCATCACTGTCCCACGGTGAGGAAACATTTGACCTGGTCCTGGTAGGTGAAGGCTGAGCTCCCAATGGCTCTTTCAGGGATCTGCCCTCTTGCCATTTTCCTCTCCATTTTGGATTTGCTTCAGTGGTTCAAGTCTTTGAAGGATGTAGCACTCCCCTACCATCGCTTCCAAGGCCAGGCTGGAGTGTGAGTTGCTGGTAAAAGTTCAGCATTGTGAGCCTGAAAAGACTTCCTATACAGGACATTTTCCTAGGTAATGCAACCTAAATGATGAAAGCCAGTAGCATCTGTCCTTCAGAAATAAGTACATGTGTCCATTTGCATTAAAAGATAATAAATCGGGGGTTCCACATTCTCTACTAGCTGCTTCTTTCAGTGAGTGAACATGCATTGCCTTTAAAATCATTACTGAATCATTAAGGGTTTATGAAAAGACATTCACAGCCCAATAAATGCACACGCAGTCTTGCATAGAAACATGTTAACCCGTGAAATGGGAAAGGGACACTTGCTTATTCTCTGTCCTCTGATCGAGGATTTTGAGCCAGCTGGAACGTCTGGTGTGATTACTGAAAGATTCTTGCTAACTACCTACTGGAGAAGGCAGCACATCTGCTCAGCGTCTGGGGAAGGCAGCACATCTGCCTTCTGTCTACTTCTTCCTTAAGTGTCTCCCTGAATCAAAGTTTATGGGATTGGGGGAGGCAGGAGAGTGTCATAAATATCCCGCTTCATTTGAATACAGAGTTAACAATGCCCCCTGCGGCTATAAACACTCTGTTGCCCTGGGGGAGAGGAGCCGCAAAGGAGCAAAGAGCTTTGTGGCAGTGGCCTCCTCCCTGTGGCCACAGGCCAGCTGATCACATTACCCAGAGAGCCAAGAGGTGACCCACAGACAGTGACGTAAAGAAGAGGGGAAAGCAAGACTAATCGAGTAAAAAGGCAGCTCAAAGGCAGCTCAATGGAGCACACCACTTTTGCACAGCCTGTTTCCCAAGACTGCTTCACCTGGGTGCCCGGCTTTGGGCTTTTCTGAGACTTGTTTATTCTTCCCAAAGACTGGAGCCTCCTGAGCCAATAGACCTCATCTTCCTATAGACATTATGGGGTGGAGAGATGGCCTAGTGGTTAAGAGTGCCAACTGCTCTTGCAGAGGACCCGGGTTCGATCCCCAGCACCCACATGGCAGCTGAAAACCATCTTCAACTCCAGTTCCAGGGGAATCCAATGCCCTCTTCTGACCTCTGTGGCATTGCATGACACGGATGCACAGACCTACATGCAGACAGTACATTCATACACATACAAAAATAAATAAAATTAGAGGGGCTGGAGAGATGGCCTAGCGGTTAGGAGCGCCAAATGCTCTTGCAGAGGACCCGGGTTCGATCCCCAGAACCCATATGGCAGCTGAGAACTGTCTGTAACTCCAATTCCAGGAGAACTCCAGTTCCACGGGAATCCGAGACCCTCTTCTGACCTCTGTGGCATTGCATGACACGGGTGCACAGACCTACATGCAGACAGTACATTCATACACATTCAAAAATAAATAAAAATTAAAATAAATAAATAAATAAAATTAGAAAAAAAAGAAATTATAGACATTACAAAACGACTTTCAGTTTCTTGTTCCTCCATTTTTCCAGAATTATCCATTCCATCAAGGACTTGAACAAAAAGTCCAGCCTGAGTGTATTCTGAAACTCTGAGGAAAGGAAACTTAGACAAAACCAAGAAATTCATCAGCAGTTCCCCAAATGGAGCTTCCAAGAGTCCCTGAGGGAGCCAAGATATTTTTAGGGACTCCCCAAAGTTTCTACCTTTTCCAGTGGCACAGTGGCACATGTGTGTGTGTGGGGTGTGTGTGTGTGTGTGTGTGTGTGTGTGTGTGTGTGTGAAGTATATGTTAAGGACATTTGCAAAGCAGAAAGCAAGACAGTAAAGAGATTTGCAAAAACAAGAAACAATGGTTACTCTTTTCCCTGTTTTGTTGTTTTGAAACAAATAATTATTTTAATAAAATTATGTTGTGAGACTGAAGAGATGGCTTAGCAGTTAAGAGTACTTATTGCTCTGCCAGAGGGCCTGTGTTTGGTTCCTAGGATCTACAGAATGGCTCACAACTGCCTGTAACTAGTTCCAGAGGACCCAACGCCCTCTTCTGGTCTCTGAGGGGACTGTACATATGTTGCACACTTACATGCAGTCAAAACACTCATACACCTAAAATGAAAATAAGCAAATTCCCCTCCCCCCCAAAAAAAAAGGAGGGGAGAGGAAGAGAAAACATTCCGCAGCCTATAGTCAGTCACT
The DNA here is from genome assembly GCA_009823505.1 of Rhizomys pruinosus. Lineage (NCBI taxonomy): Eukaryota > Metazoa > Chordata > Mammalia > Rodentia > Spalacidae > Rhizomys > Rhizomys pruinosus. The sequence goes on along the minus strand of VZQC01007275.1, from coordinate 1,521,630 downwards.
TCCCACCAACTTCACAGTTCTTAACCAATGGAAACCCCTAAATTTGTTTGCTAAAAGCAGAATTTGGTCATTTAAGAATATTATTGGAAGGCTGGAGAAATGGCTCAGCAGTTAAGAGCACTGACTGCTCTTGCAGAGGACCTGGGTTCGATTCCTAGTTCCCACATAGTGGCTAAGAACTGTCTTTAAGCCGGGTATGATGGTGGACGCCTTTAATCTCAGCACTCTGGAAGCAGAAGCAGGCGGATCTCTGTGAGTTCAAGGCCAGCCTGGTCTACAGGTCTAGTTCCAGGCCAGCTGGGGCTACAGGGAGACCCTGTCTCAAAAAAAAAAAAAAAAAAAAAAGATTATTGGAGCGGAACCCTATATTATATAACAATTTGGAACTGGCTTCTTCATTTAGTATAATTCACTGGAGACTCAGACAAGTAGTTACAGGTGTTGCTATTTTATCCTTTTTAATGCTGAGTTCTATTCAATGGTATACATATATGACAACTTCACATATTCATCCACTGTTGGACATCTATGCTATTTGCAATTTCTTTTGCTATTACAAATAAAGCTGTATGAATGTTTGCATGTTGCTTTTTGTGTGAACATAAGTCTTCACTGCTTGGAGATTAAAGGTCCAGGAGCCCAATTGCTGGGTCCTATGGTAGCTGGAGGTTTAGTATCTTAGGAAGCTGCCCTGTGCTTCTCAGGGTCATATCACTGTCTCACACCCCATTAGCAGTGTGTGAGTGGTCCAGCTTCTCTGAATCCTTGTCAGCATTTGGGATTGACTGTATTTCATTTTAGCCATTCTAAAAGCTTCTAAAAGTTTTATTTTTAATTACATGATCTATCTGAAGATGATTTTTGTTTAAGATGTGAGAATCAGGTTGAGTCTTTTTTTTAAACTTCCTGTGATGTTGTTGAAATAGCATCATATTTTTTTTAAAAAAACTTGTAGGGGAACTTTAGGAGAAATGGTTCAGCAGTTAAAAGCACTGGCTGCTTTTTCAGAGGACCTGGGTTCAGTTCCCAGTACCCATATACAACAACTGTCTGTGACTCTACTTCCAGGGAATCTGGCGCCCTTTTCTGACCTGCGTGGGCATTGCATGCATGTGTATATATTTTTATCTATATGTTATTACAAAATATTCATACACATAAAATAAAAATAAAAACATAAGTTAAAAAAAAACTAAAAAATCCATTTATATACTTGGGTGGGAGTGTACATGTGGAGGCCAGAGGACAACGTGTAATTGGTTTTCTCCTTCTACCTTGTGGGTCCTGGGGATTGATCTCAGGTTGTCCTGCTTGGTGGCAAGCACCATTGCCCACTGAGCCATCCAACTGGCCTAGCACCTTGTTTTTAGTTTCAGTGCTGTTGCTGAAACCCAGAGCCTCCACACAGTGAGGTAAGTTCTCTACCCCTGGGCTACAGCTCATCCCTAGCACCACTTTTAAGGGTGACCCTTCTCCAACACTGTGAATATTTGAATTGGTCTGTTCTGGATTTTCAATTTTGCTCCATTTATCTAAGTGTCTACTTCTCATCAGTATAAGATTTAAGACTCTCAGTGGATGCTTAAAACTGTGAACATGGCAGTGGATGGTGACACATGGCTTAAATCCAAAAACTTGGGAGGTAGAGACAGAAGGATTTCTATGAGATCAAGGCCAGCCTGGTGTACATAGTGAGTTTCAGGACAGATAGGACTACAAGGAGATCCTGTCTCAAAAAGCAGCAACAATGAAAAAGCCAAAACCTAAAAACAACACAAAACTATAAACACCACTAAACCCTATATATGCTGTTTTTTCCTGCATACACATACCCATGATAAAAGTTTAATTTATAAGTTAGGTGACTAAATTAACAAAATCATGATGATAAAAGAATAACTCTAGGCTAGGTGTGTGGCACATGCCTTTAATCCCAACGCTTGGGAGGCAGATGCAGGCAGATCTCTGTGAGTTTAAGGCCAGCCTGGTCTACATAGCGAGTTCCAGGTCAGCTGGGACTAAAGGGAGACCCTGTCTCAAAAAGACCAAAAAAGGGGGTTGGAGAGATGGCCTAGTGGTTAAGAGCACTGACTGCTCTTGCAGAGGACCTGGGTTCAATCCCCAGCGCCCACATGGTGGCTGAGAACCATCTTTAACCCCAGTTCTAGGAGAACTCCAGTTCCAGGGGAATCTGACACCCTCTTCTGACCTCCGCGGCACTGCACTACACGGGTGCACAAACCTACATGCAGACAGTACATTTATAAAAATAAATAAATAAATAATTTTTTAAAAGTTTAAAAAATAGAACAATTCTAACAATATAATAATAGAAGTTATCAAAAACTTTAGAATTGTTTATTTCTGGAATTTTTCATTTAATATTTTCAGGTGATAGTTGATTACAAGTAACTGAAGCAGCAGACAGTGAAACTGAGCTGGGGCTCCAAAGCACAGGGCTTTTAGTGCTCTGGCAAAATCACGAAAAATTAGGTAGATTGCAAGAGCATACGTTTGGAGTATATATTTACTTATGCTCAGAGCTTAGTCTTGGTTTATAATTAGCATATTCATTAAAGCCCTTCACTTTCTTGGCTTCTTGTCTAGCATCACAATTTCCATTTTCATTGTAACCCTTTCCCTCTGTTTTGTCACTCTGCCTGTTCCTTTCTTTCTGTCAACCAGAGCAAGCTGCCAGTTTACAGACTTTGTAGGAGGTGTAGCCCAGAAGGCTGTATGGTTCCCTGTAAAAGCAGCAACGAACCCATCCCACCCTGGGCAATCTACCTCCTTCCAGCCTCGATTCTGATTCCTCGGCATCAGCCGTTCCTGGCACCCGTCCTCCATGGAGCATTAACAGCACCAGGCACGGTACTCAGCTCTTTCATCAGGATCCATCAAGCAGACACTACGTTCTGGGTTAATGGCTAGAATAACTTGACCTGTTCTCTCTCTCTCTCTCTCTCTCTCTCTCTCTCTCTCTCTCTCTCTCTCTCTCTCTCTCTCGCTTTCTCTCTCTCGCTCACTCGCTCGCTCGCTCTTGCTCGCTCTCTCTTGTCAGGGGCTCCCATAGCTCCTTGCCAGCCTGGAACTCCCCATCCAGACCAGGCTGGCCTTGATTTCACAGAGATCTGCCTGCTTCTGCCTGCCTTTGCCTGGATTAAAAGGGTCAGATTAAAGACCCAAGCCACCACGAGCCTTATGGCCTCTGAGGCTACACCAGTAGTAATTATAATGTTACCTTCTTCCTTACTCAGAGTTCCCTTTGTCTTATGTACATGTACACACTTAAGGATAAAGGAGAATTTTATTCTAAGTACAAAGACAAGTGCAAAGTCCTTTGTTTTAGCCATCCCAGTCTCTCTATGAGCTATTATTGTCTCCATGTTATGTTTTCCTTTAACAAATAATGAATTACCACAAACACTCAGGTGTGTATTTCCAAGCCAGTGACTAGATCTCTTCGCTGAGCACAGTGAGATGGCTGACTTCTTGAGGTCTTGTTTCTCCAACATCACCCCTTCAGCAAGCAGGAGGGGCAGCTGCATGGTAATTTGACAGCTATGTCCTTAGTTGCTACTTTACAAAAGATGGATTTTTATGTACAGGCAATACAGGGAGAAAATGTTCCCTGTAAACAAAAAGCTCTTTTAGGAGCTGGCAAGATGGTCCGAAGGTAAAGGTAGTCACCACTCTGCAAGTGTGGAGACCTGGGTCTGATTCTCAGAACCCACAGGAAGTTAGAAGGAGAGAACTAAGTCCACAGAGTTGTCCTATGACCTCTACATGTATCACTGTAACATGTGTGCTTGTGTATACACGCAATAATAAACCTTTCATTAGCTTTCTAAATTTTAACTCTTTAAGCTAAGATTGTAAAACATCTCCAAAGTTCATTTCAACAAAAGTTCAGTTCTTTTTCAGTCTTAATTCCTTATAATTCATAAAATGTAAAAAAAAAAAAAGTGTAACTAATTAATTTTAAATTTGTGGGAGAAACGTTATCTTGACATTATATAAACAGTAGTACCTGACAATTTGTTAGGTGTTAGAAAGATTTAGCCACCCTAAATGGGACATCCACAATACCCAGATCTCCAAGACTTAGGGAACATCGTGGAAGGGGGAAGGGAGAGTAAGACCTGGAGGACGGGAGGAGGGCTGTGAACGCTCTTTTCCGGACATGAGCTCACACCAGCTGTGGTTACCTGCACAAGACCTGGTTCTTAAAGTTCTTGACTAGGAGATAGCTCAATCAGTAAAGAGTTTACTGCACAAGCATACGGACCTGAGTTCAGATCCCCAGCACCCACATATAATCCCAGCACTGAGGAGGTGGAGGCAAGAGCATCGACGGGGCTCCAGGTTCAGGGAGAGACCCTGCTAAGACCTCGTATCAGGCCTGTCTGTGGCCTGCTGGTCTATCGGGCATCTTGCTCTCCTGTCTGTCTCTCAACATCTCTGCAGTTGTCTCCAAGTCTCCTTTTGCTCTCTGCATCTTGAGATTCCTTAGGCACCACCATATACTCTAATAGGTCTGGCTGGGTGTAGGGACCCATTTCAGGCTTTGAGGGGACAGACCACATCTTCCCTGTGATTCTCTATGCAGCAGTGTTTCACAGGGGGACAGAGATTGCTATAGAACCTGTATGGAGAACAGACAGAACACGGTGGAAATTCTAAGCATGCTGAGAAGATGGCAGGACCCAAAGGTTCCATTTAGCAGTAAGTTTCATTATGTACCATTCACCACTCACCAACCAAGCCAAGAAATTTCCAGCCTTGGATGTTCATCTATGTCCCTTCCCATGCAGTCCCTTCATGCTGTGACCACCACTATGTCCCTGCTTCCATGATGATTAAGTCTTCACTGCCTCACTGTTTTACATATTTCAATTTCCCCCAATGACTACTGGAGTCTTATTTATTATATATATATATATATATATATATATATGCACCCTGTGTCTACAATTTCCTCAAAGGCCAGAAGAAGGCATCAGATCCCCTGGAACTGGAATTAGAAACAGTTGTTAACGGCCATGTAAGTGCTGGGAACTGAACCAGATCCTCTGCAAGAGAAGCCAGTGCTCTTAACCTGGAGTCTTATTTTAAAATCTTTGCGTATGTCCTTTAACAACCTAGTTATTAAATAACATGCATGTGTTCTTTGGTTTGGGTCACCAGCATTGCTTTTGTAATGCTCATCAGGCACCAATGCAGCTTGTTATCTTTGTACTGAGCCATTGCCCAAGACAGCAATGTCTAGCAATGGGTAGGTCCATTCAGCTCCCAATGGATGGTGCCAAGCTGCAGGGCCAGGTACCAGGTTTAAATACCAAACAAAATCCATCTTCTGAAATGCCAATGAGCAGACAGGGCACATGAAAAGATCTGCTGCCTGAAGTCTAGAATATTTATCTTAAAAAAAATATTGCCTGAATAGAAAAGGAACTCTGTAAAAGTGACATTCATGCATCTTGTCCTTCTGAAACACTTAAGAAGCCTTGAGGACCACTGGAAACAAACCCTAAATAGCCTGGTAATCTAACACTGACAAAATATAAACTGTAGCCCAGCTTTTCAGAACTCACCTGGCTTATAAGTAGGAGTATAGTTACACTAAGCATCAGTAATAAATGCTCAAAGGAAACCTACCCTTTCCTGTAAGGATATAGTTCAGCTCAAGTAATTGTTTCATAGATAAAGTGATCCTCAAATCCCTTGGCCCCAAGCCGAGCTGTGGCCCTGTGGACACTGAGTGCACTGCACGTGTCTTGCCTCTGCACCCTGTTCTGATTCAAATGTCTTCATTGCACAGAGTTCCCTCCTTGCTAACTCACATAATGAAATTCTCTGATTGCTCCATATTTCAAGCTCTTTAAAAGTTGAATCCTCTTTGCTTTTTTAAGCTTTTTATTGTGGGAAATTTTAATCATATATGTAATGGAAATAGAATAGTGAACTGAATACCAGCCACCTGACTTCAGTGATGGACAATTTCTGCTGATCTTGTTTCAACTTTGTTTTTAGTTCACTCCCCACTAGGAATACTTAGAAACAAATATAAATCATTATTTAATCTGTGGCTGTATCTCGATGTTGTGTCTTATCAAACACATAAAAAGGATAAATCTGAGGCTGGAAAGATGGCTCGGTGATTAAGAGCACTGGCAAAAAACAAACAAACCAAAACCAACAGCATTGGCTACTCTTGCAGAAGACATGGGTTCAATTCCCAGCACCTACACGGAGGTTAACAACCATCTGTGGGTATACCTACATGCAAGCAGTACATTCATAAACATAGAAAAAGAATAATTCTTTAATGTCATCAAATACACAGATGGGCATTTATTTAGTCTTGATGCAAACTTTTTTTTTTTTTTGGTCTTTTTTTTGAAGAGAGGGTCTCCCTTTAGTCCCAGCTGACCCAGAGCTCACTCTGTATACCACACTTGTCTTGAACTCACAGAGATCCATCAGACTCTGCTCCAGGCCAGCTGGGACTATAAGGAGACCCTGTCTCAAAAAGACCAAATAATAAAATAATAATAATAATAATAATAATAATAGCATGCCTTTAATCCCGGCACTCGGGAGGTGCTGGATTCCCCTGGAAATGGAGTTCTCTTGGAATTGGAGTTACAGACGGTTCTCAGCTGCCATGTGGGTGCTGGGGATCAAACCCGGGTCCTCTGCAAGAGCAGTCGGCACTCTTAACCACTAGGCCATCTCTCCAGCCCTAAAAACAAGTGTTTTTAATTAAACAAACAGTTAACATTCCACTCACACCAGGAGATACCCAAAGTGAAATTACGGAGTTGGCTTCTCTGTGGGCCATGTGGCCACAGTGTAACAGGTAGTGCTGGCCAGGCTGTGAGGAAAGAGGCCATCATGGATGTGTGGTACATGGTGGGGGGGGGGATTAGGCAACTTCTATATATATGCATTTGCCTTTCAACCCAGTGATTTTTCTTCTTAGTTCCATCCCAAAGGTGCACTGCCAAAATATGAACATACATGCATCATTTGCAAGAGTAAAAATCTGAAAATGATCCAAATGACCACCTAACTTAATCAAATAGATGATAGTGCTTTGTGTGTGTGTGTTTGTGTGTGTGTGTTTGTGTGTGTGTGTGTGTGTGTGTTTGCGTGTCTGTGTATGTCTGTCTGTGTATGTTTGAGACAGGGTCTCCCTTTAGTCCCAGCTGGCCTGAAGCTCACCGTGTAGACCAGGATGGCCTTGAACTCACAGAGATCTGCCTGCCTCTGCCTCCTGAGTGCTGGGATTAAAGGTGCGTGCCACCATGTCCAGCACTAAAGAAGGTTCTTAGCCACCATGTGAGTGCTGGGAATCGAACCTGGGTCCTCTGCAAGAGCAGTCAGTGCTCTTAACTGCTGAGCCATCTCTCCTGCCCCATAATAGTGCTTTTATACAGTGCAGCTACAAAGAATGAGGAGAGGACTGACTCTGCACACTATCAGGCAGGGGCCTTAGATTTATTGCTAGTGTAGAAAATAGAGAACGGTGTTTATCTGTCACCACTCTTCTCTGAAGACACATATACTTAAAAGGGTGGATTTTATAGTATGTAAACTCTTTCTCAAGTTCTCATAAATAAATATATAAGCATTTAAAGTTGAATTGAAAAAAATAAAAATAAAGTTGAATTGATTTACTTTTATTTTTTAATATTTTATTATCTTTATTTTCTGTGTGCAAGCATATTGCCTGCATGTATGTAAGTCCACCCGTGTTGTTGCGATGCTGGCAGAGGTCAGAAGAGGGCATTGGATCTCTGGAACTGGAATTAGGACTGTTGTTAGTTGCAATATGGATACTAGGAATTGAACCCAGGTCCTCTGTAAGGGCAGCCAGTGCTCTCAACTGCTAAGCTGTCTCTTTGGTCCTTATTTTTAATTTATTTGTATGAGTGTTTTGCCTGTATGTATGCAAGTGCGCCAAAGGTATGCAGTGCCCAAAGAGGCCAGATGACATTGGATTCCTTGGAACTGGAGTTACTGAGGGTGGTTAGCTGTCATGTGTGTGCTGGCTGACAACAAAATCTGGATTTTCTACAAGAGCAGCCAATGCTCTTAACTACTGAGCCATCTCTCCAGTACCTTTTCTTTTTTCTTTTTTTTTAATTTTATTTATTTTTATGTGTACGAATGTACTGTCTGCATGTAGGTTTGTGCACCCATGTCCTGCAATGCCTCAGAAGTCAGATGAGGGTGTCGGATTCCCCTGGAACTAGAGTTAAAGATGGTTCTCAGCCGCCATGTGGGTGCTGGGAATCAAACCTGGGTCCTCTGCAAGAGCAGTCAGCGCTCTTAACTGCTAGGCCATCTCTCCAGCCCCCTTTATTTTCTTTTTAAAAGAAGACATTAATCAAGTAGAACACGTGTATGAAAATGCCATAGTGAAACCCATTACTTTGTAGTAAAAAACATTAAACATAAAATAAACCACATCTTTTTTTTAAAAAAAGAAAAAGAATAGTTGAAGAAAGGCAGATGAGTGAAAATTCAGTGGGAAATAAGTTGATCCCCTTGGTGCATAGACAGGAGGCTCTGTCTCCTCAGCACATCTTTGGGCTCCCACAGTTAGGTACAGTTGAATAAAGGAATGACTGAGGCCTGGGGGTGTGAAGAATAGGAAAGCCATGGGGCATCTTCCATAACAGCTCTCTCACCTCCAACCGCAGCCAGCAGCAGTCCGTCCAACCGCCCTACCGCTGCTGGTACCGACAAAGCTTAGTTTTGCTTTTATTGTCTAGAAACTGCACGTTCTCTCTGCCTCCCAGGTCCCTCTGCTCTCTCCTTCACCTTCCCTCTCTTCCGGTCCGTCCCCTTCTTCTTGTCCCCTCTCTGTTCTCTGCTTTTCCTGTCCTCCCCTTTCTGTTCTAGTCTCTCTCCTTCACCCAGCCCTGGTTCAAACATGTCTGACCTGAACCTGTGTGTAGAGGACAGCGAGCAAATACTGCGACCGGAGCACTGTCCAGAAAAGGCGTTTGGAAGACGGGGCACAGCCTTCACTTGTTTTCTGACCCTCATCTGCTGATGGTGCATATAACGGAACACACTCTTCCCTTTAGCTGGCAAAGTAGATCTGAGACTCCAGTATTTGACTGTCACAACCATACTGTGTTTTGGGGAGGGGCACACTCAGCTCTACCCCTGAGGAGTTGTTGCAAGCTCAAGAGCGACACAGATGTTTGCAGGGACCCAGTTCATTGACCACATGCTTCTGTTCACTTGCTTTTCTTAGTGTGCCCTCCCCCGCGCCACACATACACACACACACACACATACACACACACACATACACACACACACACATACACACACACACACACAAAAAAAAAATTCTGGCAGCTTTTCATAGGAGCACAAACAAGTGACAGCATGTGAATGTCAACATAGTTTGATGCCTGACAGAGAGTCACTCAGAGTTACTCCAAATTGCTATTCCCCAAGGTGTCACATTGCATAGACACACATATTCCTGGACAGAATATGTCAGCTTTAAAACATGATCATATATGCATTTTCAGGTCCCAGAAGTATTATCACTAGCGACCCCCAAATCGCCTTTTCTTTTGGACCCAAATCTTATTCTGTATGTCTTTCTCCCCTTTCCTGTCTGGTCAAAAATAGGTGCAGGTTAAATGTGCTGAGCGGATCAATGGACCTTGGCAGCTCAAGCAAGCATCATTGATAAACAGCAGGTATGTGTCCACTGCCCAAGCCAGGCCTTCCGGATATCACCCTCAGTTTTGCAGAACATCTGCGTTCCCCTCCCCACCAGAAGCTCCCGGAAGAACGCCCTTCCCCCAGGTGAACCGCTAAGGCAGACCTTTCCCAGCTGATAAGCTAAGCTGGACCAAGGAAAAGCTTAGAGAAGCAGCTGTCCCCAGACTCAAGTCCATTATAAAAGAATTTGCAGAATACAGAGGCTGACCTATGCGGTGGCTTCCTAGAAGCCCGGAGACCCGGACACCCAGCCCTCTTGCCTCCCCCAGGTTGGAATGTGAGATTGTCCCGCGATGCCTGGAGCAGGCGGGGGAGGGGCGCTCCTCCCCCATCCGCATAGGAGTCTGTGATGTTGAGAGCTGCTCCGGGAGGATGCCCATTCCCAGCCCAGTCAGCCCACCCCAGCTACCACTTTCCCCATTGATCTGGCCAAACGAACCGCACCTGGGTCCCCCGTGCTGTAAACACTTTTATTTTCCCTTGGGTTTATGGCCTTCCCTTGCAAGGCATCGCAACTTGTTTAAAACCGCTCTAAACAAAGGGCTGTGGTGATTACAGACTTGCTGCTGGTTTTATGGTGGTCTTCCTTTGTCTGATTTTCTCCTCTCTCTTCCTGCCTCCTCCACCCCCACCCAGTGCCAGGTACACAGACCTCTAGGAGAGGGCCTTCTAGCCAACTGCTGCTGGGGAGTCAAACATCTGGTTCCCCCTAGAAGCAAGCTGGCTGGTCTGACAGGAAGTGTGGGATAGGGCACTGGGCATCTAAGCGTCCTCAGGTGGGGCTTCAGCATGTCACTGTGAGAAGAGGATTCTGGGATGTCTCCTTGGGGCTCACCTCTGAGGGACCAGCCTAACTATGGTGGGATAGAGAGAGGTTGGTAAAGCCCACATTACACTCAGTGCTGCCCACAGGATTGCCATTCCAGGGAACACTGAAGGCAGGTAGAACCTCTCAGCTGCCGTGTAGACCTGTGGCTGGGACACCCAGACTCTGCTTCAGACACCAAGTCCGCTTCCTGGCACTGGTCACATGGGCTTTGCTCTTCACATCTTCTGAGGATCCACTGGTTTCCTGTTTTTTTTTTTTTTTTTTTCCGGCCCAGCGAGAATTTCCACTCCATCTCCTCTTGCAGAGTTGGAAGGGTGGACAGGTTATCAGTACGGAGGCGGCCTGAGGGGATGAGAAAGAAGGCGCGATCCCAGAGGTTGTCCGGTCTCGCAGCCATCTTAAATCCCACACAAAATCAGTTGCAGAGCGAGGAGCCTGGCTCAGTTAGTAGTGTTTGTTTCCCATGTGCAAGGCCCTGAGTGCAGGATTGGGGGTTCCTGCTAGGGGTAAGGTGAGGATGTCTTTCCTTTGAGTTGACCTGATGAATCTGTAGAGCTAAATTGTTACTATTAAGTATAAAAAAAGCACGAAACCCCAATAAAAGGCACATGAGGCTTAGGTCACTCTAGGAGCACGCTTTACTTCCATGTGGGACTGCCAGTGTGAGCCGCCTGCAGACGCGTGGTGGGACCAGACAGCATGGCAGGGGGCAGAGACAGAAAGCGAGGGGACAGAAAGAAAGAGGCCCAGAGAGAGTTATGGCGACTGGGGTACACCCTTTATACCCATGGGGCGGTGCCTCAGGTAAGTGGGAAGGGGTCAGAGGATTGGCAGCTTCTGGAGGAAGTGGGCACCTGTGTGCCCCTTAGGATTCTGGGAAGCCTGGACCTAATAGTTACTATTACCCTTCTATAAAATGGCTTCCAAAAATGTGTTCACTGCCCAGTATATGATATTTGCATCGAGATACAGGGTAAGGCTTCCCCTATCACTGAGTATGTAAAGCTTTCCTTTGATAAGTTGCTTCTCAATAAAACTGCCCCTGAAGAGTCCTCTCCTCTGGAACACATTCATGATGCGAAGACTGCAAACTGGATGCAGCTCAGTATTTCCATTTGGGTGAGAGTCTATTGTGTATAGGCAATTTTGGGTTTGTAGGATTCTGTAACAAAACTATACATATTGACTTTGTCTGTGTGAAGTCACATATTTTATGAATCCAAACTATTGTGGTAAAGGAAATCCTGAAAGTCTTCCTTTAGGAATCACTTCACACACATTAAGATGGATAATATTTTCAACAAAAACAAAATCCCAGGAGATAAGTCTTTGGCAAGGACATGGGAAAACTGGACCACTTGTTGCTTACCCGTGGGACTATACAGCAGTGGGGAGTACACGTGCAGCTGTGTTCCACCAAAGGAAAACTTGGTGATCAGCACCTTGACTGTGGGTATGCACCCAAAAGAAGTGCCAGCTGGGGCACAAATGCTTGTAAACCCATATAAATAACAACATCATTCACAAGAGCCAAGAGGTAGAAACAACCCAAGTGCCCGTCAATGAATAAGTCAACATTATTGAGACTTTTAAAATTTTTTATTTTTTTATGTGTATGAATGTACTGTCTGCATGTAGGTTTGTGCACCTGTGTTGTGCAATGCTTCAGAGGTCAGAAGAGGGTGTCGGATTACCCTGGAACTGGAGTTAAAGATGGTTCTCAGCCTCCATGTGGATGCTGGGGATCTAACCACTAGGCCATCTCTCCAGCCCCAAGAGACTTTTTAAAAGGAGGAAAATCATGCTACATGCTGCAGCATAGACAGACCTTAGGCTTAGTGAGATGAATTAAGTCACAAGGTGAAAAATTAGCTCAGCTTCCTAGACAGAACTAGGATGGTGCTTTCTGGGGACTGTGGGGAGGGCTTGGGGAATTATTGTCTAGAAAGTAGAGTCAGTTTGATTGATGTAGAAGTTCTGCAGCTGGACGATGGAGATGGCCTCGCATAGAAGTCAGCATATTTAATGTCCTTGAAGCATACTTGTACACATTTATGGACTACGTGTTCAAATATTTGTCTATTTTGTGTGTGCAGTGTGGAGGGGATGCTCATGCATATGTGGAGGTCACACTTGCATACGAAGTCAGGGATGTCTTAGAGGAGTCGGTTCTCTACTTCTACCATGTAGGTCCTGGGGATCGAACACAGGTTATCAGACTTGGTGACAAGTACCACTGAGCCAACTTGAAGCCCTATCACAGTTTTTTAATGTGGAAAAAGTCTTACAGAGGTATATTAGGCCATTAATACATTTAAATATATTAGTTTTTGGATTTTGAGATTTTTACATTTGTCAACTTTTAAAATTTTGTTATTTTTATGATTTCTTATTCTTAATAAATATTTACTTCCATACCTCGTGGGTTTCAATGCCACTTTTATTTATGTGAAACTTAGTTTCATTATCTGAAAGTGGGGCTGATAATATATAACTTCTTTTTTTTTTTTTTTTTTTTTTTCTGAGACAGGGTCTTCCTGCTGGCCTGGAACTCACTCTGTAGACCAGGCTGGCCTTGAACTCACAAAGATCCACCTGCCTCTGCCTCCCAAGTGCTAGGATCAAAGGTGTGCGCCACCATGCTCTGATTTTCCCGGAATGACTCCCTCCCTTGGAGCTGTAGATTCTATCTACTCCTATCCTTGCAGGAGGCTTTCCTGTCCTTGTTCTTCAGCTAGTCTATGGTCTAGACCAAAGCTCTAGAGGAACAACAGACGGAAAAGCAAAGCCCACCAGCTCCACTGAAATTCCCCTTGCATGTCAGCCCTGGTGGCGAAAGGTGGTGGCTGCCCTAGGCCTATTTTTGGATGTCCATATAAATACACACAGATTGTACCTTGTGTGAAATTCAGAGGTGTTTTGGATTTGGGAGTTTTTCAGATTTTGGAATGTTCTCATGACTTTACATGTCAAAGTTTTGGATTTCAGGGCATTTCTAATTTCAAAGTGTTTATTAAAATTTAATTTCATTTAAATTTTAATTTATGTGCATGAGTGCAAGTGAACCCATGCCATGCAATACCCAAATGGGCCAGAAGAGGGCTTTTTTGCCCCTGGAACAAACCATTGTTAGCTGCCATGTGGGTGCTGGGACCAAACCTGGGTCCTCGAAAGAGGCTGAGCCATCTCTTCAGCCCCAGATTTCAGTTTTGGATTAAGGGTGCTCAGCCTTTGGGGGCTGCCCTGTTCCCTAGAAAGCTTTTCAGCTGCTTCTCATTCCAGGCCCTCTCATGGACGTTTACAATCTGCACAGCTCTTTCCCACACGCTGTCTACTTTTATTTCTTCCTAACATTTTTAGTATATATTGGATATACCAATCATCTTTTGATGGTACAGCTTTTCCTTCTTTTTTGTTTTGGTATCAAAATTTTATTGTTGTCGACAGCAGAATTTCTCTATTCCATGTTAGGATAAATAAAAATCAGAACAAAACAGGCTGGAGGACCTGGGATTGATCCTCTACAAACTCTCTATAAAAGACAATTGGGGGGGGGCTGGAGAGATGGCCTAGCGGTTAAGAGCACCGACTGCTCTTGCAGAGGACCCGGGTTCGATCCCCAGCACCCACATGGCAGCCGAGAACCGTCTGAAACTCCAATTCCAGGAGAACTCCAGTTCCAGGGGAATCTGACACCCTCTTCTGACCTCCGTGGCGTTGCACGACACGGGTGCACAGACTTGCATGCAGACAGTACATTCATACACATACAGAAATAAATAAAAATTAATTTAAAAAAAGACAATGGGGTATTGCTCTCTGAGATTTTGTTCAATAATTTTCAGTTTCAAAAAATATACTCATGAGGATGGAAGAGATGGCTGAGCACTGGATGCTCATCTGGAGGACCTGGAATATTTGTTGTTTATTTTTAAATTTTATCTTATGTGTATGAGTTATTACCTGCATAGATGTAAGTGCACCTGTGTCATGCAATGCCCACAGTGGTCAGAAGAGTGAGTCAGATCTCCTGAAACTGGAGTTAGGGATGGTTGTGGGTGCTGGGACTCGAACAAGGTCCACTACAAGAGCAGCCTGTAGAGTGCTCTTACCCACTGAGCCACCTCTTCAGTCCCTGGTTAAAATATATTTTTTTAATTAAAAAAATAAATGTGGTCTATTTTCCCCCCAAGAAATCTGAGAATATAATTTTTTAATTAAATGTGTGTTTAAGCTTGGAAAAGAAAGCATTCTGTTAAAAAAAAAAGTCATGATTCTGGGACTGGAGAGATGGCCTAGCAGTTGAGAGTGCCAACTGCTCTTGCAGAGGACCCGGGTTCTATCCCCAGCATTCACATGGCAGCTGAAAACAGTCTGTAACTCCAATTCCAGGAGAACTCCAGTTCCAGGGGAATCCGACGCCCTCTTCTGACCTCCACGGCATTGCACAACACGGGTGCACAAACCTACATGCAGACAGTACATTCACACGCATAAATAATAAACAAATGAATTTAAAAAATTTTAAAAGTTATGATTCTATTTCTTAAAATTGTTCCTTTTTTGGTTTATTTATTTTTATTTTATGTGTATGAGTGTATTGCCTAAATGTATATAAGTGCACCTGGGCCGTGTATTACTCATGGAGTCAGAAGAAAGGATTAGATTTCCTGGAACTGGAATTATGAACTGTTGTTAGCCACCATGTGAGTGCCGGAAACTGAACCCGGGTCTTCTGCGAGAGAGCAGCCAGTGTTCTTAACCACTGAGCCATCTCTCCAGCCCCCATGTTTCCATATAATGGAGAAAATGCAGTATAAAGAGTAGGCAATATCATTTAGTGACCTGATCAGTGTATTGATTGTCACTTCAACATCCAAGAAATAGTATCCATCATTTCGATTAGACCAAATATTGCTAACGGTGTGGCCCTGACTGCGGAATGATGTGACACCGAAGTTCAATGTAGGTGTGGTGATCTAGGAAGAGATGGATCAAGTCAGGGTTGGGATCTGAGGCAGCCTGGTGTCAGCTCTCTGAGAGGTCAGGTAGCAGAGGACTCAGAGAAATGTGTTTTCACACGTTCCAAATCTGTGTCAACCAACCTCAGATTAAAAAATATGTATTTAGGGGATGGAGAGATGGCCTAGCGGTTAAGAGCACCGACCGCTCTTACAGAGGACCCGGGTTCGATCCCCAGCACCCACATGGTGGCTGAGAACCGTCTGAAGCTCCAATTCCAGGAGAACTCCAGTTCCAGGGGAATCCGAGACCCTCTTCTGACCTCCGCGGCATTGCACGACACGGGTGCACAGACTTGCATGCAGACAGTACATTCATACACATACAGAAATAAATAAAATTAATAAAAAAAATATGTATTTAGACGCCGGGCATAGTGGCGCACGCCTTTAATTCTAGCACGTGGGAGGCAGAGGCAGGGCAGCTTGGTCTACAGAGCGAGCTGCAGGCCAGCTGGGACTAAAGGGAGACCATGTCTCAAAAATACCAATAAATAAATAAATAAATAAATAAATAAATAAATAAATAAATAAATAAATAAATAATATATATTTACAGAATAAAAGGAATTTATATTTACAGGACATTTACAGATTTTGCCTTGCCACTCATTCTTCCCTAAACAACAGTGTGCAACTATTCACGTAGCATTTGCATTGTACTAAATGTTACAGGTAACCTAGAGATGGTTTAAAGTATGTGAGAAGATGTGTGTTGGATCTATAAGGTTCACACAAGAGAATTGAGCATCTCTGAGGGATTTGAAACCAATCTCCCAGGGTTCATTGATAGTGGCTAGACCATTCTGCTTTATGGCCACACAGTGCCGCCTACTGCTCATTCCTGGAGTAAAGAAAAGTTAGGAAAACAGCTGGGGACTTAGCTGAGAGAATGAGAGTAGGCGAGCTATGCTAGTTTGTTCTGCACCTTGTGACCATGACTATGCCTCACGGGATTGGCTGCATCTATAAATACCTGCCCTTCAGAAGCCACCAGATACAACGGGAGGCCTGGCCAGATGCTAAATCATGGACAAGATTGACTCTTGAGGCTGGACATGCGGGTCAAGAACTGATTGAATCAGGCATATCCAGTAGAAAATGGCCCTCTCTTCGCCTTTTCCAGGAAATCACATTTCTAGGCACCGGACTGTCTAAGGGCTGGGCTTGGAGACTGTGGTATGACAAGCCGATGACTCACAGACAGGCCCATCTCCTAGCACTCCTTTCCAAAGAATTACAGGGAGTGTTTCCAGGTCTCCCCCTGGGCCTCGTGATCAGGTCAGGACTACTCAGCGCCCTCTACGGAGCGGGCGTGGCAGCTTGGTGGCTGAGGGAAAGATGGCCGCGGACAGATCTGACAGAGCAGTGGGCAGCATGCACTGCTTCTGTACAGATGAATGCAAACTTGAGGGGAATACATCACCCCATTGGGCCTTATTCAGTGAGCTCCACTTCATTACTACGTCTGTGGACATCCACGTGGCAGGGCTGAGGGAAGCCAAGGACTCGGGTCAGCAAGCACTCAATACCCATCTAGTACTGAATGAGTTGCCTGAAGCCTTTGAGTTGCTCTAATGGAAGAACACTGGCTATAAATAAACACGGTCTTACTGGCATTTGATAGAAGGAGCACAGATAACACAATTGCAGTAGCCCTGAGCAGCCTCTCAGATGGGGGGGGGGGCTATGTGTTTGTGCCTGTCAAACTCTGTGTCACAGCGAAAAAGAATACTGACAAATATCCCATGGCGCCAGTTCCCTGTCTGGAAGGATCTGTAATAACACGCAGGCAACAACAACAGCCTTGTAACTCAGCAGAACCCAAATGTGGATGGTGCCACCTTAGGATGGTGTGAAAGCAATGTGCCATCAATAGACACCGTGCTTAGAGCTTTGAATCTGGATCTTTCCCTGGCTGGTGACGTGCAGTGTGCTCCTCTTTGATGATGCTGGTTGACAGCAGCGACCACAGCTCCCAGCCCACACTGCAACCAGAAGGGGACATGATCCACTCTGTAGCACACTGCTGAGATGTGAGTTTCTGCAGGTCGGTGGATGGCAGCATCTTCAATTGAGGATATCTTCAATTTGCAGTAGGTTTACTGAAGCACAGCCCCACAGTCCCGAGGAAGCAGCCGCAGGTGCTAATGTTTAGTGTGAGTGCAGCATGGGGGAGACCTTGTTCCAATTCCTTCTGCTTATCAGCTGAGTCACTCCTCCCAGCATGATTCTTAAGTTTTCTGTGAGGACACCGGGCTGCAGACAGGTTAAGCCACTTGTGGGGGGCCTACGACGTCAACTCGGCCAGACCTGCTGCTGAAACTTGTTAAAAGCAGTGTTTCTCTTATTTCTACTAGGAACAAAGGGACAGCCTGGTTCCAGCAGTCGCAGTGACTGTGGGCACATCATACATTACTGTCTTTTCCGCTCTACATAAAGTTTTGCACACTTCCCTATCAATGCCTCATTTCTGTTTTCCTTTCTATTTTTTCCCAGAGCGAACGGAGGCCACGGTCTGTTGGGAGAAGTAGGCACAACTTCCGGTTGCCGGCTGCTCCCGTCTCAGCAGCCAGGAGATACAGTGGCTTGTTCAAGGCGGTCTGTTTGCTGACTGCAAACAAGGACTCTGCTGGGGACGTCAGGGGAGCAGCTGTTTGGTGTCCAGCAAAGCTCGAGTGTGGTTTGTAAAGTAAACAGACTCTAATTTGGACAAATACTGTTGAGGCCTGGAAACTGGGACCGATAAAGTGGCAGGGAAGTGTTGACCTGGAGGGACAATGTTTCCAAGGTCAGTTGGGAATAGGGTGTGGTCCGGGAATGTAGGGCTTTTGCCTCTTGACCCCTGGTCCACCACTGCCAAGGACTCCCGTCTGCTCATAGTGAAGAGGATGATAGCCCACAGCCATTTGAGACCTATGGTATTAAAGGGGACTTCTGCAAGGAGAAGGCCAGCTGTGAGTTCAGAGGGGACAGTGGTTGATGAAGGTGTTAAATATTTTAAGTACGCAGCTTGCGGGTCAGCACAGGCCCAGTGCTCACATAGGTGACCTGGAGAAAGGAGACAACCAGAAAAATTTTCTTAAGATCTGGGGACAGGTCAGAAGGCCTTGGGGCGCTGCACCGCACCCAGTGCTTCTCAGACGTTAGCTTGCCTGCACATTACCTTGCAGGAAAGCAAGTTCTCATAGGTTTGAGGTTTAACATTGAGGTTATACTTCAGTTCAACGTATATTTCTGCTTAGTTTCCCCAGTCCCAGTCCCTCAGCTCCTTCAGGTTCCTTCTGAGTGCACTACCTCCACCCAGCTGCCGGAAGGAAGGAACCAAGGCCGAGGCTGGCGGGACAGCAGAGTTTTCAGTCTAGACAAAAAAAATCTAGACATGGGTGGTGGTGGTGGTTGTTGGTTGCACAGAATATGCAGGTAAAATGCCATGAGAAAAGGGTTAAGCTGAGGGACTAGAGAGATAGATAGCTCAGCTCTTAGGAGCCCTGTCTGCTCTTCCAAAGGACTCAGGTTCAGTTCCCAGCACCCACATGGCAACCATGGCAACTAACACCCATCTTTGACTGTAGTTCTTGGGCATCTGATGCCCTCTTCTGGCCTTTGTATGTACTGCACACACATGTACACATATATATGCAGACAAAACATTTGTACACATAAAATAAAAACAATCTTTTACAAATATGTAGCCGGGTGTGGTGGTGCACGCCTTTAATCCTAGCACTCGGGAGGCAGAGGCAGGCAGATCTTTGTGAATTCAAGGCCAGCCTGGTCTACAGAGTGAGTTCCAGGACAGCTGGGGCTACAGGGAGACCCTGTCTCGAAAAGACACACACACACACACACACATAATTTTTATTTAAAGTGTAGAAGTGTGGCACATGCCTTTAATCCCAGCATTTGGGGGGCTCCAGGCCAGCTGGGACTAAAGGGAGACCCTGTCTCAAAAAAGACAAAAAATAAAGTGTATGAGTATACTGCCTACATGTTTGTAAATGCACTTAACTCATGCAATGCCCAAGAAGGTCAGAAGAGGGCATTGAATTTGCCTGGAACTGGAGTTATGTACAGTTGTTAGCCACCATGTGGGTGCTGGGAAACCAGTTGGGTCTTCTACAAGAGTAGCCAGTGCTCTTAACCATGAAGCCATCTCTCTAGCCACATAACATCTTTTTAAAATAAAAAAAAAATGCTTAAGCTGGGATCGATTATAGGGGCCTATAATTCCAGACACTGAAGAGGAAGCAGTTGGAAGATCACAAGCTAAAGGTCAGTCTGGGAAATTTAATTTTGTCTCAAAATTAAAGGTCGAAGAAAAGGTCTGTGGCTGTAGCTTAGCAGTAGAGTACTCGCCTGGCATGGACAAGGTCCTGGATTGAATCTCCAGTAACACACACACACACACACACACACACACACACACACACACACAAGATAGTTGATCTTATGTTAAGGCAATGGTCTAAATTTAAACTAAGCTGGTGAGCAAGGTTGTATCTTACAGAAGACTGAAAATTCATCTGAGACCAAATGTTGACAGCTTCTATCTTGGGGCAGGGTTGCTGGGACAAGGAGACTGTGGCGAGCACACGTCTGTGGACTAACGGGTCACCTGTCTTATCAGCCATGGCCCCTTCTACAGCTCTGCCCTTGTGGGCTCTCAACTTCATTTTTGTTTATTGTTTTAGTTTTTGTGTTTCTTTTGCTTCAGACCCACAGAGATCCACCTGCCTCTGTCTCTGGAGTGCCAGTCAAGTGTGTGCTACCATGCCTGGTGGCTCTCAACTTCTTAATACACATGAAAGAATCCTGTGACCTCCCAAACTTTATAGCACTTCCTTCCTTCCTTGTCCCCACCTCTACAGGACAGAGCTGAAAGTGAGAAGGGGAACTGGACCTTGGCAGCTCCTGCTTTGCGTTTATAGAGCATGGGCCTTGTGAGGGAATTCTTCAGCTAGACCCAGAATAGAAGGACCCCTCTGCTTCTGATTGGCCTCAGTTTCCCTGGCGTCCAGCAGAGTCTCATACATGGAGGAGCCATGCAGAGAACACTGTAGGAGGAGGAAAGAGACAGAAGGAGCAAGGGAGGAAGGAGGGATCTTCCCACATCCACCCACCAACCACCCCAACCCCTCCTTGTTCAGACAAAATGACATTACTGAGCCTGTGAGGTTAAGTCCAAAGGCGCTTACTTTCATAAGCAAGCGTGACCCTGGTTGGGTCAGGACCACACCTCTTGGTGGCTAATTTGAGTCTTGCCCCCACCCCCACTCTATCTGAAAACTTGACAGACAACATGCCACTTGATGACTTCAGTTAAGTCCAATTAACCCCCACCTGGAATAACTGAACTTTTGTGTTTCTCTTATTTGTTTCTTTGATACCTCATGTTTGCCCAAGGAGAGTAAACTTTTCAAAGATACGGAGCCATGTTGGCGGCCTTGCTTTTTTTTGTATGCTGATAAGTGCAAGAGCATGTCCAGGTCCCCCAAGCTGGAGGAGGGGAGCTCACGAATCTGTTATTCTCCAAAGCTACCTCCTTGTGTTGGGGCCCCAAAGAAGAAACAGAAGTTATTAAGCAGTGACTACAGATGGTCCTGCCATATTTTCCTTTGAACAATAGTGTAAACCCGCAGTGGCACTGCCTTCCTCATTACAAGCAGGGCAGCTGTGATCAGAGAAACTTCATGTGTGTGGCACAGCTGGTATTAAGGTTGAACGATGGCATTCGACAACCCTCAAGGTTTGTTGAATGAATACGTGAACTTACGATCCTCTACCTACAGTACCTCTACGGTCACCCTTTATCCCACTGTCAATATTTAGAACCTTTTTTATTTTCCCAGTGCTGAGGATCAACCCAGGGCTTTTTGCAGGCCATGTAAGTGCTCTATCCATGAGCTAAAGCCCAGACTATAGGGCAGTTATACCCAACCACTAGGGTGACAATGTCTGCACATAGGAGACAAAAGCGGCTTAAAGAGGAAGCGAATAAGCAAGGTTATTTGGGTTTATTATGTAAGCTGCATTAGTCACATAAACAGATGGAGGCAAGGAGGGGGGGCGGGGCTCACAAGTAACCAGCTAATTTGCATTTCAGATTCTGAAACAAGGAAAAGACAGAAGCAAATCAAAATCACACTCCAGGTAGTCAGGTGAGGACCAAGTATTGTTTTCTTCAAGTCACAGCAGTATAAGCAGGGTGTAGGCCAATAAGATGGGCTCCCCTAAAAGCACTCCCCAGGGGCTCCTTGTCTTTCCCACAAACTGGTCAGAGCCGAAACCAAAACAAAACTTCATGAAGACTTGGAAGGTCCTAGGCTGGCGATGGCTTCCCAGGAGGACTCTCCCACCTGCTCCCCTGAAGTGACCACGGCGCCTTCCCACTGAGCAGGAAGGAACCCTCAAGGAGAGCTACCTGGAGCCCCTGGGTGCAGCAGTGCCCATCCCTGCTGTCCTGGAGGGCATCCCTCAGCACCCAGCTGCTTATTTGGCCTCCAGAACACTTTGAGAGATAATTTCTACCGAAGGAGGCAATGCACTCTTCTGCAACGCGCAGCCAGAACTAGTGATGTTGGGTTGGGAATGGTTGGCTATGCTGGCCTTATGCTTCAAATGAGTTTCAAAGCCGGGCTGGTGACCAGAGTCCATACTTCAAGTCCGTCCTGATGGCGTGTGTTCTTTCGTTTCCATCCTGGCCATTGTGCAAATGAGTAGCCAGCTCCGGGACATGGAATAGTGTGCTGAGCACAGCCTGCTCCATTCCAGCTGACCGGTGGTCATCATTAGTCTATTCTCAGCCTCTATGAGATGAACTCTCCACATGTTACCCAGAATGCTTTTGTTTTCTCGGGGATGGAACCCAGGCTAGACATGGCTAGACAATTGTTCTGCCACCAAGCTATGCCCCAGCTCGAGGTTACAGTTTATTTTTAAATTAATGAAAGTTACATATGTATGTATATATAAATTTTAATGTTTTAAAATGTATTTTTTGGTTTTTTTTAATATAATTTATTTATGTGTATGAATGTACTATCTGCATGTAGGTTTGTGCACCCGTGTCATGCAATGCCTTGGAGGTCAGAAGAGGGAGTCGGATTCCCCTGGAACTGGAGTTAAGGATGGTTCTCAGCCGCCATGTGGGTGCTGGGTATCGAACCCAAGTCCTCTGCAAGAGCAGTCGGCGCTCTTAACCACTAGGCCATCTCTCCAACCCTAAAATGTATTTTTAAATTCAGACTTGTTTCATCACAGTGTGCTTTTAAAAAAATTATTATTTTTATTTTATTTGTATGAGTATATTTCCTGCATGTATGTGTGTCAATGTCATGCAGTGCCCATGGAAGTCAGAAGAAAGCATTGGATCCCCTGGATCTGGAGTTAGAGACAGTTGTTAGCTGCCATATGGGTGCTGGGAATTGAACCCAGGTCCTCTGAAAGAGGAGTCTCTGTTCTTAACCACGGTGTGCTTTTTTTTCCCCCCAGAGCTGAGGACTGAACCCAGAGCTTTGTGCTTGCTAGGCAAGCGCTTTGCCACTGAGCTAAATCCCCAACCCCTCACAGTGTGCTTTTCTTAAAATTTTATTTATTTTTGTATGTGCATAAATGTACTCTCTGCACGTAGGTTTGTGCACCTGTGTCGTGCAATGACGAGCAGGTAAGAAGAGGGTGTCAGATTCCCCAGGAACTGGAATTAAAGACAGTTCTCAGCCGCCATAGGGTGCTGGGGATCGAACCTGGGTCCTCTGCAAGAGCTGTCGGCGCTCTTAACCACTAGGCTATCTCTCCATCCCCCCCGTGTGCTTTTATTTCATTATTTTATTATTTTATTTTTTTCCACAGTGTGCTTTTAAATTAAGTAAATTATGTAAATTAAGTTAACCTTTTATTTCTATCCTAGCTGCTTTCGTTAAAAACTAACTTTTCAGGGATTGAGAGATGGCTCAGCAGTTAAGAGCACTGGCTGCTCTTGCAGAAGACCCGGATTCAGTTCCCAGCACCCACCCCATGGCTAACATCCATCTAGGGGATCCGATGCCCTCTTCTGGTCTCTTTAGGCATTGCGTGTATGGTCTGCTGTCAAGGCCAGGGAAACAAACGTATACACATAAAACAAAAATAAATAAAATTTAAAAGACTAAACTTCCCAACTTTTCTTTTTTTTGGGGGGGGTGTATTTTTGAGACAGGGTCTCCCTTTACTCCCAGCTGGCTTGGAGCTCTCTATGTAGATCAGGCTGGCCTTGAACTCACAGAGATCTGCCTGCTTTTGCCTCCCGAGCGCTATGATTAAAAGCGTGTGCCACCATGCCTGACCCCCATTTTTCTTTATTTAAACCTCAAATGAAGACTGTGCCCTTACAAAATGGGCTCCTGCAGTAGCCTGAGTAAAACCCGCTCATCTGTCAGCAGCTTTGTTTCTAAACTACAGTCTATAGCAAACACCCTACAGAAATGTTCAACTCCAAGGGGGAACTGCTCCATGAATCCATTAGAAGAGGTTGCTACAGCTTTATTAAGCCCGTTTATTATATTTATTTTTATTTTATGTCTGTGAGTGTTATGCCTGTGTGTAAGTGCACCCATGTTGTGCAGTGCCTGCAGAGGACAGAAGAGGGCGACGAATCCCTTGGAACTGGAGTCATGGATGGTTGTTAGCTGCCATGGGATTCGAACATGAGTCTTCTGCAAGAACAACCAGTGCTTTTACCGCTCAGCCATCTCTCCTGCTCTAAGCCTGGGCTTTTAAAATTCGACTTCTGCTGCTGGCACTGGGCAGTTTTCTTGCCTTTTCGCGTCTGGGGTTCAGGATAGATGTCTGGCCCAGGGACCCTTACTCAGGCACTATCAGGACTGGAAGCCTGCACAGATCGGATCAGGAAATCAGTGCCCAGCATCCTCCATATGCTGATGGCCAACCAAAGGGTGACAGGTGACATCGATAGCCCCCAAATAAAGCAGGCAAAGGAACTTTTTTTTTTTTTGGTCTTTTCGAGACAGGGTCTCCCTGTAGCCCCAGCTGACCTGGAACTCACTGTGTAGACCAGGCTGGCCTTGAACTCACAAAGATCCACCTGCCTCTGCCTCCTGAGTGCTAGGATTAAAGGCGTGCGCCACCATGCCCGGCTCGGAAGTTAACTTGTTAAGTAGATAAAATAAGCGCTGATCTCCAGCAGATGTCCGGATGCAACCAGCTAGCCCACCCCTTGGAACCGGGACCGGCCTCCTACGGTCCTCGGTCCTCCACACCCCAGGTTCACCTGGTGGCCACTTCATGCCTTGGGGTCTGGCGACATCTACTGACGATCTCAGGTAATAACTTCAAGATCTTTCTCCTTAAGTTTTTGAGACCCGCATCCACGCAACAGGGAGGGAGGTTTAGATCCACAATCCTCTGCTGCTTTGGCACGCCTTTAGCCTCCCAAACAGCAAATGTTACCTAAGAAGCGTCCCTACCAAAATGCCTGTCCTTTGGTTGGGAGTCCTACTAGGTGGTAGAGCTCTTGTTTAGCATGCATGAGGCCCCGGGGTCCTCCTCCTCCCCCCCAAATCAAACAAAACCTTCCCATTGGCCATAAAGTGCCAGCTGTGGGCGATCAGCGTGGAAATCTGACTGGCGGAAGATGTGGGTCTGTCGGCACACAGTGGAGACCCAGCCTCAGTGGAGCCCGCTCAGGGAGCTGGGAAAAGAGTGAGTTCCCCAGACAAAAGCCAGTCCAGGTCCGCACCCCACCCCACGCCCAGGGAGCTTGCAAAGTAGGTGTGTTTAAAGAAATTAATTGATTCATTCAATAAGTAGGTGCAGAGGGCTCCAAGTCCTGGCACTACACAGCCAACAAAGCAGAGAACAGTGTGAAATATAAATCACGCGCACTTGGTCGCTGAGAGGTCAGCGAGCAAGTGGACACTTGCCGTGGGAATGGCCGTTCAGAGGGAGGCGACCGTGTTGTGATTTCACTGTTTGATTTTTTTTTTTTTATTTTAGTAGCCAGAGGCTGGTGTGGAGAACTCCCCCCAACACCTCTTCCCATGCCCCCCCCCCACCTTAATGGGCTAGCCAAAGTCCACAGCACTTAGGGCCCAGTCCTTAAAGCCTGAGCAAGGGTATGGTCGGACGGTTGAGCCGAGAGGTAACCTATGTAGGTGACACCCTGAAATGTGAGTTTAGGGGGCTTTCATAAAATACAAAGAAGAACCAGTGTGTCCTATTTATGTTGTTGAAGTAGAATTTCTACCTCAATAAAAATCTTATTACAGTACCAATTGCATAATTTTTCCAGTGCCCTGGAAGTAAATTAGAGATTTTTTTTTGTCTTTTTGAGACAGGGTCTCCCTGCAGCCCCTGCTGTCCTGGAACCCTCTATGTAGACCAGGCTAATCTTTTTTAAAAAAATATTTTATTTATTATCTTTATTTTATGTGTATGAGTGTATTGTCAGCATGTGGGTAAGTGCACTCATGTCGTGCAGTGCCTGAGGAGGTCAGAAGAGGATGTCGGGTCCCTTGGGACTGGAGTTACAGACAGTCCTTACCCATCATGTGCGTGCTGGGAATTGAACCTGGGTCCTCCGCAAGAGCAGTCAGTACTCTGAGCCATCGCTCCAGGCCCTGGACTAATCTTTTTTTAAGAGCACCATAATACCCCTGATCCCAGCCTTTAATCCCAGCACTTGGGAGGCAGAGGCAAGTGGATTTCTGTGAGTTTAAGGCCAGCCTAGTCTACATAGTGAGTTTCAGGCCAGCTGGGGCTACAGGGAAACACACACAAAAATCTTGGGTTATGGCAAGCTAGCCACTTAGTCACTGTTGGACAGTGCCACCAGGTGGCACTGTAGTTTCATAAACTAAAGCTTGTTCGCATTCGTAGAGAGTAGTTGTTTCTAAGTCACCCCACTTCCAACATTTGAGAACAGTTTTCTGTCACTGCCCTTTCAAGCTTTTGAGTTCCATGGTCTCTGGCACCAGTGCACCTCGTCCCTCCCATACCTGGAAGGAACGGAAAACTGGATGGATGGCTCTGCAGGGCCTTCTAGATCCCTGAAGAGCCAGGCAGGGATTTGTTAATGAGGATGAGGATTAGGGTGGAGATGCAAACTGGTGCAAACTCTGGGTGAAAGGAGTTTTCTGAATTATTTAGGAGTCTGGGTAGGAGAAAAGGCCATCGACATTTGAGAACCTGAACAGAAACAATGCCTGGACCAAATACTTTGCCTGCAGCTGCCTCGTTTCCCCAGGAAGATGCTGCGAGGGCACCAGAGGCCAGAGTCAGGCATCTGAATCAGACACCTGGACTCTAGCTCTAGCTCTAGATATTAACTACCACTTACGCACACAACTGTAAACTGCACTTTCTAGACACACACACACCAGTGGCGTTGGGCTTTTGAACAAGTTAAAGCACTGTTTGAGCAAGGAGTGTCCAGCAAAAGCCATGGCTTTGCTCTGTGGCACAGCTCCTGATATTGAGGTGCATCTTGGTTCAATCCCTAAAGCTGAATTTGGGGTGGAAATTTGGCCTACTTATACATCTCCTTTACACTGGGTACTTAATAGTGCCAGGAACAGTTTTGTTTACGTTTGTATGACAAGATGCTGTAATATTCCAAGATAATTATATAATAGCTATTTAAGTGTATCACAACCACTTCATGCATTTACATTGTGTGTGTGTGTGTGTGTGTGTGTGTGTGTGTGTGTGTGTAGGCCAGAGTAGAGTTAGCTGTCTTCCTCAGTTGTGTGTGTGTGTGTGTGTGTGTGTGTGTAGGCCAGAGTAGAGTTAGCTGTCTTCCTCAATTGCTCTTTAATTTAAAAAGATTATCCATTTATTGGCTAGTTATCCAATAAAGATTATCTGTTGTGATGACGTAGCACACCTGTGGTCAGAGGACAGCTTATAGGAGTCAGTTCTATCCTACTATGGTGGTCTGGGGGTTGAATGCAAGCCATCAGGCTTGGTAGTATGTGCCTTGATCACATGAGCTACCTCATGTCTCTTGCTGAACTGGGAGCTCACCGATTTGGTTGGCCTGGCTGGCTGGCAAGCTCCAGGATTCCAACTGTCTCCCCGGCCCCAGCTCAAGGATTACAGAAGTGTGCTGTGACACCTGGATTTCTCCGTAGCTGCTAGGGATCTGAACTAAAGTCCTTATGCTTGAGCACCAGTCACTTTTACTAAGCCATCTCTGTAGTTCCTCCATTTTAAGTTTAATTATAAAGAATTTAAAATGTAAAAGAAAGCCAGGCATGGTGGCACACGCCTTTAATCCCAGCACTTGGTAGACAAAGGCAGGCGGATCTCGTGAGTTCAAGGCCAGCCTGGTCTACATAGTGAATTCTAGGCCAGCTGGGACTAAAAGGAGACCCTGTCTCGAAAAGACCAAAAAAAAAAGGAAAGGAAGAAAACTCCACATACCACATCTACACACTGCAGTTTCAATAACTGTCCACCTTTCATGTCACATATTTTTTTAAAATTTTATTTATTTCTGTATGTGTATGAATGTATTGTCTGCATGCAAGTCTGCGCACCCGTGTCGTGCAACGCCGCGGAGGTCAGAAGAGGGTGTCGGATTCCCCTGGAACTGGAGTTCTCCTGGAATTGGAGTTTCAGACGGTTCTCGGCCGCCATGCGGGTGCTGGGGATCGAACCCGGGTCCTCTGTAAGAGCGGTCGGCGCTCTTAACCGCTAGGCCATCTCTCCAGCCCTCATGTCACATATTTTTAAGGAAAAAAAAGTACAAATGTCTGTTGAATGCTAATTGACTCTTTAAAATATTTTTGTTATTTTTACTTTATGTGTAGGAGTCTATTACCTGAATGTATGTAAGTGCATGTTATGCAATACCAGTGGAGGTGAGAAGAGGGTGTCGGATTCCCCTGGAACTGGTGTTCCAGACAGTTGTTAGTGGCCATGAGGATACTGGGATTGAAACTGGAAGAGCAGCCAGTGGTCTTAATGCTGAACCATTTCTCCAGCCCTGCCAACTGGGTCTATTACAATATTCCCAGCACTTGCCCTGACTCCGTTGGGCCTAAGGCTGACTCAACATGGCTACTGTTTTGCCATCCATGACTATGACTGAGAAAAATTGAAGCCCCTGTGATAGAACCAGGAAGCAGGAGACAGCTCTGACCCACAGAGGCTCCTGAACTGTCACGCAAAATCATCTTGCCGCTTTTCTTAGTGGCATTTCTCATAGTGGAGTCAAGGGATACTTTCTGGGCAGAGTCTAATTCAAGTCTCACTCTTTGAGAAGGATCACAACAAGTTGAAGAAGGTCTGATGCTTGCTTAAAAACACCTTCATGGCCACACTCCTCCAGAGCTGAGTGTTGGCCCGGTGTCATAATTAAATTAAACCCTCCTTTAAAACTCCACGTGGTTAAGTGAGTGGTCTCTCCCGTGCGACTTTACAACATTTGGAGGTCCTACCGAGATATAGAGGTGACCCCGAGGGCGGTACTCAGCAGAGACCCTCATTAGTGAGACTAAAGTAAAGCCCTGCAGCCTCAGAACTTTATAGGCTCTGGAATGGCAGTGGCTCCTGGCTAGGCCTCTTGGTCCAACCTCCCCTTTGGCTCAGGGGTCCTCAGCTGCCACCAAACCTGACCCCTGCTCTGCCAAAAAATTTAGAGACTCCCCTGGTGTCCCACCCCACCCAAGGCCACGTGAACCTCTGTATCTCCTACTGCAGGCTACAGGAGAAGAAAGGGATCCACCTTTTTCCAGATTTAAAGGCAGTAACTGTCTTTGTGTTTATGGTAACTGTTCTTCCATGTGTCTAAGATTCATGTAGCCCTGCTCGTCATGTGTCTAAGTTTTCCTGTGTGTTTGTAATTCAGTCATTGTAATTGTCTCATGTTGGTTCTGTCAAAGTGACCACTTCAAGTTTCTTTCCATCCTTTATGTGCACAGAATCATTCATTTTGTTTTGGCATACGAGACTAAATGTGCATGTGCAAACTTTAAATAAAGATATTGAAAAAATGCATTTAGAGGCCTAAAAAAAACACCTTGAGATAGTTAGGGAGAGAATGCTGAAAGAGAGAGAGGCCTGGGCCCCCTTCTGTGGCTGCTGAGGAGAGAAGCACCGGCACCTCAAGAAGTAGATTTTCATCCATAGAAAGGAGACTTTGTTGTTGTTGTTGTTATTGTTTTGAGTCTTGGTCTCCCATAGCCCCAGCTGGCCTGGAACTCCCTCTGTAGACCAAGCTGGCCTCAGTCTCACAGAGATCTGCCTGCCTCTGCCTAGGATAAAAGACATGCACCATTGCACCCAGTACTAGAAAGGAAACGTAAAAAAAAAAAAAATTTCATTTATGACTTTTATTTTATGTGTATGAGTGTATTGCCTACATATATATAAGTACGCCCATGTTGTGCTATGCCCTTGGATGTCAGAAGAGGGTGTCTGATCCCTGGAGTTACAGATGGTTGTTAGCTGCCATGTTGGTGCTGGGATTCAAACCCCAGTCCTCTGTAAGAGTACTGGCATCTCTCTAGCCCCTAGAAAGGAGATGTTTAAGCAGAAGATTGAAAATGGATCTGGAAGGTGTTGGTCAGAGCTAGGATAGGGCAGATGAGCTAGGGTGGAAGCAGGTACAGGGGTGTGCTTTTCTTGTTCCACTAGTTGGCAGGATGCCAGGGTCAGGACTGACTCAGATAGGAACATGGAGGGAGGAACACATTAAACCAGGATGATGACTTCAGCTTGGAGAAAGCCACTTTGGGTATATAGTAGGAGGACCTTGTCTCCTAAAGTACTTCAGGAAGTCCACGCAGGATGGAAGGTAGGGTGGGAGTATGCTTCCAGAGGAGGCCAGCCAGGGCCAGCGCCTGGAGGGAGGACCATACCTAGGCAGGCCAAGGGCACAGCCCTGCCGGCACTTCCCGCATCACAAGCCCCATGTCTCCTATTCCGTGGCTTCCTGTGTCTAGGAGGGAATGCCTGTGGTCCATGAACCTTGGGTTTCCAACCTCGGCGGAACACTTCTCAGGCCTCCTGGGGTTAAGGCAGAGGTTTCCTGGAAAGAAGGAAGGTGGGAGCACTTTACCTAAGTCATAAAAGCACTAGAGCAGGAAAGGTACATGGGGGAGCCAGGGTGTAAGGGGAGGAGCCCCCAGGGTGGATTCAGTTCCACTTATAGAGGGGTGAAATAGACCCAGGCTTGCCACAGGATAGATGGAACAGCCAAGGACTGTGAGTCCCTTGTCCTTGTGAATCTGTGCAGGCTACAGGGCTGCTCTGGAGAGGGACCTGCCCCTTCATGGCTTTCCACCTGCACCTCTGCCTTTGTCTCTCCACCACGGGAGTCCTGCCACCCTCACACTGTTCCACAGCTCCAGATCCAGCCCTGGAACTGCATTCATCTCTTTAACAGAACCGTTAGGTTATTGGGCACTTTGAGGACAGGGTTTATATTTGATTCAGTTTTATATACTAGGACTCAGCATGGCAGTGGACAGATAGCTAGGAAGCGGTCTGCAGGATACGTTATGAGCAGCAGGTTGGATGAACGAATATGTTCCCTAATAGACCCAAGAGCCACAGAGGGTTTGCAGGAGAGGTCTCCCCACCGGGCCTTCCTCCACAGTGTATCTGGGTGATGGGCGTTGGGGGGTAAGCTGCCGTGGGCAGCGTAAAGAATACCACATCTGTCTGTTGTATACAGCCACTGAAGAATGCAGCTTCTCTCAGCAAGAAAAAGCTGCTGACATGCCTGGGCTAAACCAGCTGTGATATTTTGTTGTCGTTTTTTAATCAACTTTATGCCACCTACGAGGCTCACAGGATATGTGAGCTTTCTTCCGCTTGCACCAGCATTTTTTTTTAAAGGAACAAATACATTAATCACTTTCTCCATCACAGCATCTAAGCTTCAGTGAATCCTCATTAACACACTGGGTCATTCTCGTGTTTCTTTTACTAGCTTGCATGCAACTGGACATTCTCTATCTGCTGCTGGGTCCAAAGGATGTGGTCTGAGCCCTGGGAAATGTCAACATCTGCTTCTGAGGGAGGATGCAGAAAATGGAAGAAAACTCCAGAACGGGCCAACAGGTGGCTCAGTGGGTAAAGGTGCTTGCTGCCAAGTCCGTGACCCGAATGTGATCCCTGGAACTCACATGATAGAAGGAAAACTCACTCCATTTGTGCACTGTGGCATCCATAGACATACATACATACATACATACATACATACATACATACACAAAATAAATAAGTAAATAAATGTGATCTTTTTTTCAGTCTTTTTGAGAGTCTCCCTGTAGCCCCAGCTGCCCTGGAACTTGCTGTGTAGACCAGACTGGCCTGGTACTCACAGAAATCTGCCTGCCTCTGCTTTCTGAGTTCTGGGATTAAAGGCGCCCAGCATAAAGGCAATTTTTTTAAAAACCCTCCAGAATTGGAAATGGGCTTTATTGGCACAGACTCATAACAAGTAGTTCTTCCCCTAGTGATCTAGTTTTTGAAGCCTCTCAGCTTGGCAGAAGCCAGATGCACAATGGTCAGATACTTATACCCTAGTGTGGAGAGTCATGGCAAGAGGCCTGTATATATTCAATTCGGACAAAACTACTGTAGCCTTCCTGTATAGAGCATGTCAGCAACACTAATTTTCTTACTGTTTTCACTCCGTGGTTGTTAAGTCTCCAAGTATGTAGTGCTGGATTCCACAGGGGATCCAGTAGAAAACAGAATAAGACAGAACTAACCTCATGGGGCTTAAGGGGTGCGGGGGATGGTCATCCCTCAATGAGTAAGTGTCCTAGTGAGAGTACAGGGTCCTTTGGGGGTACTAGGTACCTTCTAATCGAGGTGACTTCCCAGAGGCTAAGGCACTAACAGCAGCTCTTGGACCTCTAGGGAGTGCTCCTGGGAGCGGCTGCAGGCCACTGTGGGGCAGACTCCTAGACCTGAGGCCAGAGGGCTGTGCGGGAGGAACTGGCTGGCCCAGACCAGGTAGTAGAAGGGTCTCTTTCCACAGATTGCTAGGTTGCTGTGCTCAGCTGAGGAGAAGGCCAAGAAGGAAATGGAAAGGGTCCCGAGGCACCAGAGACAGGGCTCACCCCAGAAGCAGGGGCACCCAAGGTCCCATGGCTTCTGAATTCTTTAACCATGCCTCAAAGCTGACAAAATGTTGAGCATAGTAACTTCCTACAACTCTGCTTTTCTGACAGAATCACAGCACTTCAGCTTTTCAAGTAGAAAGTGGCCTTTCTTTGTTTCTCATCTCTCTTGTTCTTTTTATTTTTTTTTTTCTGTCCTCCAAACACCCACCTTTACTCACTTGGAAGCAAATCAAAGGCGGCATGGAAATCTTCTTGGTGAAGAGGCAGCTTGATATCCTGCTTTGAACAAAGAGAGATTTGCATGATTTCAGCCCTGCATAATTATTCATTTCCTTTTTCCATTCTCCATCTTGAAAATAATTACTGCCTGAGCAGTCTTTCCCAGATAAGAACTTGAGGCAGTGAGGGTGCAGTGCTGACTCGGCACTATCTGTCAGAGTTTTAGTGCTGAGTTCCGACTTAGTGTTCCTCAGTAGTGGGGCCTGGGCTCCTGTGAGGGCCCACAGGGGAAAGGGGAGCTGGGGGATGCCTAGGACTGTATCTCCAGTTCTTGTAGTGAGTATTTACTACCCATGGACAGTACTCTTGCTGTTAAATACAACAGTAAAAGTGCAAAGTGAATAACACTTCAGCATTTCAGTAGAGGCTGGCTATGTGGTCTCCCACACATTTGCAGGTTGTCATATCTTTTTTTTTTTTTTTTTTTTTTTTTTTTTTTGAGACAGGGTCTCCCTTTTGTCCCAGTTGGCCTGGAGATCACTATGTAGACAAGGCTGGCCTTGAACTTACAAAGATCCACCTGCCTCTGCCTCCCAAGTGCTAGGATTAAAGTCGTGCACCACCATGCCCAGAAAAGGTTATGAAAGAGTGTGACTGTTAGTAAAAGGCCATTAAGGGAAGAGTGGTCAAGAGAATAGACTCTCTGGCCTGGGTGGAAACCTAACATTCCAGCTGGACAGGATCAATGACCTGGACAGGGGACCAACGCTGGGAAGGTAGGTCCACCTTAAGCCTTGCTAAAGAGGTAGGAGGAATAACAAACAGTGCTTTGAATGAGGTAATGTGCATTTCCTTACAAGAATTCTCACCCCCAGCACAGTCCTCCCCAGCCAAGCCAGCAGGAGGTTCGGCTGGGTCTCTTCACCTTTCTGAGTCTTTTTTCTTCTGTCTTTTTCTTTCAGATGCTGGCTGGAGCCAAAGTATGCTCTTTCTGGATCTTTGGGCTTCTTTACTGTTTATCTAAAGACCCTCTCCCCTCTCTGGGGTTGCTTGCCACCATGTGTCTGACCTCCATGCCAGCTTAACTCAAACACCATGGCTCTCTCCTCTGCCCCCCAACCTACGTCTTCTCCATTCTCTTCCTTAGGGCAACTGCTGAGAGGCACAGCTTTCCTGCCCTGGACTTTTTATTTTAAACTGTAATAAAATTGTCCTTGACTTTCCATTTTAATCCATCATTAAATTATTTATTCATTTATTATTTATTTTGGTGTTTTTGAGACAAGATCTCTGTGAGTAGCCACAGCTGTCCTGGAACTCGCTCTGTAGACCAGGCTGGACTTGAACTCACAGAGATCTGCCTGCCTCTGCCTCCCTAGTGCTAGGATTAAAGGCGTGCGCCACCACACCCAGCCGATTCATCATTTTAAAATCTAGAACTGAGATCTCCTGAGCCCAGCGGCAGGAAGAGGGGAAGACAGGTAGGAACTGGGTGCCTTGGCGAGCTGATTGCTGATGGTTTGGTCCTGCTGTCTTTGGTTTGATTGGCCTTTGTGGCTGTGAGGTTGGAGTTATCCCCCCAGCTGGGATTAAAGGTGTGGTCTTTGGCTTGATTAGATCTAGTGGCTGTGGGGGCGGAGTTATCCTCCCAGCCGGTATTAAAGGCACGCTTGTGTGACTCTTGAGATTTGAGATCTCTTGAGCCCAGCGGCAGGAAGAGGGGAAGACAGGTAGGAACTGGGTGCCTTGGCGAGCTGATTGCTGATCGTTTGGTCCTGCTGTCTTTGGTTTGATTGG
>VZQC01007275.1:1461683-1482338 GCA_009823505.1 Rhizomys pruinosus | reverse complement strand
TGCTGGAGAGGGTTGTGGGGAAAAGGGGAACACCCATCCAATTGCTTGGTTGGAATGTAAAATCGTACATCCACTATGGAAGCAGTGTGGATAACCTGGAAGACTTGTAATGAACTTGCCACCCGACCCAGCCATACCACTCCTGGGCATGTACCCTCAAGGACTTACGCCACCACAGAGATACATGCACGGCCATGTTTTATTTCAGCCTCCTCTTCACAATAGCAAAGAGCTGGACACAACCTAAATGCCCCTCAAATTGACGTAGTGGATTAGAGAAAATGTGGTACCTGACCCAATGGAGTTCTATGCAGCAGTAAAGAACTACGGACCTCACGGAGCTTTGCAGGAAAATGGCTGGAGCTAGAGGACATCATGCTGAGTGAAGTAACACAGTCCCAGAAAAACAAACGACGAATGGTATCCCTCATCTGTGGATGCTAGTGCCAATTACCCAGTTGTAAGTATTTCTTGTGTAGGGCCCCCTGAGCTTCTGTACAAAGCAGTTGGACATAATGCATTTTGGAAACAACAACAACAACAGAAAATACTGCATCAAAGAACTGACTGAAACAGTGAACTTCTGCTCAAAACAGTCAACATCCCCATGGAAAATATTGAGAAAGACTAAGAGATGGAAAGCATGTTTGGCAGAATGCACGAGCTCTGACGGGGTGGGGGAATGAGCGGGAACACGGGTCTAGATTTGTTAAAAATAAATAAATAAATACAATAAAAAAAAATAATGAAAACAATAAAAAAAAAAATCTAGAACTGCAGTGTTGACCGTTCTTCAGTACCATATCTGATTCAGACCTGTGCCTGGCTGCTGCCTTGTAGACAGACAGTTGCTTCTAGAGTATTTCTCTATGATGGCCTCTGGTCATTTCAAATGCAAATGGCCAAAGATACCCTGGAATTATCCTCACAAAACCCTGCTCCTCTCCAGTCTCCAACAACAGAGAGGAAGTTGCCCTCAGCTGACCCCCTCCCTCATGAAGAATGAAGAAGCCCAGTCTCTTGTAACTTTTCTGTTGCTGTGATAAACCAACAGGACAAAAGCAACTTAAAGGAGAAAGGGTTTATTCCGGCTCACTGTTTGATGGTTCAGTCCATTTTGGGAAAAATATGAGACTAAATCCATGGAACAATAAAGGCTAATTATAAAACAACTAAGAGGCAGTCAACCAGGTGTGTATATTGTATGTGCTTAAAATAACTGTTGGCTACCTGTATGAAAACAAAGGGATTCTAAAGAAGTGTATCATTCATCATGAAAATGGTCAGTCTTGAAGGCTGTGCTGCAGGGGAATTGTGGGCAGCTGATGGAGAGCAAGGCAGGCATCATTACGGGCACATAGCCTGTGGGTACCTGTACAGTTGGAGACAGATGGGAGGAAAATTAGGAGAAGGAACAGAGGCTGGTCTAGAGAATTCCAGAACCAAAGTGGCTGGCCCTGAAGAATCTATTAGCTGTGGCTTGGTGGTGAGGCAGGTGGGAAGCTCATCCAACCCACCTCCATATACATGTCTCCTGAGACACCAGTCTTCCACCATAGAGCATGGCTCTCAGCTCCAGTGCTAAGAGGCTCTAAGAACGATGCAGGTTTGGGCAGCTGTCTTTGAGTGGAAGGCTGTTTACCCTGCTATCCAGTCCTCCCTGTGGATCAGTGGCCTGTGGAGACACTGGCTTTCTGCAGTCCTCTGAATGGGAGTGCGTGGTGGACACGTGCCCGCGGCACAGGAACGGTGACTTTGGAGCCAGTGGCTGCCACAACTTCTTTTTTAAAACATTACTATGGGGCTGGAGAGAAGGCTCAGCAGTTAAGAGCACCAACTGCTCTCGCAGAAGACCCGGGTTCGATTCCCAGCACCCACATGGCAGCTAAGAACTGTCTTTAAGCCAGGCATGGTGGCACGCACCTTTAATCCTAGCACTCAGGAGGCAGAGGCAATCAGATCTCTGTGAGTTCAAGGCCAACCTAGTCTACAGAGTGAGTTCCAGGCCAGCTGGAACTGGGACTCTGGAAAAGGGAGACCCTGTCTCGAAAAGAAAAACAAAACAAAACCATTATTAGTATTTTGAGACAGGGTCTCACTATATAGCTCTGGCTGGCTTGGAACTTCATATGTAGACCAGACTGACCTTAAACTCACAGAGGCCTGTCTGCCTTTGCCAACCAATAAAATGAAATTTAAAAAAATTTAAAGGCTAGGGACTAAAGAAATGACTCAAAGATATATGGCAAATTCAAGCCACCCCACACTACATGAGATCTTTCCTCAAGGAAACAATTTGAGCCAGATGTGATGACACGTACATTTAGTCCCAGCACTCAGGAGGCAGAGGCAGGTGGATCTCTGTGAGGTTGAGACCAGCCTGGTCTGCGTAGAGAGTTCCAGACCAGACAGGCTACAGGGAGACCCTGACTTAAAATACTAATGCTACTAATTATGTTTTAAAAAGAAATTATGGAGGGCTGGAGAGATGGCCTAGCGCTCTTGCAGAGGACCTGGGTTTGATCCCCAGCACTCACATGGCAGCTGAGAACCGTCTTTGACTCCAGTTCCAGGAGAATCTGACACCCTTTTCTGACCTCTGCGGCATTGCACGACCCAGGTGCACTGACCTACATGCAGACAGTACATTCATACACATACAAAATTAAAAATTAAAAAAAAAGAAAATGGAAGGTGAAAATATTCAAAGATCCAGCAAGCAAAATACAAATATATGCAAAACTATTAAAATGGGTGAATTCACACCAATGGTGTAAAAAAAAAAGAAATTGTTGAGGCTAGAGAGATGGCTCAGAGGTTAAGAGCACTGCAGAAGAGCTGGGTTGGATTCTCAGCACCCACATGGTGATTAACAACTGTCTGTAACTCCAGTTCCAGAGAATCTGATGCCTTCTTTTGAACTCTGAGGGCACTGTATGACATGGGTGCACTTACATACACACAGGCATAACACTAATATACAAAATAAATAAACAAATACCAAGTTTTTTAAAAAGTTAAAAAAGAAGTTGTGAAGCAACTGGCTCAAAAGTCACAGGTCCTGTGCCACAGGCGCATGTTCACAATGCACTCCAGAAAAAAAAAAGGTGATTTGCACATGTTTTGGAGGACAATGTGATATTTCAATATGGATACAATGTGTAATAATTAGATCCTTGTCTTAGAAACATTCAAAAAGTCTCTACTAGCTTCTTTGAAATATGCAATTAAATGGTATCCTGAGCTGGAAAGATGGGTCAGTGGTTAAGAGAACCAGCTGTTCTTGTAGAATACCTGGGTTTGAATACCAGCACCCACATGGCAATTAACAACCATTCAGAACTCCAGTTCTACTCTCTTTTATCCTCTGAGGGCACTGCATGGCACCTGCAGGCATAACACTCATACCCATACAATAAAAATAATCAAGAAATTTTACAAAATGGCATCATCTGTAGCTATCTTTCTCTATCCTTCTGTAGAAGAACAGCCATTCCTCCTTTCTATCTTCATCCCGGATCTGTTGACCATGATCTGTCCATCTCCCTTCCCAACCTCTAGTAGCCACTACTGAATTCTTCATTTCCATGAGATCAGTTTTTTAACTTATAAATATGTAGACCACACAGTGTTTTTCTTTCGGTGCCTGACTGACTTCACATTTAATAGAATGTCCTCTAGTTCTATGCTATGTGGTTTAGTGACAACTTCTTGACTGTGTCCTAGAT
Source organism: Rhizomys pruinosus (assembly GCA_009823505.1). NCBI lineage: Eukaryota > Metazoa > Chordata > Mammalia > Rodentia > Spalacidae > Rhizomys > Rhizomys pruinosus. The sequence continues at coordinate 1,478,610 of VZQC01007275.1, read as the reverse complement.
ATGGGACTCTGAGACTGGGTGTCATCTGCTCTTAGAAGACTGGAAGACCAGCCCCACCATGTGACTTTATCTTTAACCCATTTCCTCAGTGGTGGTAGTGATTCCACAATGAAGAATGAAGAATGCAACTCCTCCACAGAGAGACTGATACTCCCTCTGGCCCAATACAAATGTCCTGTGTGAGAGGATTGGCTGGCTCATTCTGTAGTTTGCCTCTCATCTACCCTCCCTTCCTACCATGGACTACTTAATCATCTTTGGTGGGGAAGCACGTTGCACTGTTAAAATCATGGCAGCCTCCATGGATGGAGTGAGGGAGGAGCTGTGCCTAAAAGGGAGCACTGAGGGGATCACCTCCAATGGTTTCCCACTGAAGCACAGGCTGGAGATGGACCCCTAAAGTTACACATGAATAGTATTAAAAAGACAGAAGCTCAATTCAGTGCTGGTGTTCAGAAGTGGAGTCTTTGGGGGTGACGAGGGTTAAAAATGGCCATTGCCTTAAGAGATGCTTGTATCGCCTAGACTCTCAACAACAAGGATGTCACCAGACAAGGCCTCTATATCTTGTACACCCAGAACCATAAACCAAAATAAACTTTTCTCTACAAGTCAGCCCACTTCCAGTATTTTGTTATAGTAACCTCTGTGGCATTGCACGACATGAGTGCACCAACCTACATGCAAACAGTACACTCATACACATAAAAAATAATTTAAAAATTAAAAACAAAAAAACAAAAAAAAACTGACTAACACATCACCCAACACGATGTGGTCTGGCAAGGGTCTACCGAGGTATGCTTGCTCATGCAAAGCTGCAGAGTTAGCAAGCTTAAGTTTACTCCTTTGAGCTGTTTTAATTTGTTTTGTTATTGGATATGTGATTAATAAAGGTCTGAGAAAAGAGCAAAGCCTCTGAGAGAAGCTGAGGCAAGCTGTGAAGGAGGGACAGGGGGCTGTCTTCTCCGATCAATACGTTCCCACTCAGGCTGGTTGATGGAGTTCCTGCCAGAACCACGCTCTCCATCTCCTTCCTTGCTTAGTGCTTGCAGGGCTCAAAACTACCTACCGCACTGCTGGAAGAAGAGAGCCTGGGAGCCTCCCCTCCCAGTGGCAGAAATGGAGTGAAAGGCAGATGGTGACGAGGTGTGAAGACTGAAAAGAAAACAGGGAGGTGGAGTAAGACAGTGAAGGACGGGAAAGGAGCTGTACCAGCTGACCCGGGATATGTTCAAAGCTCTGGTCTCTGCCACCCAACAGCCTGCTAAGACTCCAGCCCTGGGTGGCAGTAGGGATGAGAGAAAGAACTGGAAGAGAAGCAGAGCTGTATGACCTGCCCCCACCACAGCCCCTGCCCACCTTGACTAGCTTTGTCTCCTCACACTGTCGCAAGTCACATCTCCACATTCTGAAGGAAAGCCACAGGGCCTGGTAGGCAGCCTCCCATTCATTCTCTGCTAAATATTTAGTCAATGCTCGACACACACCAAGCTCCGTGCTTTAAAGACTGTCCAGCAACAGAGACAGAAGAGGTGGCGACTTAGGCCTCAAATGAGCAAAACTTTAAAGTAAGAATGAACAAAGCAGAGGTGAGGAGAGGCCCTGGGTGCCTGGGACTGCTTTGAGGACGGGGAATTTTGAGCAAGGCTGTGAAAGATGAGTTTAAAACAATCCATAAAGTCTGGTGAGAAAGAGTTCTAAAAGTCAGCATCACGGTACCTAGGTTTTTTTTCTTTAGTCTATGATCAGAGAGAGCTAGGGCCAAGTTTAGGGCAAGACAGCCTTTTAGGTAGAGAACTCAAGGAAGCTCACTCTTCGGGTCATGTGACAGGTAGGGCCATCTCTAAAGCCATGTCTTGGGGCCTCTCTTGTCCTGGTCCTCCCAACCCACACTGCTGTCTAGTAACGTCATCTCAGTAATGAGTGTTCTGACTGCATGTATGTAAGTTCACCCATGTATGCAACGGCTGCAGAGGCCAGAAGAGGCATCAAATCCCCTAGAACTGGAGTTCACCAGCAAGTGGATGCTGGGAACCAAACCCAGGTCCTCTGCAAGAGTAGCCATTGCTTCTAATTGCCGAGATATCTCTGCAGCCCTCTGGGGTTGAATTCTTTGCATGCAGGAGTGCTGACCAGTAATGTGGGGCTGGCTGTCACGGGCCTGGATCCCCTGCCCCTTTCACATGGCTCCCACTAGTAGACAGGATTCTTTGTATGTCCTGAAGAGTGGAAGATCTCCCAGAAGCTGATCTCTCCCCAGAGCAGGAAGAACCTGCCTTCTTCCCTTCCTTTCCTGTTTGTTTAGCACGGGAAGCTAAAGTTACTGCATTGCCATTTTATGGTGAGTAAATTTGATTTCTAATAAGGCTTGAATGGGAAGTGAGCTTCTTAAGTACCAGGCTGAGCAGTTTGCATGGCAATCCAGGGAAAAGAAGCCTGAAGAATTATTAAACTCTGTTTTGGTACAGAAAGATGAATCACAAGGGAAGGGCAGGCCACAGACTCAGTCTGCAAAGTTAGAGGTGTGTTGGGACTGTTCTGCATCTTCCTGTCAAAAGGAAGTAAAGCTTGGAGCAATCCTTAGCAATGGAATGTTTTCAAAGGCAGCTGCCCACTGGCTCTGCAGAGCTATAATCCCTGTATGTAACTGGCCACGATCTCTTCACTCGCCACTGACCACACCATTCACTGTCTCCCCTAACAACTTACATCATGGCTTCCAAACCATTCCCTTCCCATTCCCACTCGGACCATCCAGACTTCCAGTATGTTCTAGACAATTCCTTGTGCCACTTGGTGTAGCCTTAGTTGCCAAGCTCTTGGGTTCTGCTTGCTCTGGTTTGATGAGGCCAGCCTTACCCCTCCATCTTCTCCCTAGAGCCTGGGTGCAGACCCCCAGCACACCTTACCTCCATTCTTTCAGGCTATTTTTTTTTTCCAGGCAGTCCTCTCTACTCATATATTTTTTAATCTTTTTTTGGGGGGGAGGGTGCGTTTGAGACAAGGTCTCCATGCAGCCCTAGCTGGCCTGGAACTCACTATGTAGTTCAGGCTGGTCTCCAACTCACAGAGATCTGCCTGCTTCTGCCTCCCTAGTGACCACTGGGATTAAAGATGTGAGCCACCATGCCTGGTGACTAGCACTTTTTAAAAATTTTATTTTTATTTTATGTGTATGAGCATTTTGCCTGCATGTATCTAAATATACCCATGTCATGAAATGCCCACAGAGGTTAGAAGAGGGTGTCGGATCTCCTGGAAGCAGAGTTATGGGTAGCTGCTAGCTGCCATGTGGGTGCTGGGAATCGAACCTGGGTCCTCTGCAAGAGCAGCCAATGGTTTTAGCTGCCCTACTTATTGACAGTCTTGTTAACTGCTTTTTTCATTTTGAAAAAAAGTAAAAACTTATATATTACAAAGGTGACCACCAGCCAGGCTAAGAAATAGAATGTTGTGGGGCTGGAGAGAGCGTTCAGCGGTTAAGAGTGCTGACTGCTCTTGCAGAGGACCCGGTTCGATTCTCAGCACCCACATGGTGGCTAAGAACCGTCTTTAACTCCAGTTCCAGGGGAATCCAACGCCCTCTTCTGACCTCCATGGCATTGCACAACAGGGGTGCACCAACCTACACCCAGACAGTACACTCATACACATAAAATATAATAAATAAATAAAAGATTTTTAAAAATGCTAAAAAAAGAAATAGAATGTTGCTTTTTAGTCTTAGTCTGTTGCTGCTGCTATAACCGGATACCACAGGAACAGTAATTTATAAGCAGTAGAAGTTTACTTGGCTCACAGTTCTGGGAGCTGCTGCACTGTAATACTGGGTAGGGCAGGTGAGCATGCACGAGACAGAGAGTGGACCAAGCCCAACCTTTCATCTGGATCACACTCCTGTGATAATGGCAGTAATAAATTCATGAAGGCAGGCGGAGCCCCCGTGACTGCCCCATGCACACTGTGCCACTTGCGTGTACACACACACACACACACACACACACACACACAAATAAATAAATGTAATAAAAAATAAAGTATTGGGTTAGAGAGATATTCAGCAGTTAAGAATACTTGATGTTCTTCCAGAAGACCCAGGTTACATTCCTATCACCCACATAGTGGCTAATAACTGCCCATTCCTCCGGTTCCAAAGACTCTGACACCTTCTGAATTCTGCGGGTCATTGCACGAATGTGGCACACTTACATACATGCAAGCAGAACACTCATGCATAAATTTATTTATTTATTTATTTATTTATTTATTTATTTATTATTTTTGGTCTTTTTGAGACAGGGTCTCCCTATAGCCCCAGCTGGCCTGGAACTCACTCTGTAGACCAGGCTGGCTTTGAACTCACAGAGATCCACCTGCCTCTACCTCCCAAGTGCTAGGATTAAAGGTGCGCGCCATCACGCCCCCGCATGCATAAATTTAAAATAATAAATAGGGGCTGGAGAGATGGCTCAGTGGTTAAGAGCACTGACTGCTCTTGCAGAGGACCCAGGTTCGATTCCTAGCACCCACATGGCTGCTAAAAACCTTCTTAGGCTGGGCGTGGTGGCATATGCCTTTAATCCCAGCACTTGGGAGGCAGAGGCAGGTGGATCTCTGTGAGTTCAAGGCCAGCCTGGTCTACACAGCAAGCTCCAGGCCAGCTGAGACTAAAAGGATACCTTGTCTGAAAAAAACAACAATAATAATAAATAAAAGATTTTTTAAAAATTAAATATTAGGGGCTGGGAGCATGGCCTAACGGTTAAGAGCGCCAACTACTCTTGCAGAGGACCTGGGTTTGATCCCCAGCACCCACATGGTGGCTGAGAACCATCCGTAACTCCAATACCAGAAGAACTCCAGTTCCAGGGGAATCAGACACCCTCTTCTGACCTCCACGGCATTGCACGACACAGGTGCACAAACCTACATGCAGACAGTACATTTGTACACATAAAATAAATAAATAAATAAATAAATAAATAAATAAAAATTAAAAAAATTAAATATTGAATGCTGTAACCATGACAACCTCCGACATGAGTTCTGGAAGGGACATTCAACCATTGCACCCTTTTCTCTGTAGAGAGGGCAGCTCTGTAGGGAGGGCAGGTCGATGGTGCAGGGAGGAGCCAAGGAAAGGGCCATGCGGAGAACCCATACCGCCCTAAGAGAAGCACATGTTTTTTGAAGCTGAAAATGTCTCTCCACAAAAAGCATTTTGTGATTGGCAGGAATTGGCCAGCTTCCCAATACATGGAGAAGTTGGAATTGAGAATAGATACAGTTGGAAAAGAAGAGCCATAATTGAAAACAAAAAAAAAAAAAAAAAAAAAAAAAAAAAAAAAAAAGAAGAGCCGAATCACTCAACCCTGACTGCCCATCGTCACTTACTAAGCATCCACTGTGCCGAAGCTCTCGGTGTCACAGGAGTGTCTATTTCCACTTCGCAGCTAAGGAAAACGAGCCTCCAGGAGATGAAACTTCTGCCCAAGGCGAGCTGACCTGTAAGTGGGGGGCCGGCGTTCCCTCTGCACCCTACCCCCAAGGCTGTGCTCCGATCTCTGTTGTACAATGTCCTCCTGAGATGCTAAGTCAGCGTAGGAAAAGGACAGTGAAAGAGACTTATAGTGCTTTTGTTGTTGCTGTTGTTGTTGCTGCTGTTGTTGTTGTTGTTGTTGTTGCTGTTGTTGTTCAGAGACTGGGGGGGGCATGTAACTAAGGCTATCCTGTAACTACTTATGTAGCCAAAGCTGGCCTGGAACTTTTAATCTTCTGCCTCTACCTCCCAAGTGCTTGTATTACAGGCCTGTATCACCATACTCTTGGCAAAAATCTGTTTTGTTTTCTCTCTCTTTCCTTCCTTCCTTCCTTCCTTCCTTCCTTCCTTCCTTCCTTCCTTCCCTCCCTCCCTCCTTCCCTCCCTCCTTCCCTCCTTTCTTTCTTTCTTTCTTTCTTTCTTTCTTTCTTTCTTTCTTTCTTTCTTTCTTTCTTTCTTTCTTTCTTTCTTTCTTTCCTTCTTGTGAGACAGGGTTTTACTATTATTTCAGGTTGATTTTGAACTCATTACGTACCCCAACTAGTCTTGAATTTGTAGCAATCCTTCTGTCACAGTCTGGTCAAACTAGCTTTGCTTTCAAGGCACATAACTTCCTTGTTGCTCAGTGTGGCCTCTCAGCCAGGGGGCATACCAGCAAAGATGGTGCCCTCTTCTCATAGCAGAGAATGGTGCTCACCCAAGGTCAAGGCATTGTACTAGCTTTGTGGAGACCTTAGAAAACTTCAAGACTGTAGAGGTGTTGGAGTGGGGGGTGTGACTATGTGGTGCATGTGTGTGTATGTGAAGTGTATATGTGTTATGTGCATAGAATACATTATACATATGTGTATATATGTAGATTATGTGGTATTTGTAGGTGGTGTGAAACTGTGGATATGAGGCCATGTGGTATGTGTATTTATGGTATGTGAATGTATGCTAGGAATATGTGAGGATGTCAGGTATGTATGTGCTATGTGTGTGGCTTCTGGTATACTTGTGTTGCATGATATCTCTGTGTGGTATATATCTGTGTGATGGTGATGTAGAGATGTTAGATTAGTATCCACACAGGGTGTGTGTATGTGTGTGTGTGTGTGTGTGTATGTGTGTGTAAAGTAAAATGTGTTTTGTGAACAGTCCTCAAAATTCCCCTCTGCAGTTGTTCACGGCCTCGGCTATTCTGGACAAAAGATATCCCTCAATCCAAGGGTCCCCTAAATCCAGGTCCAGTCAGATTGCCTGGAGGACTCTGCAGTGAGGAGGAAAGAGTACTCAAGACCCAGTGAGACAGGAATAGAGTCCGTGGTTGGGCTGTCTGTCCATGGGCCTCTGGGATGCAGCTCATAGCTATGGGGCATCAGTTCCATGCTACATCAGTATCAGGGACAAAATCAGAAGCTCAGTGACCAGCAGGCCGTGCCTGTGGCTCCAGCCCAGTGGAGCGCCTTCTCCAGGATAGAGCTGGGTGTCCACCCTGCTTGTCAGTTGTAGCCTGCTGCTCAGAGGTCCAGAGTTCCAGGAACAGAGGAAAAGAAACTGGGTCATGCACTGCTGGTATGGAGATTTACAATCGGATTCCGGGGAAAAAGAGAGAGGCCTCAGTGCAGCCAAGTGACCCGTCAGCACTTTCTTGAAGCTAATTATAAGCTGGAAACCAGAACATCACCAATTTTGGAATCTCCTCAGAGAAGAGAAGAAAAAAAAAGACTAACAAAGGTAGTGCTCAGTTTCACTTTGGGCAAATGATCCAACATGCTGTAGCCTGGATTCTTTGGCTATAAATTAAGAATATGAAATAAAGCTGGGCATGGTGGCACATGCCTTTAATCCCAGGAGGCAGAGGAAGGTGATCTCTGTGAGCTCAAGGCCAGCCTGGTCTATATAGTGAGTTCCAGGCTAGTTGGGGCTACAAGGAGACCCTGTCTCAAAAAAAAAAATGAGGGGTTGGAGAGATGGCTCAGTGGTTAAGAGCACTGACTGCTCTTGCAGAGGACCCAGGTTCAAATCTCAGCACCCACATGGCGGCTAAGAACCGTCTTTAAGCCAGGCGTGGTGGTGCATGTCTTTAATCCCAGCACTCAGGAGCCAGAGGCAGGCAGATCTCTGTGAGTTCAAGGCCAGCCTGGTCTACATAGTGAGGTTCAGGCCAGCTGGGGCTGCAGGGAGACCCTGTCTCAAAAATACAAAACAAAAAAAAATGAAATCAGATGTTCAAGATTAGGTGATAGGATTTTGCGTTTGTATGTGTGTGTAAGTGTGTGTGTGTGTGTGTGTGTGTGTGTGTGTGTGTGTTGCTAAGTATGGAACCCAGGACCTCCTACATGCTAGGATGCTAGGCAAGCCTTCTACACTCAGGCCCAACCCAGCCCTGTGAGTGAAAGTGGCAGTGGACTCTTGAGCCCACAGAAACCTGAAGAAATCTTTTGCCTTGTCACCAGCTCCCAGATAAACACCTGCTTCTGCCGTCCGCACATACAAGATAAGATACTCCTGGTTTATAGCGTATGGGATGCTATTTCAGTTCTGTTAACCTGTAATGAAACCAGACAGCTTGTTGAGAATCTGCCCCCCATATTATCTCCGCTCCCACATGTTGCTGGTCAGTCTCTAGAGTGTCTGACTGGACTTCCTTAGCTGCTTCTCAGGAAAGGCCACAGTTCCAAGGAAGGAGGAGGGAAGAGACAACCCTAAAAGCTTTGATGGGAAAGGGGCGGTGGGAAAGTGGAGGCTGCAGGGATGGCGTCACCACACAGTGGAGACAGCTCTGGCTCTGGGCTGTACTACCTCAATGCTAGACCTTGACAGAGTTACCCAGGCTTGCAGGGCCCAAAGGACAGGACTTATAAAAGGGCTGCCCAAAGCTTCATATCCAAGAGATGTTCATCTGAGAAACAGCCATGAAGCCTCAGATCAGAAACTGGCCGTTCGGCTCTCACCAGAAGGTTTGCTTTGTGTCCCTGGGCCTCCCCTCTAGGCCCCACTGAGCACCCTCTCCTCCCTTCTCTTGAGAAGGAGCTTCTGGCAGACATTTTAAAAATTAATTTATTCTTAGCAGGGTGTGATGGTGCACGCCTTTAGTCCTAGCACTCAGGAGGCAGAGGCAGGCGAATCTCTGTGAGTTTAAGGGCAGCCTGGTCTAACAGAGTGAATTCCAGGCCAGCTGGGGCTACAGGGAGACCTGTCTCAAAAAAGACCAAAAAAATTAATTTATTTTTATCTTATGTGTATGAGTATTTTTCCTGCATGTATGTAAGTGTACCCATGTCATTAAATGTCTCAGTTACCACATGGTGGTACTATTGTTAACCATCATTTGGATGCTAGGAATTGAACCCAGGTCCCCTGCAAGAGCAATCAGTACTTTTAAGCACTCAGCCACCTCTCTAGCTCTTCTGGTGGAGATTTTCAACAAGCATATTATAGTACGTCTTTTGTAAGATGTGCAAGCTCACAGAAGAGATGTCTGTGTTCTCCCTACTCATGTTATCGACCCTTGGTCCCTTTCTACTCTTATCTCTCAGTAAATAGGTATCTACTGAGCATTTGCCATGTGATGAGTGTTAGGGTTCTTCCTTGTGTGTATGAGTGGGGTGCACACCTAGTACCTGTTTTCCCAACATTTACAATCAGTAAAAATCTGACCCTGAGTTCTTGAGGCTGAGTTCCTACTTTTCCCATGGTATGTCCGTCCTTCCTGCTGGGACATACCATGGTCAGCAGAAGCATCCCCTCCATGCCTAACCCTAAGCCCATGTTGCCCATCACCAGGGCTTCTACATGGGCTCTCACTGTGAGTCCAAATGTCCAGGCACTCCCCACAGCACAACCCTGTGTTCTGCCTGCTAGGTGATACTGGGACATTTACAGTCCAAGGGGGTCCATGGGGGTCAGTGACTCCCTGTGGGAGCTGGGCCTCTTGCCTAACAATAGAGTCATGAGGAAAGCCCACTTGACTGCTGGTAAGTTCGCCACATGCCCACTCTCGTGGCTACCTAAAGCTCTGCCCTCAATACTGTCATGGTTCATTCCTAGATTTAATAAAATCACAGATGTTAAAGAAACCCTGATTCCAGGAACAGCAAGTGGTAAGCAGAGGTCTCTGGAGCCTGTCATGGGGTGTGGGGGGGGGGCACACTGTCATCCAGCTCCTCTGTGGAACATCCTCCACAGAGTTTGGATGAGAGGTGAATGGCTCACATGGGATTAACAGGCCCTGGCAATTCAAGCCATGTCACTGGGGAGTTGCCAACCTTCTCTCCCTCCCTCCTCTCCACCGTTGACCCGGCCACCAGTGGGCAGCATGCTTTCTAGAAGGAAGAAAGGGTTTTTTTTTAAAAAAATATGTTATATTTGTTATTCTTATTTTATGTGTATGAGTGTATTGCCTGCATGTGTGTAAGTGCACCTGTCTCGGGCAATGTCTGTGGAGGTCAGAAGGGGGCATTGGATTCCCTTGGAAATGGAGTTACGAATGGTCGTTAGCTGCCAAGGGGGACCAAACTTAGGTCCTGTGCATGAGCAGCCAGTGCTCTTAACCTCTGAGGCATCTCTCCAGTGCCCAAGAAAGAGAAGCTTTTATTTTCTATTACCTATTTAGAAAAAGATAAAGGGCTGGTGAGATGACTCAGCAGGTAAAGACACTTGTTGTCAATCCTGTGGGCCTGAGTTTGATCCCTGGAACCCACTTGTTGGAAGGAGAGAACTGAGTCTGCAAATGTCCTCTGAACACACACACACACACACACACACACACACACACACACACACAGAGGCACGCACACGCACACACATAAAGTTTAAAAAGAAAAAAAAGATGTAAAAAAAAAAGAAAAAGATGTGTTCTAGTTTTTTTTTTTTCTGTCTTCATGATGAAAACTCTGACCAAAAGCCACTCAGGAACAAAAGGATTTATTTCTTGTTACAGACCCATCATCATGGGACTCCAAGGCAGAAGCTCAAGGCAGGAACCTGGAGGCAGGGACTGTGGAGGAGAGCTGCTTACTGGCTCTATTGCTTTCTGACTCATGCTCTCTAGTTTTCTTCTATATCCCAAGCACACCTGCCTGGCAATGGTGCTGTTGACAGTGGGCTGGGGTCCCTACATCAATCATTAATCCATTCTCTCACAGATATGCCCGTAGGCCAACATGATCTAGGAAGCACATCAGTCAAGGTTCCGTCTTACCAGGTGACTCTAGGTTGTGTGGAATTGACAATAAAAGCTAACCTGCACAAGATGCAACTCACAACTTCCCTACAGTGAGGGTCTGTCATGGCCTCTGACCTCGTGTTTTTCCAGCAGAATTCATCTTCAGCCTTTGGTCAGATGAGACCTGGCTTACAAAATCACTGCCTGGCAGAGCTTCAGGAAATCCCAGCTCACTTTGGAGTATTTCATGAAGTACGTTAGGTATATAGCTCATCCTCAAATTTGTAATATTCAGTGCCAAGATTTCTTAGTATAAGAGATGTGACCTGCAGGAGTCTAGCCACCTAAAGAGAAAGACTGATTATTTTCTTTATAATCGTCTGTTTTTAAAGAAAGAGTTCTTTTTTTTTTTTTTAAAGCACTAAACTCCAGACCTCTTACGTGTTGGAACCAGTGCATCCAGTGCTGTGAACATGACAAATGGTTGCTTTCAATGCTGACTAACCACTGTCGAGACCCGGGGCCAGCCTGAAGCATCAGTCTCTCAGATGAAGTCTTAGTCACATCTTCCCTGATGTCTGCTGCTCTGGGTAGTTTATCATTGCATCCGGCTCTACACAGATGGCTTCCACACCAGAGGCAGTGGATAAAGCGTGTGACGGGGCACCATGTGTTTTCTATGTCAGACAAAATAAACATGCAATAGAATGCCCGAGTGCACGCCTGCCTTCAGCATTCCCCGGCCTGCCAGCCTCCTCGGCAGCAGCTGCCATTTTCCACAGTGCGCTGGTGATCTCAGCAAAGTGCATCTCCCGATGTGTTTCCCACTGAGACATCACTTGCTCATCAAGCTAGTGACAGAGGAGTGTTAGCTGCCACCCTCCCCCACCTCCAGCTTACTCACCCAAGTGATTTGTGTATGAAGAGCCAGAAAAATGAATAAGAGCAAACCTGCAATTTGCTGCTGAGTGTCAGCTTGGTTCTCACCTTTTTCTTCAATCGAATGAATTGTTCTCAATTATTTTCCTCCCACTGAAAAATGTCTCCATTCATGCTCTTCTCGAAGTTTCCCATAGAAACCATCCTTACTTTCCAGAATAACATTTCTCTACTTGTTTGTCATATGGCCCAAGCATTGGATTGGATCAAGTCCTAAGTAGTTCCATTTTGCAGAAGAATGGGTTTCTGGTTTTCACAGAAATTGGAGGCTAAGCTCTTGTAGAAGGATTCTGAATGGTAGTGTTGATTTTGCTTAACTGTTTGAGGTGCTTTGTTTCTGCTCTGAAGAGTTTTTGCATGGGGCTTAGAAGATGTCTCAGTAGATAAAGTGTTTGCTGTGCCTGCATGAGGACCTGAGTTCAGTCCCCAGCACCGCACAGCTGGGTGTGGTGACAGGAGCCTACAATTTCAGCCCAGGAGAGATGAGGACAGGTGAATCCCCAGAGCTCACAGGCCAGACAATCTAGCCCAAACCGTGAGCCTCAGATCCAGTGAGAGACTCATCTCAAGAAAAAGGTAGAGAGTGATGGAGGAAGAGACCCACTCTCAGCCACTGGCCTCTGCATGCATGCCCATGCGTAAGCACACACAGCACACATGCGCATGCATACACACATACACACACATACACACACAGCACACACACATGCATACTCTCATACACACAGACACACAGCACACACATACACATGCATACACATATGCACACACACAGACAAGCACACAGCACACATACACAAGCACACACATACACATGCACACACAGCCACACACACACACACACACACAGCACACACACATGCATACACACATACACACACAGCACACACATACACATGCATACACACATACACATACAGTACACACATACACATGCATATACACATATGCACAGCACACACATACACATGCATACACACATACACATACAGCACACACATACACATGCATACACACATATACATGTACACACAGCCACACACACACATACACACACATGCACACTAATAATTTTTCAAAAGAGAATTCTTATATCAATTAAAACTAGAGTAACCAAAATAAACAGCCAAGTCCATCTACTGGGGAGAGGCTAAGTATCCAGATTATATTTATACCAATAGCCAATACTGACCATTGCTAAAGATTTTGAGAAATCGAAGTAGACATGCGGGAATCTGAGGCAGAAGGATTCAGGCCAGCCTGTGATACATAGTGAGTTCCAGGTGAGTCTAGGTTATATAATGAGATCCTATCTGAAAAAAAGATAATAATTATTTTTTAAAATATGAAATATGGGGGCTGTAGAGATGGCCTAGCGGTTAAGAGCACCGACTGCTCTTGCAGAGCACCCAGGTTCGATCCCCAGCACTCACATGGCGGCTGAGAACCGTCTGTAACTCCAATTCCTGGAGAACTCCAGTTCCAGGGGAATCGATGCCCTCTTTTGACCTCTGTGGCATTGCGTGACACGGGTGCACAAATCTACATGCAGACAATACATTCATACACATAAAAAATAAATAAAATATTAAAAATTAAAATATGAAATATGCTGGGGCTAGAGCAATGGCTCAGCAGTTAAGAGCACTGGCTGCTCTTGCAGAGGACCCAGGTTTGAGTCCCAGCACTCATATGGCAGCTAACAACAGTCCATAACTCCATAACTCCAGTCCCAGGGGATTCCAACAACCTCTTCTGACTCCATGGGCATTGCATGACATGAATGCACCTACACACACACACATACACACACACACACACACACAAGCAATATACACATACACATAAAGTAAAAATAAAAAAAATGTAATATGCATATATGTATGCATTCATCCACAGAAACATATAAAAGAGTAAGGTAACTTCAGGTCTTATTATACTTCTAGTAGGCTTGTTTGGGTCTTTTTTTGAGGCAGGGTCTCCCTGTAGCCCCTGATGGCCTGGAACTTACTATACATAGTCTACAGACTATGGTGACTTCAGTCTCACAGAGATATGCCTGCCTCTGTCTCCCAAGTGCTGGGATTAAAGGCATGTGCCACCATGCCTGGCTTTCTGCCACGTTTGTGAGTGCCACTTCCATTTACCTTATGTGTAAACTCCCAGAGCTGATATGAGTTACTACCCCTTTGCTTATGGGCTTCTGAAGGCCTTGCCCTTCCTTGTGGCATGGCTGTCAGCCTTGGATACACATTAGAGTCACGTGGCGGCTCTCAGATCTGCGTAGCCAGGGACATCCGGGACAACATCAGCTGGAACCTCTCTTGGGAGGCAGGCACCACCATTCTTACATCTCCTCAGGAGGTTTCTAGAACCACTGCTTTACTTTGTAAACTCCTCAAGAGCAGGATCTGTGTCTGGTTCTTTTTCCTGCCCACAGAGCACCTGTTAGAGACCTATATTGATACTATAAGAGATCTGGAGCTCTTTGTATCCTCAAAGGGAAGGAAAAATCCTAACAATTGAGTAATATGTCAGAACTCTCAATGGGACACGACTTCATAATATGTGTTCCCATTGATATATCCTTTGGGACACTTCTCCTCTTGGATATGCAATTTTTGGACACATGCTCACACACACATGCATGCATATACATATTCACATGCAGATACATGACATGAGTATACATACTCATATACATACACACACATATACATAAACACATTCTCACATACAAATATACACACATATATAAACCCATTCTCATATACACACATACATTTACACAATATACATATGTACATACATACATATACACACGTGCACACATATATACACATCATATACACATTCATGCACATATATATACACTCTAACACACATATACATATCTACACTCACACACATATATCCACATACACACAGATACACACACGTGCCAAGCTCCTCCTCTGTCCCAGAGAATTTGGTATGGAGTTTCTGGTGCAGTGATGGTCCAGCAGAAATAGGAAAGCTTCAACCAGCAGTACTCTTCACTGACAGTGAGAAGCCTGGAAAGTGAATTTCCAAGCCACTAACAAGGTCACTTTGGAGGGGCCCCTTTCCCACCACATCACTGTGCCCCAAATTTGATGACATTATCCCTAAGATACCTCCAAACTGTGACTGACCTTTCCTTGGGACAACTAACAAGATGAGAATTTTGAGACTTGAAGTTCTTCAGATGTATTTTGGGCTTTTTTTCCTGGAAGACAGTGTCAAAGATTATTCATCCTCCATATAGAGAATGTGACTCCAGTGAGCTCATTTAGAACTTGTTATCTTTAAAGTAGTTGGCCTTTGGCCTTCCAGCCTGTTTTAAAAGGCCCCAAGCCGAGAACACACTGCACACTTTTTGGACACATCCTGGTGTTGTTCCCTTTCAGTTTTTTGAGCCTATGTAGCCCAAGCTGGTCTGGAACTCACAGACCTGCTTCTACCTCTCAAGAGCTGGGATTAAAGGCCTACACCATCATACCTGGAAACTACTGATCTCTTGACAGCAACATTTGGGGGATAGAAGGCCCCAGGACAAGTAGATTATAATTCTGTCATAAATCGACATAACACGGGCTGGGCGTGGTGGCACACGCCTTTAATCTTAGCACTTGGGAGGCAGAGGCAGGCTGATCCCTGTGAGTTCAAGGCCATCCTGTCTACAGAGTGAGTTCCAGGGGCTACAGGGAGACTGTATTAGTCAGTTTTCTGTTGCTGTGATAAAACACCAGACCAAGGAACTTATAAAAGGAAGAGTTTATTTGAGCTTAGGATTGGCGGTTCCAGGGAATTAGTCCATTGTGGCGGGAGGCGTGGTGGCTGGATCTGGAGCAGCAAACTGAGGGTCACATCTCACAAAGAGCACAGGAAGCAGAGAGGAAGCAACTGTAGACCAGGCTTGTTAAGCTCACTAAGCCCGCCCCCAGTGACACACTTCCCCCAGCATGGCCACACCTTCTAAGACCCCCAGAAACAGCACCACCAACTGGAGACAAATGTCTGAATACCTAGAGCCTATGGGGGACACACATTCAAACCACCACAGAGACCCTGTCTCAAAAAGACCAAAAAAAAAAAAAAATTGACCTAACACTGGGCATGGTGGCACAAACCTTTAATCCCAGCATTCTGGAAGCTGAAGCAGGTGGATCTATGTGAGATCTGGCCTAGCCTGGTCTACATAGAAAGTTTCGGTCATACTGGAGCTACAAGGAGACCCTATCTAAAATAAAACAACAACCAAAAATTGCCCTTGTATGCACTAATTAATGAAGTAACTTCCAAAGTAACCCAAGGAACACAAAGTTTACCCCTGTGGTGTTCTTCAGTTGTTTTAAGATGCTTGGATGCCGGGAGTGGTGGCTCATGCCTTTAATCCTAGCACTTGGGAGGCAGAGGCAGGCGGATCTTTGTGAGTTCAAGGCCAGCCTGGTCTACAGAGTGAGTTCCAGGACAGCTGGGGCTACAGGGAGACCCTGTCTCAAAAAGACAAAAATACAGAAAGGAAAGAAAGCCTTCTTTGAATGCATTGGGCAGGCGGTCGCAAGAGACTCCCAAAATTAGACAAGTGTATTCCGACTGCCACTTCAGTAAGAGACTCTACTCAAACGCCAAGAACACAAAGGAACGAAGAGTCATAGGCCGCAGCAGTCGAGGCATTGGCGATGGCATGTTCAAGGGCCGCAGTAGGGTGAGAGCTGAACAGCCCCAGATTCTCCAATGGTTCTTTGGTGGTGTGGTGTGTGGTGTGTGTGTGTTGGTGTGTGTGTGTAGTTTTAGCTTGGAAGGCGTCCCTTGTAGCCCCAGCTTCCTGGGAACTCGCACTTCTTACCGCAGATCAGCTGGCCTTGAGAACTCACAATAGATCCGCCTGCGCTCTGCCATCCACGCAGGTGCATGAACGGCATTAAAGGCGTGAGCGCCACCACACCCGCCTCCATTGGTTCTAAGAGCGTGGCAGCCATTCTTACCTGTTTTCTTCAAGAGAGATGAAGGTTTCCAGATGTTCATTACTCAGTCACATTGGACTGACATGTTACAGAGGGCACCTGCTGCCATGCTCAGAGAGGTCAAATACTTTCCTTAAAGTCACCCTCCAGCAAATAAGTAGTAGATGCCGGTGTTCAACTCAGATCCATCTGGTTTCCAAAAGTCAAAGTGGTCCTCTGTTTCTCCCATCATTAAAGCCAACACATGCCTTACATGTGCACATCAAAGACTTTAAGGTGATGAAGCAAGCTCTTTCTTTTTTTTTT
>VZQC01007275.1:1440182-1460839 GCA_009823505.1 Rhizomys pruinosus | reverse complement strand
TTTTTTTTTTTTTTTTGTATTTTTGAGACAGGGTCTCCCTTTAGTCCCAGCTGGCCTGGAGCTGGCTCTGTAGACCAGGCTGGTCTTGAACTCACAGAGATCTGCCAGCCTCCTCCTCCCAAGTTCTGGGATTAAAGGCGTGGTCCACCACACCCAGCTAAGCAAGCTCTTCTTTACCAAAGAATAGCAGAAAGTAAATGTCGAAGAAATGATAGAATTAGGAGCCACCATCTTGCCATTGCCTATGACATAAGTGACTGAGTCACTGTTGAAAATTATTGAGGCTTTAATTTTCTCTGGCTGTAAAGGTAGATTATGAATTGGAATCCTTCAAATTACAAACTATTTTTCATAAGATTGCCTTTTTAACTGTTTCAAGACTCTACTTGGGGCAAACTCCTATCAGGAAATGTGTTCACAGCATGGCGAGGTGACAATCCAGCGCTGATATCCTACCCAGCAGCAGGGCAGCCCACGTGACTGGAAGGCAGCACCGACAGCGGCCCACTCGGCCAGAAGGCAGAGGCAGCAGCGGTGGTGACATCCCAACTCCCTATCCACTGGCTAGGGAAGATCTGGGCCCCTCTCCGGGCTGCAGACTAGGCTTCATTGCCCCTGGACCCAGGTACAGGCGTTTGCGACCAGCCCTGGAGAGCTGGTAGGAAGACCTCACGTGGCATAGCGATTCTGTAAGTACAACTCTCTCCCAGTGAGTATGAGACTGACCTCTGTTCTGTGATGAGAGTCCCTGTGTGGCAGCTGTGGTATTCCACGCCCCTACTGGGATCCCTTCCCAGATCCAGGCTAGGCTTTCCTGCCCCTGGACCTAGATTGAGACTTTAGCAAGCAGCCCTGGGGAGCCAGTAGATGAACCCCTTGTGGGACAGTACTTCTGTGAGTTCAACTCCCCCAGTGAGGGTGTGAGGTTGGACCTCTGACTGGTGGTGAAAGTCCCCAACTGCACTGCAGTAGCTGTGATATTCCAGACTCCCTACCCACTAGCCAGAGAACACCAGGGTCCCTCCCTCAGCTCCAGGCTAGACTTCTCTGCCCCTGGTCCCAAATCCAGACATTTGCAACCAGCCAGGGAGAGCTGGTAGGCAGACCTCACATAGTGCAGGGTTCAAGCCTGCCTGACTGTTACCTGTCTAGGGTCTCTGGAGGACTAGCTGGGTGAGAATCAACTGGTCTCTCCAGTACAAAGTCAGAAGTGAGAACCTGAAGCCTAGACCAACCAGCCTTGCATATCTTAATAAGAATACAACAAAGGTACCTAAAGAATACAAGCAAAGTTGGTCTTCAGTTCAACAAGAAACACTTGAGCCCTTTCATACCAGAATCACAAACAATAAAAGAAATCCACATGTCAAGAGCACAACGAAAAAACAATAACATGAAAAACCCAATTGGGGCTGGAGAGATGGCCTAGCGGTTAAGAGCGCCGACTGCTCTTACAGAGGACCCGGGTTCGATCCCCAGCACCCACATGGCGGCCGAGAACCGTCTGAAACTCCAATTCCAGGAGAACTCCAGTTCCAGGGGAATCCGACACCCTCTTCTGACCTCCGCAGCATTGCACGACACGGGTGCACAGACTTGCATGCAGACAGTACATTCATACACATACAGAAATAAATNTGACAGAGGAGTGTTAGCTGCCACCCTCCCCCACCTCCAGCTTACTCACCCAAGTGATTTGTGTATGAAGAGCCAGAAAAATGAATAAGAGCAAACCTGCAATTTGCTGCTGAGTGTCAGCTTGGTTCTCACCTTTTTCTTCAATCGAATGAATTGTTCTCAATTATTTTCCTCCCACTGAAAAATGTCTCCATTCATGCTCTTCTCGAAGTTTCCCATAGAAACCATCCTTACTTTCCAGAATAACATTTCTCTACTTGTTTGTCATATGGCCCAAGCATTGGATTGGATCAAGTCCTAAGTAGTTCCATTTTGCAGAAGAATGGGTTTCTGGTTTTCACAGAAATTGGAGGCTAAGCTCTTGTAGAAGGATTCTGAATGGTAGTGTTGATTTTGCTTAACTGTTTGAGGTGCTTTGTTTCTGCTCTGAAGAGTTTTTGCATGGGGCTTAGAAGATGTCTCAGTAGATAAAGGTATGTGTGCTGCTCTGAGGATGAGTTCATCCCCAGCACCTGCACAGCTGGGGGGTGAAGGAGCCTACAATTTCGCCCAGGAGAGATGAGGGACAGGTGCATCCCCTAGCGCTCACAGGCCCAGACATTTCTAGCCAAAAACGTGAGCTAGATCAGTGAGAGGATCCTCTCAAGCAAAAGGTAGGAGTGAGGAGGAAGAGATCCCACTTCTAGCCACTGGCTCTGCATGCTGCCATGCTGTAGCCACACAGCACCACCTGCGTCATGCATACAACCCCATACACCCAACATACCACACACAGGCACACACAAAAAAAATTTAAAAAAAAAAAAAAAAAAAAAAAACACACACATACACATGCATCCACATATGCACAAACACAATAAGACACAGCACATCATTACACAAGCACTACACAGATCCCCATTGCACCACCACAGCCACTATACCACACACACACAAGCAACACACACATGCATTACTACACATACACACCAAAGCACACAATACACATTGCCTACACAATACCACATACAGTACACACATTACACATTTGGCAATATACCCATATGACAGCACACACTATACCCATGCATATCACACCTACACATACCGCACTAACACTACAACATGCATTCCACCACATATACATGTTAACACAGCCACACACACCCATACACACACATGCCATTAACATTTTTCACAAGAGGGTGGGGGAATTCCTTATATTCAAATTAACAACCTAGAGGTAACTCAACAGAAAAGCTACGTCAAATCTCACTGGGGATGGCATGGGGCTTAAGATCCATATTTATCTTAGATCAATTAGCCAATACTGCCCCATTGCAAAGATTTTGAGAAATCGAAGTAGAGACCATGGCAGGGATCTCTGTGAGGCAGAAGGATTCCAGGCCAGCCTGTGATACCAAGTGATTCCAGGTGAGTTCTAGGTTATATTAATGCGATCTTCTGGAACAAAGATAATAATTATTTTTTGTAAAATATGAAAATCATGTGGGGGTAAGAGATGGCCGTAGCGGTAAGAGCACCGATCTGCTCTTGAGACGCACCCAGCGTCTCTGATCCCAGCACTCCACATGGCGGCTGAGAACCGTCTGAACTCCAATTCCTGCGAGAATCCAGTTCCAGGGGACTTCGATGCCCTCTTCTGACCTCTGTGGCCATTGCGTGGCACCGGGTGCACAAGCTAAATGTGATCAATACATTCATACACATAAAAATAAGAAAAATGAAAAAATTGATAGAGATGAACTCGGCTGGGCTTCGCGCAATGGCTCACAGGACGAGCACGGGGGCTGTCTCTTGCAGGGGATTCCCGGCGTGGGCGTGCCCCCAGCACGCAGTGCGCAGCTAAACAACAGTCCCTCAACGTCCATAAACTCCCGTCCCAGGGGAGTCCAACCACCTTTTCTGACGCCTGGGCATTGCCTGCCATGCCTGCATCCGTAACACACAACATTGATCACACCCACACCACACCACACACACAATTAAACACCTATCCTACAGAAAAATAAACAATAAGTACTATGCATTCTTTGTCTGCATTCTCACTAGAACACATCTCCCAGCGTAAGGTAATTCAGTCTTATTATTACTTCTAGTAGGCGGTTTGGCGTCTTTTTTGAAGGCAGGGTCTCCCGGTAGCCCTGTCCTGGAACTTACTTAGATCATAGTTTACAGATCATAGGGTTGGCTTCAGTCTCACAGAGAGATGCCTGCTCTTGTCTCCAGTGCTGGGATTACGCATGTGCCGACATGCCCGGCTTTTCTGCCCACGGTTGTGGAGTTGCCACTCCATTTACCTTATGTGTAACAACTCCCAGAGTTGCTATGGAGTTACTACCTCATTGCTTATGGGCTTCTGAAGGCCTTGCCCTTCCTTGTGGCATGGCTGTCAGCCTTGGATACACATTAGAGTCACGTGGCGGCTCTCAGATCTGCGTAGCCAGGGACATCCGGGACAACATCAGCTGGAACCTCTCTTGGGAGGCAGGCACCACCATTCTTACATCTCCTCAGGAGGTTTCTAGAACCACTGCTTTACTTTGTAAACTCCTCAAGAGCAGGATCTGTGTCTGGTTCTTTTTCCTGCCCACAGAGCACCTGTTAGAGACCTATATTGATACTATAAGAGATCTGGAGGTTCTTTGATCCTTCAAAGGAACGGACCAATCCTAACAATTGAGGAATAGGTCAGAAAACTCCTCAATGGGACACTGACTTATAATATTGTTCCCATTGATATATCCTTTGGGACACTTATCCTCTGGATAGGCAATTTTTGGACCACGTGCCGCACACACACATGATGGCATGATACAGAGGCACATGAGACGAGACAGTGAATGCTGGAGTAACTAGATTCATATACATATCAACAACTATACATAAACACATTCTCAAGTACATACTGAACCTACCCATGCTATAAAACCTTCTCCCTCTACACACCTTACATTTTCCACCAAGTTCTACATCGTACTTGCATACAACATATACACACGTGTCAACAATATTACCTATTCATACGTACACAGCATGCCCATTATATCTACCCTCTAACACACATATCCATATCTATCTCTCACACACACTCACTCCACATACACACAGATACACACACGTGCCAAGCTCCTCCTCTGTCCCAGAGAATTTGGTATGGAGTTTCTGGTGCAGTGATGGTCCAGCAGAAATAGGAAAGCTTCAACCAGCAGTACTCTTCACTGACAGTGAGAAGCCTGGAAAGTGAATTTCCAAGCCACTAACAAGGTCACTTTGGAGGGGCCCCTTTCCCACCACATCACTGTGCCCCAAATTTGATGACATTATCCCTAAGATACCTCCAAACTGTGACTGACCTTTCCTTGGGACAACTAACAAGATGAGAATTTTGAGACTTGAAGTTCTTCAGATGTATTTTGGGCTTTTTTTCCTGGAAGACAGTGTCAAAGATTATTCATCCTCCATATAGAGAAGGATCCAGTGAGCTCTTTAGAACTGTTATTCTTTAAAGTCGTTGGCCTTGGTCTTCAGCCTGCTTTTAAAAGGCCCCAACCGAGAACACATTGCACATCTTTTTTTGACACATCTGGTTTGTTCCCTTTCCGTTTTTTTTTTTTTCTTTCTTTCTTTCTCTCAAGTCGCAGTCCAGCGCACTCAGCCTCTTGGGAGCTGGGATTAAAGGCCTTACATCATTCTACCTGGAACACCACAAACTACCTGATCTCGTGACAGCAACTTTGGGGGCGCATTAGAAGGACCCAGGACAGGTAGAGATAATTTCTCGTAATTAAATCGACATAACACGGGTGGGCTGGGTGGCACACAGCATTTCTAACATCTTAGCACTTGGGAGGTAAGAGCGCAGGCTGAGCCCTGTGAGCTTCAAGGCCATCCGTCTACAGATTTTGAGTTCCACGGGGGTCTTACAGGGGAGGTGGGGTACTGTCATAGTCAGTTTTTGTGCTGTGAATTAAACATCTCAGTCATGACCAAAGGAACTCTATAACTGGAACAGAGTTTTATTTGAGCTTCGGATTTGGCGGGTCGGGAATTAGGTCCAGTGTGGCGGAGGCGTGGGCTGGATCTGGGCAGCAAACTGCGGGTCACATCTCACAAATAGCACAGGAAGCAGCGATGATAGCATACCTGTAGACCAGGCTGTTTAGCCACTACGCCCGCCCCCAGTGCCAACACTTCCCCCAGAGGGCCAATCCTTTAGAACCCCCAGAAACAGCACCACCAACTGGAGACAAATGTTGATACCTAGATGACCCTATGGGGGACAACACATTCAAACCCCACGAGAGACCCTGTTCTCAAAAAAGACGCAAAAACAAACAAAACATACAATTGTAACCGTCAACACTGGGCAGCTCGTGGGTTACAGCAGAATACCTTAATCCCAGCTTTGGAACGCCTGAAAGAGAGAATGATGCGATACTCTTGTGGTCAGATGCGCATCGCTGGGGCTATTTTGACGCCTGGTCTACAGAGAAAGTTTTCGGGTCATACTGCCGCTACCATGAGGGAGACCCTATCCTAAAATAAAACCACAACCAAAACATTCGCCCTTGTTGCGCTAAAGAATAAAAGTGGAAGTACAAGTAACTTCCAAAGTTCACCCAAGGAACACACTAGTTTCTACCCCCTGTGGGGTGTTCTCAGTTGTCAGTGAATATAAGAGACTTGGATGCTGGAGTGTGGTGTGCGCAGTGACATCGCTTAATCCTAGAACTGACCTTTGGGAGGCAGAGGGCAAGGGCGGTCTTTGTGAGTTCAAGGCTCGAGCTGGGTCTACCAGAAGTGAGTCCAGGGACCAGCATGGGGCCCATAACTAGGGCAGACCCCTGATCGTCAAAACAGACAAACAAAAAAAAAAAAAAAAAAAAAAAAAAGACTGCTTGGAACCAGATCACTACCCATTGTCAAACTCTTGGCAGGGCTGGAGGGGGATGGCACTCAGGAGTTAGAGCACTGAGCGGCTGATCTGAGAGGATCCAGGTATTATGTTCCCCAGCATCCACATAATCGGTGTCTCACACTGCATGAGAATCACATCCCAGGTTAGCACTAGGGAACTGCTGAAGGACCCATGACCGTGCTAGAGGCGAGCCATTACAGGATCGCATTTACACACACTACAGGCAGAAACACTATATATATACATAAAACAAACTAATAATAAATATTTTTTAAAAAAATAACTCTTTGGCATTTCTGAAATTATGGTATATTTTTTTATCTTATATTTATCCTCTTATTGATCTTTGCAGCTTGTCTTGGTAAAGCACATCACGAATGGCGGCTCCGGCGGCTAAGGCGACAGGGTTCTGATCTGAGCGCCGCAGCCGTCGGGCCTCCCGGCGCCAGGACCTGGAATAGATAAGGCTGTCGACTTGTTGTTAACTACGAGACTTCTTGGGGCTCGCCCAGCGTGTAGGGATTGAATGTTAGGCAGCATTAACAATTAAATATTTACATGCCGAGTTTCGGCGCTATCTAAGTAGCTAATACCGACTCTAGTCGCCTCCTTCCGTGCTGATCACACCCATCGGCACAACGATTGTTCATGATATTCGTCACAGTATATATATAAGTCCTACTCATGGTTCCCAACGGTCAAGTTTCTACCAGAATACCTTCCTTCAGTAGGAGTTTCAGCCACAGATCCCTTAGCCATCATCTAGAGCATCTTAAAGCAAGCACTCGCCTACTTCCCATGGGGATGCTTTCAAATGGAGACGGAGTGCGGGAGGCGCCTACAGGTACGTGGCACACGATGGCAGAGATAATATATGCGGCTGCCCTGGGGTAAAGAAAAAAAAAAATCAACCTAGACCC
The DNA here is from genome assembly GCA_009823505.1 of Rhizomys pruinosus. Classification (NCBI taxonomy): domain Eukaryota; kingdom Metazoa; phylum Chordata; class Mammalia; order Rodentia; family Spalacidae; genus Rhizomys; species Rhizomys pruinosus. The sequence continues at coordinate 1,453,360 of VZQC01007275.1, read as the reverse complement.
AGAGACGATCAGTAATTAGATCTAACAATTATTTCACTGACAAATGTATACGATACAATATCTTCCATGAGTACCAATGATGCAAAAAATGAAAAAGGCTGCCATAATAGCGAAACAGTTCACAGAAAGGAGAAGCCTTCCTGGCTGAATTATTGGGCAGGAGCGGCAAACAAGGCGGACGGTCAGACCCAAAATTGACGGGGCTTAGTGCATCCCAGCCCTCTAAAGACTTCGATCACGAGGACGCCAAAACAACAAAGGAAGAGGCCTCTACTGCCAAAGTGAGCATGGGATGCGATTCAGAGGGCCGCGAGGTGCGTGAGGGAGCGTGCACAGACCAGATCCCCAGGGTTATCCTTCTCATGTGGCTGCCTCTGTGTGTGGGTGTTTGTGCTGTGTGTGGTGAGTGTTTCTTGACAGGGTCTCCTTGTGCCCACAGCTGTCTCTGGAACTCTCACTATCGATAACCAGAAGGCTGGGTCCTTGAATCACAAGATGGACCGCCTGCCTCGTGGCTCCTCCCCCTTAGGCTAGGATAAAGGGCGTGACGCCAAACCACACCCGGCCTCCATTGGTTCTAAGAGCGGTGGCAGCCATTCTTACCTGTTTTCCCTTCAAGAGAAGCGAAGGTTTTCCAGATGTTCATTACTCAGTCACATGGGACTGACATGTTACAGAGGGCACCTTGATGCTCCAAGCAGAGGGTCAAATACTTTCTTAAAAGTCACCCAGCAAATAAGAGTAGAGCCGGTGTTCAACTCAAGATCCATCTGGTTTCAATAAGTCAAAGTGGCTCCTCTTTTTTCCCATCATTAAAGCCACGACAATTCATGGCACTTCAATGTGCACATCAAAGAAAAACTTTGCAAAGATGATGGACAGCAAGCTCTCTATTGCATCTGTTTTTTTTTTTCCTCTTGGCTACTTTGCTGGCATAAACCCAAAACTATTTTTTGTTTTTTGTATTTTGGACAGGGCTCCCTTAGTCCCAGCTGGCCTGGAGACTGGCTCTGTAGACGCAGGCTTGGTCTTTTGAACTCAAGAGATTCTGCCAGTCCCCAATCCTACCTCCCGAGTTCTGGAGTTACAGGCCGTGTCCACCGTACCACACCCAGCTAAGCAAGCTCTTCTTTACCAAAGAATAGCAGAAAGTAAATGTCGAAGAAATGATAGAATTAGGAGCCACCATCTTGCCATTGCCTATGACATAAGTGACTGAGTCACTGTTAAAATTATTGAGGCTTTTATATTTTCTCTGGATGTAAAGGTAGATGATGAATTGGAATCCTTAACAAATTACAAACTATTTTTTGTCATAAGATTGCCTTTTTAAATAGTTTCAAGACCTACTTTGGGGACAAACTCCTCAGGAAGGTCTCGACAGCACATTGGCGAGGTGCAATCCAAATCCAGTCCACGCATGAATATCCTACCCAGCAGCAGGGCAGCCCACGTGACTGGAAGGCACACCGACAGCGGCACCACATCGGCCAGAATGAGCGAGCGGCAGCAGTCGGTGGTGGACATCCCACTCCCTATCCATGGCTTAGGGAAGATCTGAGGCCCCATCATCGGCAAGCCGCATGAGATCCTAGGCTTCAATTGCGCCTGACCGCAGTACAGGCGGTTGCGGACACAGACCCCTGGAGAGCTGGTAGGACGGACCCACGTGGCATAATGCATTCTTGTAAGATACACTCTTCCGTCCCAGTGAGTATGAGACTGCCTACTGTTTTCTGTGATTCGAGATCACCTAAGTTGTGCTCCGCTAGAGTGGCGATGTAGTTCCATACGCATAACCCTGACTATAGGGATCCTTCCCAGATTCCCAGTGCTAGGCTTTCTGCCCACAATGGATCATGCCAATGCGGACTAAGTAACATTAACTGACAGACGTCTCTGGGAACCTCAGTGAGACAATTCCCCTGTGCGAGTGCTGAAAGCTTGTCCAACATTTTGGTACAACATACGCTGATCAGAGTCAAGTCATGCACCACAAGACGTCCGGGAGTAGGTGTGAGGTTGTGACACCTCTGACTGGTTAATGGTGAGAAGTTCCCCAATTCGTGCAGCTGTCGAGTGCAGCCTGTGGAATTCCAGAAGCGTTCCAACCATACCCACTACGCCAGAAGAACACACCTAGTGTGCCACCTCCCTCAGCTCCAGGCCTAAGATTCTCTGCACTTCCCGCCGCTGGTCCCACAAATCCAGACATTTGCAACCACCAGGGAGAGGCTGGATCGGCAACCGTACCTCACCTAGTTGTGAGGTTTTCACGCCTGCCTGACTGTACACTGACGTTACCTGTCTAGGGTCTCTGAGGACTAGCGGGTGAGAATCAACTGGTTCTCTCCAGTACAAAATCACAAAGTGAGGAAACTTGAAGGCCTAGAACCAACCAGCCCTTATATCTTACTATACAATCAACAACAGGTTCTCATAAGAATACAGCAACGTTGGTCTTCAGTCAACTAAGAAACACCTTGAGCCCTTCAACCAGAATCAAACAATAAAAAGAAATCCATCAGCGTCAAGAGCAAACAACGAAAAAAACATACATGAAAAAACCCCAACTGTGGGGCTCGGCGCAGATGGGCCCATTGAGGCGTGTTAAGAGGCGGACTGCTCTACAGAGTGACCGTATCGGGTGTCGATCTCCTCAGCACCACATGGCGGCCGAGAACGTCTGAACACTCAATCCATGGAATCTCCAGTTCCAGGGGAATCCCGCGACCATCTTCTGACCTCCGCAGCATAAGCTACAGCAGGTGCCACAGACATCTATCATAACAGTAGCACAACAAAACACATGAACATGACACATAAACAAAAAAATAAAAAAAAAGAAAAAACCAGTGTAATAAGTTCTCTGCTGAAATACCGACCAATCCTGTAGAAGACTCCTATATTCAGGACCTGCTAGATTGTGACCCCAGACACGGGACCTTAAAAGAAAACTATCATAAACCTCAATAAATTCAAGATTGAAAGAAAACCACACACAATCAAAGCAACCTAAAAGAGAGATAATGCGATATAACTACAAGAAATGATAATGATAACTTTGGAATGAATTCATCAAAAATATAGAAATACGACAAAGGAGCCAGGCATGGTGGCGCATGACCTTTAATCCTAGCACTCAAAAAAAAAAAAAACAGGTGGATCTTTGTGAGTTCCAAGACCCCACCTGGTCTACATTAGTGAGCTCCAGGCCCCAGTGGCGGCCTAAAGGGTATTTTTTTTTTTTGTCTCAAAAAGACAAAATAAAAAAAAAAAAAAAAAAAAAAAAAAAACCAAAGGAAACTCAGGCTGAAATGAAAAAGGGAGTGGAACACTCAGTAAGCCATCTGGAAAGGCCCATATCTAAATGAATATAGATGCAAAAATTCTCAAAAAAATTCTTGCAAACCACATATAGGCACACATCAAAAATCAACATGATCAAGTCGTATTTATTCCTGAGATTCAAGGATGGTTCAATATATGTAAATCAATAAATATAAATTATATAAATGGACTCAAAGACAAAAACTACATGGTCATCTCAATTGATCCAGAGAAGCCCTTTGATAAAATTCAACATGCCTTTATGTTTAAAGTCCTAGAGGGAATTGGCCTGAAAGGAACATATCTCAACATAATTAAAGCTACATACAACAAACCTACAGCCAACATTGTTCTAAATGGAGAAAAATTAGAAGCATTCCCCTTAAAGTCAGGAACCTGGCAAGGCTACCAACTCTCTCTACTTCTTTTCGATACTTGAAACTTTTGCTCGAGTAATAAGACAGGAGAAAATTAAATGACTACTAACTGGAAAAGAAGAGGTCACACTATCCCTTTCTGCAGATGACATGATATTATACCTAAGGGATGCCAAAACTCCTACCAGAAAACTCCTAGAAATGAGTAACAGTTTCAGTAAGTGGCAGGTGGCACTGAAATTTATCTATGCACTGGGCATGGTGGCATACGCCTTTAATCCCAGCACTCGAGAAGGAGTGGCAGGTGGATCTCTGTGCATTCAAGGCCAGCCTGGTCTACAAAGCAAGTTCCAGGCCAGCTGGGGCTACAGGGAGACCCTGTCTCAAAAAACACCCCCCCAAAAAGTTACCTACAAATATCAATAGCCTTTCTATATATGCCAATAACAAGCAATTGGAGAAGGAGTGCATGGAAAGCCTCCTCTTCACAGTAGCCTCTAATAAAATAAATAAAATAAAATAAAATAAAATAAAATAATCCTCTAGTGGTTAGGAAATGTTATAAGCCACAGTAAGACATTGGCATCTTTTACAGAAAAAAACATAATTCATGGATTAGCATACCATCCAAACATCTGTGTCTATACCAAAGTAACCTACCATAATAATTAGTACTGTTTAAATATCTATATATCTAATTGCATGTGCTTCATTAGTAGGATTGAAAGGTTATTCCTGCCGGGTGTGGTGGTGCATGCCTTTAATCCTAGCACTTGGGAGGCAGAGGCAGGTGGATCTTTGTGAGTTCAAGGCCAGCCTGGTCTACAGAGTGAGTTCCAGGACAGCTGGGCTACAGGGAGACCCTGTCTCGAAAAGACAAAAAAAAAAAGTTATTCCTGAACAAACTGTCGGCCCATGTGAAAAGAAACAACCAAAACTGGTCAGAGTCCAAAACGACATCTCCAGAGAAAGCAGACTGTTTTGCTTCTCGTCCACCTGTGCCCCTTTTCTAAGCCTAGGGAACAATTTGCGGAAGAGAGGGTGTGGTAAAATGTAAGGGCTGCGATTGAGGTGAATGGTGAAACTACAGCAATATAGACTGGACACTTATTTGATCAACTTGATTGCACATACAAGCCCCTCCAGCTGGATGGTGGGAGCCTTGCGCTGTGTGGGTTTGGGCACAACTGCTTGCAAATTGGTTTTACATGAAGGATACTTGTATTCAAAATGTATTACTTATTGTTAAAAAAAAGAAATAAATGAAAGTAAATGTAAAAATAAAATAATCTCAGAATAACAATGAAAATTTTAAATCTTTGAGGAAGGCGATTGAGGAAGATGCCAGAAGATGGAAGAACCTCCCATGCTCATGGACTGGAAGAATTAACATGGTAAAAATGACCATCCTACCCAAAGTAATATATAGATTCAATGCAATCCTAATCAAAATCCCCGTGACTTTCTTCCCAGAATTAGAAAAATGCATCCTAAAATTCATATAGAAAAAAAAAAAAGACCCCGGACAGCTAGAGCAATCCTGAGCAAAAAGAGCATAATGCAGGGGGGATTACTATACTAGATTTCAAACTCTATTACAGAGCTATAGTCATAAAACAGCATGGTACTGGCACAAAAATAGACCCATAGATCAATGAGACATAACTGAAGACCCAAACTTGAGTACATGCAATTTCAGCCATCTGATATTCGACAAAGGGGTCAAGAACACTCAGTGGAGGAAAGGCAGTATCTTGAGCAAATGGTGCTGCCAAAACTGGATCACCACTTATAGAAGAATGAAACCAAACCTCTAACTTTCACCTTGTACAAAAGTCAACTCTAAATGGATCAAAAACCTCAATGCAAAACCTGAAATTCTGAAAATGTTAGAAGAAAACTTTGGCAGTAACTTACAAGATATAGGTGTAGGAAAAGACTTTCTAAATCAGACAGCAGTTGTACAAGAAATAAGGTCAACAATCAACAAGTGGGTCCTCATTAAACTAAAAAGCTTCTGTACAGCAAAAGAAACAATCGAAGAAGTGAAGAAAAAACCCAGAAAGTGGGAGGAAACGTTCACCATTGTTGACACATCAGACAGAGGTTTAACATCCAGAGTATATAAATTATTTGAAAAACAATAGACCAAGAAAACAAATAAATGATGGGCCAAGGATCTGAACAGAGACTTAATTATCTTGAGAGAAGAAGTAAAGATGGCCAAGAAACATCTTAAAAAGTGTTCAATGTCATTCATTAGTAATTAAGGAAATGCAAGTTAAAACCACTTTAATATTTCATCTTACCCCAGTAAGATGAAATATTGGCTATGATCAAAAAATAAATGATACCAAATACTGGAGAGAGTGTGGAGAAAGGGGAATACTCATTCACTGCAGTGGGAATGCAACCCCTATGGAAGGCCATGTGGAGAACTCTTAAAAGACTAAAAATGAACCTACTATTTTACCCAATCATACCACTCCTGGGTATATGCCCAAAGGACTCATCCTATTGCAGAGGTATGTGCATGACCATGTTTATTGCTGCTCTTTTCACAATAGTGAAGAGTTGGAAGCAACCCAAATGTCCCTCAACTGATGAGTGGATAATGAAAATGTGGTACGTTTACACAATGAAGTTCTATGTAACGGTAAAGACAACACATGAAATGTGCAGGTAAGTGGATGGCACTAGAAGCTGTTATGCTAAGTAAAGTAACACAGTCTCAGAAAAACAAACAATGTATGTGATCCCTCATTTGTGGATCCTAGCACCAAATCCTTATATGTAAGTCAAAGTAGGTAATTGGGGGGGGGGCGGGGCTGGAGAGATGGCTCAGTGGTTAAGAGCACTGACTGTTCTTGCAGAGGATCTGGGTTCGATTCCCAGCCCCCAAATGGCAGCTCAGAACCATCTTTAAGCCGGGCATGGTGGTGCATACCCTTAATACTAGCATTCAGGAGGTAGAGGCAGTTGAATCTCTGTGAGTTCAAGGCCAGCCTGGTCTACAGAGTGAGTTCCAGGACAGCTGGAAGACCCTGTCTCAAAAAAAAAAGTGAGTAATTGGTCAGTAAAGATAATACTGATATTGTTATAAATATAGCTTGAAGTATATGTCTCTAGTTTCCTCAGTTCTAAGATTTATGAGAAAGAACGAATCTCTTTTTTTTTTTTTAATTTTTATTTATTTCGGTATGTGTATGAATGTACTGTCTGCGTGCAGGTGTGTGCACCCGTGTCGTGCAATGCCGCGGAGGTCAGAAGAGGGTCTCGGATTCCCCTGGAACTGGAGTTCTCCTGGAATTGGAGTTTCAGACGGTTCTCAGCTGCCATGTGGGTGCTGGGGATCGAACCCGGGTCCTCTGCAAGAGCGGTCGGCGCTCTTAACCGCTAGGCCATCTCTCCAGCCCCCCGAATCTCTTTTTTTTAAAGTACATTAAGCAAAAAGAAAATCCTCCAACTTGGGTGATTATATAGATATATATATATAGGATATAAAAATATATATATATATATGATATGCAATACAAGCTAGAGAGAACAACAACAACAAAAGAACTGGAAAAAGACCGATTGAAACAGTGAAGTTCTCCCCAAAGCAATAAGCCTGTGCTTTGAAAAACACCTCTGGAAAGACTCAGAGGAAGATGCAAGATATGTATGGCAGAATGCATGAACTCAGGTGGGGTGGGGGTGGGGCATGGAAAGGGAAATGAGTCTAAATTGGATTGAGAAATGACGTATGATGTATAATATATGAAAAAATTTAATAACAATAAAAATATATTAAAAAATAACCAGTTAACCTATTTTTTTAAAAGTACATTAAAACATACCTCAACTAGCTATGCAATTTAGGAATGTAAAGTTATATTTCTTTTTTTTTGTGTGTGTGTGTGTGTTTTTGAGGCAGGATCTCCCTGTAACCCTAGCTGTACTGGAACTCACTATGTAGACCAGGCTGGCCTTGAACTCACAGAGACCCACCTGCCTCTGCCTCCCTAGTGCTGGGATTAAAGGGGCATGCCACCATCCCCGGCTTAAGTTATATTTCTTTTTACCTGCGTGCAAGTTTATGGTTAAACTGCGAATGCCCAAATGTGTTTCGGAATTAATCTGTAGTTTATTTTCAGACTTTGTAAATTTATGTATGGAGTGTAAAAAAACAAGCTAAGGGGCTGGAGAGATGGCCTAGTGGTTAAGAGCGCTGACTGCTCTTGTAGAGGACCCACATGGCAGCTGAGAACCGTCTTTAACTCCAGTTCCAGGGGAATCCGACACCCTCTTCTGACCTCTGCGGCATTGCATGACACAGATGTACAAACCTACATGCAGACAGTACACTCATACACACACACACACACAAATAAAAAATAAAATTAAAAATTAAAAAAAACAGCTAAGAGTAGAATCATGAACATCAGAGGTTGGCACAGAAAGGATGTGTGGCTCAACAAATACCAAGTTGCTGTTACCTAGAGCATGATGCTTTGGTGTATGATTTTATAGTAGGATGAATATAGATGAAATATTGCATGCATTTCAAAAGCCTCAAAGAAAGAACTGTGAAAGTTTTATTTTTTTTTTCCAGGTCAAACCACTTTATTCACAGGCTTCGGGATGGAGTGGGGAGAAAGGGGGGTGGGAAGGGCAGGCGAGGTCCTCAGGATCCAATGTCCTCCCCAGGGCAGATCTCTGAACCACCTCCGTAGCTGGAAGTTTTAACCACAAAGAAATTATACTTTTTTGTTGTTTGTTTGTTTGTTTGTTTGTTTTAGACAGAGTCTCTCTATAGCCCCAGCTGGCCTGGAATTCACTCTGTAGACCAGGCTGGCCTTGAACTCACAGAGATCCAACTGCCTCTGCCTCCCTATGCTAGGATTAAAGGCGTGCACCACCACGCCCAGCTTGAAATTATACTTGTTTAAGGACATAGACATGTTCAGTGGATTTAAGTTCTAAACATTGGCATAGATAATCATGTGACCCTTGTAACATGTGTAACTTTGTATTTGTATATGTCTAATTTAAATAAATTAAATAAAAATAAAATAAATCTAATTTAAAAAGAAAAAAGAAAATTATAGCTGGTGGGGCAAAGGTTATGAGGAGCTGGGGTCTCTTCCTCACTAAGTCCCAGGACATCCCTCCATCACCCAAAACCAAGAATGTCAGAAACTGATAGTATTAGACCTCTCTCCTTCTCCCTCTCTCTCTTTTATATATCTGCATAGCTATGATAAAGTTCAATTTATAAATTCGGCACAGTAAGAGATTAGTGACAACAGTAGTAATAAAATAAGAGAAATCTAATAATCTCTTATTTGGGGTTTTTGTTGTAGTTGTTTTTGTTTGTTTGACAGGGTATTCCTGGTCCTGGCCTACCTTAAAATGACTATGTAATCAGGCTGGCCTTGATCTCACAGTGATGCACCTAGCTCTGCCTCCTGAGGGCTGGGATTAAAGGCACATACCACTGCATCCAGCATAATAATGTCTTATTTAAAGCTTATGAATTGAGCAAACCTGTGAACAGCATTCCTCCATGGCCTGTGCTTCAGCTCCTGCCTCCAGGTTCCTGCCCTGAGTTCCTGCCTTGGGCTCCCTAAGTGATGAACTGTGACCCAGGAGATATAAGCTGAATAAACCCTTTCCTCCTCAAGTTGGTGTTGGTCCGAGTGTTTTGTCACAGCAATGGAAGACAAACTAGAACAGAAATTGGTACCAGGAGTGGGGTATTGCTGTGACAGACCTGACCTTGGTGTTTTGGGGAAGGATTGTGGAAGTGTTTGGAACTTTGGGCTGAGAAGATCATTGAATACCTAAAGATGGTTGCTGTGGAGCTTGGAGCAGTTTTGCTGAAGGAGTTGTAGACAATGGAGGCCTGGCCTGTGAAGTTTCTAGTTTCAAAGGGAAGCAGAGTTCATTAGGACTGTTTAATCTGTGGGTTCTGGTCAGCTGGGGCTGAAGAATCAGCTGTAAGTAACAAGAGACTAGAACCTGAAGTGAAACTTTTGCTTTACTGGAATAATTGATGCTGGTTAGCTGGGGCTGAAAAATCAGCTGTAAGTAACAAGAGACCAGCATCACTGTGGTGATTCTTCTGGGAAGAATTTTTTCAGGGTCAGCACACAGAAGCTATGTTCCAGAAGGGGCCCAAGCCTCCATGTCAAGCCAGAAGCAGGACTTGGTAACATGTAAGAGTCTCCTATATGGTTCCGGTGTTGAAAGCACGAAGGGGTCACAGAGAGCAGCTGAGGCCTGGCACTATGAGAGGCCAGGAAAGGCCACTGGTCAGAGTGCGGCCTTGGTTGCAGTGAAGACCCCAGGATTCCAGGGGTCAGGAAGAGAAGCCAAGGTTTTGCATCAGGAGAGGTCAGAAGCAACCTCAGTTTCAGTGGCGACCCCAGCTTTTTGGAGATGCCAGGACCATGGGATGACCACCAAGAGCAGCGACAGGTATGGAATGGAGTTGGCCTGGGCCTGCAAGATGAGCTGTGTGTGCCACAGATGGCAGAGAGAAGGGGAGCTGCTGAAACCCTTTGGAGCCCAGAAGATTGTGAGTCCCAGGTGTCCAGCCTTGAGCTACTTGCTGGACTTAGGTTTTGTTTGAGTGTGCCTGATTCTTCCCTTGTTTTGGATTTGTTTTGGATTTTACAGCAGCCCACCATTAGGAGACTTTTAATAGACTGTGAACTTTTAGGTGTTTGGACATTTTAAGGACTGTGGGGCTTTTAAGGTTGTACTGTCTTAGGTTGTGATTAATTTTAACATCATACTTTGGGGATAAGAACTGGAAAGGTGGTGGTTTAATAGTGATGTGTTTTGTGTGTCAAGTTGACAAGGGATCGATTGTGCTGGATAGCTTTAGTGTCAACTTGACACACCTGGGTTGAGGGAGCCTCAGTTGGGGAATTGGCTCCATTGGATTGGCCTGTGGCCACATCTGTGGAGTATTGTCTTGATTGTCGAGCAGTGTGGGAAGGCCCAGCCCACAATAAGTGGTGTCACCCTGGGCAGGTTGTTGTGTATGGTATAAGAAGGCAGGCTGGGCATAAGCCAGGGGAGCAAGCCAATGAACAGCATTCCTCCATGGCCTGTGCTTCAGCTCCTGCCTCCAGGTTCCTGCCCTGAGTTCCTGTCTTGGGCTCCCTAAGTGATGAACTGTGACCCAGGAAAAAAAAAAGCTTATGAATTATTTCTGGAATTTTTCCACTTAAAATGTTTAGACCATGGGTGCCTGGAACTAACTAAAATTGTTACCAAGACCTCTGCTCACCACCCAACAGGCCAAATAAGTGGGGACATAGGTGGTATGCCAAGGAAAGCAACTTTATTTGAAAATCAGTTGGAGGGGGACACTCATCCACTGCTGGTGGGAATGTAAACTCACGCAACCACTATGGAAAGCAGTGTGGAGAGCCCTTAAAAAGACTCAAAATGAGCTTGCCACCTGACCCAGTCATACCACTCCTGGGTATATACCCACAAGACTCATCCTACTGCAGAGATACATGCACAGCCATGTTTATTGAAACTCTCTTCACAATAGCAAAAAGCTGGAACCAATCCAAGTTCCCCTCAACTGACAAGTGGATAGAGAAAATGTGGTACATCTACACAATGGAGTGCTATGCAGTGGTAAAGAAAGATGACATATGAACTTTGCAGGTAAATGGATGGAAATAGAAGATATTATGGGGTTTTTTATGTGTATGAATGTACTGTCTACATGTAGGTTTGTGCACCTATGTCATGCAGTGCTGTGGAGGTCAGAAGAGGGCATCAGATTCCCCTGGAATTGGAGTCAAGGACAGTTCTCAGCCACCATGTGGGTGCTGGGGATCAAACCCAGGTCCTCTGCAAGAGCAGTTGGCACTCTTAATCGCTAGGCCATCTCTCCAGCCCAGAAGATATTATGTTAAGTGAAGTAACACAGTCCCAGAAAAACAAATAACGAATGGTAGCCCTCATCTTTGGATGCTAACACCAAGTAGTTGTAAGGCAAACTGAGCAACATTAATGTTATATTCCCTGTGATCTGAAAACAACTGTGCTCTTACATTGTGAATCCCTTAACAGGTTCTAGAATTAAGCTATCATTTATCTTCAGACTTAAGAAATTTTGGTATATGGGGTGGAGGGTATGTATGCATAAAATCAAAAGAATGAGAAAAAAACTAGTTTGTCATGACATTGTGTCTAACCACAGTATTTATTTTATGGGAGTGCTTCTTAGAATTTCTTATACAAGGCTGCTTGAGATTTTGTCCAAGCCTTTTCTTTCTTTTTTTTTTAAACAAATCTAGACCCGTGTTCCCCCCAATTCCCCCACCCCACCAGAGCTCATGCATTCTGCCAAACATGCTTTTCATCTCTTTCTCAGTCTTTCTCAATATTCCCCATGAGGAAGTTGACTGTTTTGAGCAGAAAGCCTTTTCTAAAATATTGTATAGTTGTTAAATGTATCAGGCTGGTGTAACTTAGCTTTTTTGGATGTTTAGCGACCATTCTTAATGCCCACACCAATTTGCCTGAGGGTCTTAAGGGATAACTTTGTTCCTAACCATCAGAGGTCAACTAAGTCCCAGTGGACTATGCATGAGGGCATCTCTTGAAAAGTCCTGCAAATATGAGTCACCAATCTTCCTGTGCAGAGAGGTCTTGGAGATCCACTAATGAGACTTCAGCCAGTGTCCAGTCTATAAAGAGGAAAGTCTGCTCATGCTTCATAAAGGGAAGCCTGGTCTATCAAGACCTGACTTTGTCCTCGAGTGGATGGAACTGGTGATTGACAAGCCAAAAGAAGCCAGAGGCTCCCTCCCCCCACAAAATCTGAGTGACCCTTGAGGACCAGATCCTCAACTGACCTTGAGAAAACAAAAACCTTGGTTAATTTGGGCTTATTGTGTGGCTTTAACATCCAAAAGGAAAGTATAACCAGAAATAAATAGTAAGACCTGAGAAATTGTACTTCAGGTATAAAACTTGAGAGCTTGGTAAAAAGACAAAAAGTAAAAAAAAAAAAAAAAAAAGCACAGTTGTTTTGCCTGTCTTACCAGCAAGTGCAGCTACCCTGTGGCTGCCACTGCTTTTGCCATCCTTCAAAGACTTGAGAAGGCACAGTTTTTCTTTCTTTTTTTTTTTTTTTTATTGAACAAAAACCTTTCACCCCCCCACTGGATGGTGGGGCTTAGGTTTGTTTGGGCACAACAGCGGCTGCAATTGGTTTTGCACGAAGGATGCTTATACTTATGGATTATCACTTATGTAAAAAAATGAAAAAAAAAAAACCTGAAAGGATGCAGGACCAGTTATGGAAGAGAATACATGATACTGGGAATGGGGTGGGGGTTGGGGGGGGTAGGGAAAAGGGAAAATATGCCTGATCTGAATTGGAAAATGATGTACGAAATGCACAAACCATCATAAAAATTATAAAAAATTAAAAAAATAGAAAGTAAA
>VZQC01007275.1:1422770-1439572 GCA_009823505.1 Rhizomys pruinosus | reverse complement strand
CAAGGCCAGCCTGGTCTACAGAGCGAGTTCCAGGACAGCTGGGGCTACAAGGAGACCCTGTCTCAAAAAGACAAAAAAAAAAAAAAAATTGGCTTTGGAAAAAGAACAGCAGTTGGTTCTCCAGCAAGAAGATGCAAGACTGATAACAAAGTTCACCCTCCTGGGAATCTCTGTGGAAATGGTTTTTGTAGGTTTTTTTGTAGGCAGGTGATAGGGACTGCCAGGCTAGTGGGTGCTTCACACAGCAGATGGGCCAGATGATGCAGGTTAATCATAATCACTGAGTCACAAAATGTAAGCAGTGATTATTTATGCTTTGTTTGCTCATGCACTTCCTGACATGTTATACAAGGAGAAAGATAAGGATCAGGTGGAGTTAAATATAGAGTCCTAGCTGGGCATGGTGGCACATGCCTGTGGCCAGAAGGCCTGGACAGGAGAATCACTGCAAGTTCAAGTCCAGTCTGGGCTACATTGCAAGACTTTATCTCAAAGGAAACAAAACAAAAAATTAATTTAGTTAAATTTAAAGGGGGCCTGGCTTTTCCAGGAGCTTCCTCTAGCTTTGGGAACTTCAAGTTGTAGTCCACATGTGAAGAGCAGAAAGCATGCATAGCCAGTCCCCAGACAGCACAGGACCAACACTAAGAAGTCGCCACCACAGAGACAGGAATTCTTTCAGGGATGGAGTCCTGAGTTCTTGTGGAACATGCATTTTCCTGAGAAGCACAAGAAGGGCCTGCAAACGATATGGACCAACGACACCAAGGCCCCGAATGTCTGGGAAGCTCTGAAGGCCCCTGACCCCAAGAGGCTCAAGAGCAAGACCCCAAAGGGTGTCAATTATAGGTTCCATTGACTGGATTACATCACCCATCCCTTTTTTTAAGGAAGTGTGCTCATTGTCAAAGGTGGCACACTCTGCCAACCAAAGGCCAAGGCCTCAAACCCAGGCCCAGTCTGCCGTTCCTGCTCTGGCTTCAGCTACTAAGTCCCACAAAAGCCCTGTAGTATTGGCTGCTGTCACCAAAGCGAGGACAGATGGACTAATGTCCATCCACCCACTCGCCCGTCTGCTGTCTGCCCAAGTAAGGACAGATGGACTAGTGTCCCCTCCTATCCCACAGCTGCCATCTGTACAGCCTGGTGTCCTGTGTTGTTTCTACAAATAAACCTGAGGCAGGAAAAAGAATGGAGCCCTCAGTCCTAGGCTTCGAAGCTAAAGACAGCAAAACTTTGGACAGGTGACTTCTCATTTCAAGGGAACAATATTCTTTACAAAGCAAAACCCTGTGGTCAGCTCAAGCTAAGGGGCAAACTCAGAGCCCCTTCCAGTGGCCCTAGTGTTACAGTGACAGGAAATCATCTGCAAAATGTTTCTGTCCCTGTAGTTTAACTGTATTTAGCCCAGCCTTTAGGACTCACTTCCACTGCACAGGAAATACAATAGGCACAGTGTCAGGTTAGTGACTCTTTTTTTTTTTTTTTTTTTCTTCCTTTTTTCTTTCGCGTCTTTTGGAGACAGGGTCTCCCTGTAGCTCCAGCTGTTCCAGAACTCACACAATACTGTAGAAGCCAGACTGGCCTAATGGAAACTCACAAGGATCACCCGCCTGACGCCCTCTGCCTCTCCAAGGCTAGGATTAAGGCGTGCGCCCAACCTGTCACACGCCCGCTCAGGTATGACTCTATAGGGGAGGAATCAATTAGAACGCTGTGACCACAGTTCCTAATAAGGCAAACAATAGGCAAGTCTCTTCAGAAATTCAATATGATAAAATTTAGAAAGTAGATCCATAGTTTATTTGCAGTCTTTCACTTATAATAGCAAATAGGAGGCTGGAAACCAAACCTTAAATGCCCCTCAGCTGACAGTGGATACAGAAAATGTGTACATCTACACAATGGAGTTCTAGCAGCAGTAAAAAAAGACGACATCACGGCTTTAGTGCAGGAAATTGGCTGGAGCCAGAGGACATCATGCTGAGTGAAAGTACACACAGTCCCAGAAAACCAAACTGAGAATGGTTTCCCTTCATCCTGTGGATTTGCTAGTGCCAATTTACCAGTTGTAAGTATTTCTGTGTAGGGCCCCCTGAGCTCTTGTACAAAGCAGTTGGGCATAAAGCATATTGGAGAACAACAACATCAGCAACAACAGAAAAGACTGCATCAAAAGAACTGACTGAACAGTGAAACTTCTGCTCAAACAGTCAAATTCCACATGAGAAAGATATTGAGATGACTGAGAAAGAGATGAAAGCGTGTTTGGCAGAATGCATGAGGCTCTGTCGGGGTGTGGGAATGGGCGGGAACATGGGTATAGATGATTTTGGTTTAAAAATAATAAATAAATATAATTTATTGTGGGAAATAAAAATAAAGAATAAATAAAAAAAAAAATTAAAGAAAGTAGATCCAGAGTTATCTGGAGGGAGGAGGGTGGCAGAAGAGGTAAATCTGTGGCACTCCCCACGTCAAGAAGCTCCCATCCTGATTTCTATGATGGTAAAAACAGTTTGCCTGGCATTACAATTAGTATTAGCAGACTTGATGAACGTCACAACTTCAAATGATCCATTAATGACTGTACATTATTACATTTACATCATGTATTATATCAGTCGACATTTGTTTTCATTTAAATTTATTAGTAGTGTGAATGTGCGTATTCACACGTGTAGGTGTACATGACTCGACACATGAAGTCAGAGGGCAGCTTTTATGTGGAGTCAGTTCTCTTTTGGGGCTCTAGGGTTCAAACTCAGATCACCAGGCTAGCTCAGCAAGCACCTTCACCTGCTGAGCCACTTAACTGGCCCTGTTTGTTTTAAACAGAGTATTACTATGTAACCCAGGCTGGCATTGAATTTGCTGTCTTCCTGCTTCAGCATCCTGAATGCTGGGATTACAGGAGTGAACCATCATTTCTGGCTCTATACACAATTGATTTTTTAATTAATTAATTTTTTTATGTGTATGAGTGTACTGTCTGCATGTAGGTTTATGCACCTGTGCTGTGCAATCCAGTGGAGGTCAGAAGAGGGTTAGAGTTAAAGAGGGTTAGAGTTAAAATGGAACTGGAGTTAAAGATGGTTCTCAACCACCATGTAAGTGCTGGGGATCAAACCCAAACCCAGGTCCTCTACAAAAGCAGTGGCGCTCTTAACCGCTAGGCCTATCTCTCCAGCCCCACAATTGATTTTTTTTTTTTTTTTTTTTTTTTTGTCTTTTTGAGACAGGGTCTCCCTGTAGCGCCCAGCTGTCCTGGAGACTCACTGTGTAGACCCAGGCGGCCTTGAACTCACAACGATCCACCTGCTTCTGCCTCCTGAGTGCTAGGAGATTAAAAGAGCTGCACCACCATGCCTGCTTCTCCACAAATTGATTTTTAAGGCAAAGAAGTTAAGTGTGATACTCAATTAAACAATACAGACAGTCTGTTAAAGTTTTTTTTTTTTAAAAAAACAACAATGAGCCAAAAAACCCCCAATGAGCCATAATAACCAGATAAAAAGGAGAAATTTTATTAGATTAGAGCTCAAGAAATGAACCAACTAAGAAATACATTTTAGAGATAGCTTGAGGGATTTAAATATAGACTGAATGCTAGGTCACATTGAGGAATTTAAAATAATGTAGGATAAGGTTCATATTCTAAAGAGATATTGCTGAAATATTTAGAATGCCTATAACTTCAATTCTATATCTAAAGACGTGTAGGAATATAAATAGCGCAGAGGACAGCAATGGTTGTCTCTGAGTCTCATGGCGCAGGAGTTTCCACTGCAGCTGGTCTTTCCATGCTACTGTAAGTGGGGTTGAGTGGGTGTAAAAAATGTGATGGAGGGGTGCAAGCATGTAAACATGTTATGCATCTGGTTGCAATCCATGTAGAGGTCCTAAGGTCAACCGATAGGGTGTATTCTTCAGGTGTTTTATCCCCTTGCTTTTCAGACTTGGATCTCATCTCCACTGGCTTGGAGCTTTCCAAATAGGCTGGGCTGGCCGGCCAGCAAGCCCAAGTGATTCACCCGTCTCTGCCTCCCAGCACAGGATTACAATATGCACCACCACAGCTTTGTAAAAAAAAAAAAAAAAAAAAAAAAAGCCACATTTGCCAGGCGTGTGGCACACGCCTTTAATCGTCTTTAATCGCCATTAATCCTAGCACTCAAAGAGGCAGTGGCAGGAAGATCTTTGTGAGTTCAAGGCAGCCTGGTCTAAACAGATTGAGTTCCCAGGACAGCTGGCATAGGGAGACCCATGTCTCAAAAAGACAAAAAAAAAAAAAAAAAAAAAAGCACCATATAAAATGGATTCTGTGTCTGGAGCCTAGGTCTTTGTGTTTGTACAGTAAATACTTTCCCCACCCTGATTCTGTGCTTTGGAATTCCTTTTTATAGAAGACTTCTTTTTTTTAAGAGAGCATTTCAGCAAACACTGAAAGAAAACTGTAGACTGGCTATGTAGCTACTGTCCACACACTGGAGTAACCTCCCCTGTCACCAAGGTTCAAGGTTCCTCAGCATCTCCACAAGTGCATCACTGTTACCCAGAGTCCATAGTTAGCACTGGGGTTTGCTCTTCATATTGTACCCTGTGTTTGCACACACCTATAAAGGCATGCAGCCTCCATAGTTCTATTGGGTACAGTATTTTCATTGCCCTAAAAATTTCTCTATGTCCTGCCTATTTGTCCCTCCCTGTCCCTAAGCCTTGACAATGATCATTTGTTGTTGCTGTTTTTTTTGAGACAGGGTTTCCCTTAGCCTTAGCTGGCCTTGAACTCATTATGTAGACCAGGCTGGCCTTAAACTCAGAGATCCACCTGCCTCTGCCTCCCAAGTGCTGGGATTAAAGGCATGCCACCAAGCCTGGCTCAGCAATGATCTTTTTACTAATTCTTCTCATACTTTGCCTTTCTAGATTGTTATATAATTGAAACCATACAGTGCATAGGCTTTTCAGATTGACATCTTTCATTTAGTAATAGGCATTTAAAGTTCCCACCTGTCTTTTTTGTGAATTGATAGCTCATTTCTTTTTAGTGCTAAATAATATTCCATTGTCACAATGTCTCACAGTTTATCTATTTACCTAGTGAATGTCACCTTTGTTGCTTTGAAGGTGATCTTGTTGTTTTGAAGTGTTTGCAATTATAAATTAAGTTGCTACAAATATTTGTATGCAGGCTATTGTATGGACATATGTTTTCAATTCTTTGAGTCAAGACCAAGGAATGCATTGCTGTATTTCACCGTAAGAGCATGCTTAGTTTGGTAAGACACCACCAAGCTGTCTTTCAAAGTGGGCTGTGCCGTTTTCCATTTCCAACAGCAGTGAAGAGTTCCTGCTGCTCCGTATCCCAGGAGCATTTGTTGTGAGTGGAATTTGGCCATGAAACTGTGTATAATGATAATCTGTATTTCCTCAATACAGCATTATTTGGGTCATCTTTCCACACCTTTACTGTCATCTGTACATTTTTTAAAGGAGTCTGTTAAAGTCTTTGGTTTATTTTTCAAATTGGGTTGTTCTTTCCCATTTTATTAAAACCCGTTGCATACCTTTTTTGATATGTGTTTGGCAAATATTTTATCCGAGTCCAGCTTTTCTTTTTATTCTCTTGACTTTTTTTTGTCTTTTTGAGACAGGGTCTCCCTGTAATCCCATCTGAAACTCTCTATGTAGACCAGATTCAGCCTCAATCTCACAGAGATCCGCTTGCCTCTGTCTCCTGAGTGCTGGGATTAAAGGCGTGTGCCACCATGGCTGGTCTCTAAGTCCTTTTTTTTTTTTTTTTTTTTTTTAATTCAAAGAAACTGATGTTGTTTCTAGGATTCTAAGTATGGGAGGAGGTCTGAGTTCTATTGAAAGGAGGCTGCCTATGATGTCTCTTTGCTGTGGCAGGTAACCTCTGTTCTACCTTCCTCCTCCCAGGTCTAGTCCAATTGTTTCTCTGTACAAAGTCTTCCCAAAGAACTCCACCCATTGCCCAGACTCCACTTGTCCCTGGCCTCTCTTCACTCTGATCCTTAATCGCTGCTGTGTTTAGATGTGTCTCCAACCCACAAAATCTTGTGTTGCGTTGACATTTGGTCTTCATCCCGAGGGTCTTAATGTTAGAGTACCAAGTATGCCCCATAACATTGACTGGTAAACCTGTAGGCATCTGTTTATAAAAATCTACTTTTCCTGTTTCACTGGTCAATCATCAGGTCATGGGACCACCCCTGGGGAAGCAGGTTCACCCCAAATCATGCTAAATAGATAGGCGGAATACCTAGTGTGCTAATGAGGTAGTGAACTTTTCCTGCTTTGAGTCCCACCCCCCAGTGCAGAGCTTCTGGATCGGGCCACAGATACAGAGATCTCTGTAAGTCTGCCTCTCTCTCCTTGTCTTCTTCATACCCCTAAGCATTTTTTTTTTTTTTTTAGCATTTTGGGCTGCCCCGGCATCTTGTATTTCTTTACTTTTTCTCTGAAGCTCCCTTCCCCGTGCCATGTGGCTACCAGTCGGCCTGTGTCTGACCTCCATGCAGGCTTTTAGCCTGGATGTCCTCTTGCATCCCCCCTCCCCCATTCTCCTCAGGGCAGGCAAGCTGGGAATCTCAGCAGCTGCCTTTTCTTTAAAATTCTAGTGAAATTGTTCTAAAACCTCCGTTTGAGTTCATTCTTAAATTCTTTTATGAATGAGACTCCTCATTTCAAGAGGCTGAGAGTAGCATGCATATGCTGATGGAACTTAGAGTAGGGCTTTGTAAGTCAAAGTTAGACACAGGGTCACTGGCCTTATTTCTTATTTGCTTGTCTATATCTATTGTCTATGTCTATTGTCTATATCTATTGTCTATATCTACTGTTGCAACAGAGCGGTTACCTGGAATCTCCTAGCTGGCCTTCCACCCCGGGCAAGCCCTTTGCTTGTACCTTGCTTTATATGCTCAAACACAAACTATTTTCCATTTGCTTATTTGATCAATCCACTGGGAAAAAAATTAAGTAGCAGGGTTTTTTTTTTTTTTTTTTCATTTTCCAAATAGCATTTGGTAGAAATATTTCCCTCCAGGGTGGTTCTCAAGGAGGAGATCAGGCTCTTCAAGCCATTGTCTACTCACCCTTCAAACCCTCCCTAAGTTGTGGTCACCTCAAATCTCTTGTGAAGCCTGGCTGCCATGGAGACACTTTCCAGCCAAGGCCATAGGGAACATATCAGGACAGGACATCTTAGCTCCTTTGTTTGATTGCAAGAACCTTGAATTTGAGGTCACAGCTACATGAAAGGATAAATTACTCATGTAGCCTAACACAACATCCAACATTGAACATTATTTCTCTAGTACCATAGATAGAACACGTGTTATGCAATATTACTTGTACCTGCAGAATCATTTATAGAAAGATAATGGAAAACTTTTGCAACCTTCAGAGTACTTTTTCTATCTCAATGCCATAGAATATGAACTCTATCCATTCTTTTTTTTTAAAAAAAAGACTCTACTTTGCAGAGTAGGTCATGAAAAAGATGAATCTTCTACCATTTCCCCCTCCCACGCTCCTGCTTCTTCCACCTCTTATTTCTCTCTCTCTCTCTCTCTCTCTCTCTCTCTCTCTCTCTCTCTCCTCTCCTCTCCTCTCCTCTCCTCTCCTCTCTCTCTGAATCATGTTAGAAGAAAGCCCAGGCTACTTATAGAGCCCACATCAAAATTCTAGCCAATAACCCTAGCTGACGTACCATCCAAGGGCCAGCATCCGCTGCCAGACGTGCTAGTGTCATCATTCTTCAGAAGTCTCCAGGCCCCAGCCTCTTTGCCTTCCAGATGAAGCCCATGGAGCAGAGGCAAGCCATTTCTAACATCCTGTTTCTTTTCTTAGGGAGATGTGAAGAAACATCATTTACCCCAGCTAGAACACTGACTACAGACCTCAGAAATGATTCTACTGAAGTCCAACTTACTGAACCAATGAGTTTATTGGGATTATTTACAGGAGTATGTGTGAGGGGTTACTCCAGGAGGACGAGCAACTGGATCCCTACAAAGCCTGCCCCAGCACCAGTGATGACTCATGAAACTGCAACCTTGGAATTCTCTGCATGGCTTGTAGGCAACTGGATGAATCTGAGGCCCTCTTCCCCAGCAGTCCTTCCATGCTCGTAGAAGTTTGGGGAGGAGGGGCCTTGCGAATCTCGCACATTTCAGGGATTTCCTTAGATGTCTAAGTTGCTTACTTTCTGAGTCTTTTTTTTTTTTTTTTTTTTTTTTTTTTTTTTTTTTTGGTATTTTTGAGACAGGGTCTCCCTTTAGTCCCAGCTGGCCTGGAGCTCGCTCTGTAGACCAGGCTGGCCTTGAACTCACAGAGATCCACCTGCCTCTGCCTCTGCCTCTGCCTCTGCCTCTGCCTCTGCCTCCCAAGTGCTGGGATTAAAGGCCTGCACCACCATGCCCGGCACTAAAGATGGTTTTTAGCTGCCATGTGGGTGCTGGAAATTGAAACTGGGGCCTTTGCAAGAGCAGCCAGTGCTCCCAACCGCTGAGCCATCTCTCCAGCCCATACTTTCTGAGTCTTAAGGAGCCTCCCTTTCAAACTTTCTGGGTCTTGAGGAGCTTCGTTCCAGTGTGGAAATGTTCAACTCAGAGGATATTGCTGCACTACACTGCGCCCAAACTCCTAACTCATAGAATCCTTGAGCATAATGAATGGCTGCCTATCTCTTGTGGCTCCAGATTCTGGAGGCACTGGTTACACAGCCACACATTTCAATCGTCTCTCATCCTTCTCTACTTGTCATCTAAACACAGGAATCCCTCAGCCAGAGTTGCCAAGTAAGCTATAGGATGCCCAATTAAATTTAAGTTTCAGATAAATGGGGGGGGGGGGCGATAGCGCAGCCGTTAAAGGCTGAGGCTAAGAACTGCAAAAAAAAAAGTTTCAGTAGCGGGCGTGGTGACGCACACCTTTAATCCTAGCACTCGGGAGGCAGAGGCAGGCGGATCTTTGTGAGTTCAAGGCCAGCCTGGTCTACAGAGTGAGTTCCAGGACAGCTGGGGCTACGAGGAGACCCTGTCTCGAAAAGAACAAAAAAAAAAGTTTCACATAAATAAATTATTTTTAAGCATGACCCAAATATTACATAAAAAGTACTCTGTTAAAAAGAATTTGTTGGGACTGTAGACATGGCCCAACATTGAAACTGGTGCTTTTCCAGAGCACATGGTTCAGTTTCTAGCACCCACATGGCAGCTAACAAGTGTCCCTAACTCTAATTCCAGGGGATCTGATTCCCTCTTATGGCCTCTGTGGGTTTGTAGGCACATGATGCACTTACATACATGCAAGCAAAACACCCATACATATTTATAAATGCATTTATGGGAGCCTGGGAAGATGGCTTAATGGGTAAAGGTACTTTCTGACCATCTCAGTTTGATCCTAGAATCCACATGAAGGTGAAAAGACAGGATAACTCTATGAAATGTCCTTTGATCTGTATATACACGCCATGGCATGTGTGTATATGGATTCATACACGCACAGCACACACACACTTGTCCTTTGATCTGTATATATACACGCCATGGCATGTGTGTACATGCATTCATACACACACATCACACACATACACACACACATACAATAAAGTTTAAATAGATTTTTAAATCTATTTGAAGTTGAGGAGAAGGCTCAGTGCTTCGAAGCCCTTGCCAGTCAAGCAAGATGACCGGTATTTGGATCTCTAGAAAACATGTAAATTCTCAGTCAGCATGACAGCCACTGTAAGGTGGAGATGGGATCCTTAGAGCAAGCTGGCTAGCAAGACTATACTTACCTCTTCATTTGCCTGAGAGACCCTGGCTCAGAGAATAAGATAGAAGAACCACTGAAGAAGATTCCCAAGATTAACCTTGGAGCTCCATGTGTACACATTTGCACATACATCTTCACATAGTATGCTGACACACATGTGAACACATACACTACACCCATACATAAAATGCAGTTATTACTAAAAAAAATGCAGTTGTTACTTACCTTAGGTTGAAATTCACCTGGGCATTTGTCATTTTTATTTGCTACCTGGACTCTACCCAAGACTCCCACTATTCTTTGCTTTTGAAGCTAATTGTCCTTTCAAACACTCTTCCAACTACCCCATCTCAGTGAAGAACATATCAGTACTGTTACTCAAGCCCCTAAGATAAGTCAGCCTCAGTTTCCCCTTTCATAAATTCTGTACACATTCAACCAACAAGTCTTGGTTCAGTTGCTTCCAAACTATTCATGCCTCCCTCCACTATCGTCCTCAGGATCAGCCCATGCTCTTCTTCCCCTTGAGTCAGCAGGAATCACGGAGGGACTTTCCTATAATATCATAGTAATGGGTTCTCCATAGAGCACCAGGATGACCTTTTGGGAGAAGATTGCATCAAGCTTCTGGGGACTGAACTGCATGTTCCACCACTGATCTACATCTCCTGCCCACACAGCAGCACAAAGCTCTTTTTAAAGCAGATGGTATAATTCGCCTTCAAGACTTTCTGTTCCTCTTTGCACTAAAAATGCAATGTGACTATCCTCCATGGCCTCCAGGGCCATCCATGAACTAGTTTTTGTCTTTTGTGGGGTTTTAAATTGTTTCACTATTTTTATTTTAGGTATATGAATATTTTGATTGTGAGTCTACAGTGTACCACATACTTGTGGTAGACCAGAAGAGTGCATCGAATCCCTTGGAACTGGAGTTACAGATAGCTGTCATGTGGGTGCTGGGAACCGAACCTAAGTCCTCTGTAGGAACAGTCAGTGCTCTTAACATCTGTCATCTCTCTAGCCCCTCTTTGTGTATTTTTAAAAATTTGTTATTTTTGGTTTTTGAGACAAGGCCTAACTGTGTAACTCTGAGTAACCTGAAACTTACTACGTAGCTCAGGTTGGCCTCAAACTAACCACAGCCCTTTTTCCTCAGCCTCCACAGTGCTGGGATCACAGGCATGTGTCACTGTGCTTGGCCATGAGCTGCTTTTTCTATACTCATTCAACGGATCTCCCTTCTGTCTCACACACCAGGCTCCCTCTGTTCTTGAGCTATAGGATATTTTGGCTAAAACACTCCACCATGTCATTTCTGGCTCAAACCCCACACCCTCAAATAAGTCTTCCTTGCTGCTCTCCCCCAAGAGGCCAGCAGCCTTTGGAGCGTCCACTTCTGCATGAAGGCTGGCTTTCTTACATCCAACTGGATGACACATGACAATAGTGCATGTGATGTTTCAATTCATGCATGCACTGTACAATAATCTGGTAAGGGTAGTTATCATGCCTGTCTCCTCAAACACCATTTCTTTTCGGTGAGAAAGCCAGACTTCTCTCTTCTAGATACTTTGAAATGCAACGTGAATTGTTCTACATTTCCCCTGACCCTGTGGTGGTACATGGGAATCCTCCTGTCAAACTGTAATTTGGCACCTGTTGGTCGGCCTCTCTCCATCGCTCCTTCCCCCCACTCTCCCAGACTCCGTCACCATCATTCTAATCTCAATTTTGATGAGACCAGCTTTTTAAAAATTTATTTATTTATTTTTATTTGTACAAGCGATTTGCCAGTGTGGTTACTGGTATGTCTGAAGTGCCCTCAAAGGCCAGAAGATAAAGAGACAGCCACCACCTGGGTGCTGAAAAGCTAACCCAGGTCCTCTGGAAGATCAGCTAGTGCTCTTAACCCCTGAGCCACCTTTCCAACCCTGAGATCAACTTTTCAAGCTTCCACATATGAATGTGATCATGTAGTACGTGTCTTTCTGTGCCTGGCTTAATTCACTTAACAGAGTGACCTCTAGGCTCATTCATGCTACAAAAGACAATCTTATCCCTTTTAAAAAAAGATTTATTTTATTATTGTTGGGTTCATGGTGAGGAGAGACCTGACCAGCTCCAAAAAGGAGAAAGTCAGGACTCCAAGGAAAAGGAATTCGGGTTTATTTCAGGCATGGCGACTGGCCTGCCTGTGCCGGGATTAGGATGACCAGCAGTGAGAATGTCCCAAAATGGCAGTTCTTATAACCAAGCACACAAGGAAGTGGGCTTACAAGGAAGTAGGGGACAAGAAGAGGGAGGAATGGGTATAAGTGGGTCTGTGTTTTGTATCGGAAGGATCGTCTTGAGAGAAACTGGGATCTGTGGCTGGTAGAAGCATCTCAAGAGAAACCGTGGCCCGTGTTCTGGCTTGATTGCAGGATGGTGCAGCAACCTTTCTCAGGTTGTGGGAGCACAGTCCAGGGTGATTATTTCTCGGGACGTCTGCCTCAGTTGGCTTTCTGGAATCCCTGACTTAGGTGGGCTTATGACCTTACAATTATTAGCGTGTGTGTGTGTGTGTGTGTGTGTGTGTGTGTGTGTGTGTGTGTGTGTGTGTGTGTGTGTGTGTGTGTGTGTGTGTGTGTGTGTGTGTGTGTGTTTGAGACAGGGTCTCCCTGTTGCCCCAGCTGGCCTGGAACTCACTCTGTAGACCAGGCTGGCCTGGAACTCACAGAGATCCACCTACCTCTGCCTCCTGAGTGTTGGGATTAAAGGTGTGCGCCACCATGCCCAGCCACTAATGAGCTTCTTTTCATTTTTATTTTTTTCACTAATGAGTTTCTTTTTTTAATTATTTTTAATTAATTTTATTTATTTCTGTATGTGTATGAATGTACTGTCTGCATGCAAATCTGTGCACCCATGTTGTGCGATGCCGCGGAGGTCAGAAGAGGGAGTCAGATTCCCCTGGAACTGGATTTCTCCTAGAATTGGAGTTCCAGACGGTTCTCTGCCACCATGTGGGTGCTGGGAATCAAACCTGAGTCCTCTGCAAGAGCGGTGGGCACTCCTAACCGCTAGGCCATCTCTCCAGCCCACTAATGAGTTTCTTTTTTTAATTTTTTAAAATTTTATTTATTTCTGTATGTGTATGAATGTACTGTCTGCATGCAGGTTTGTGCACCCGTGTCGTGGAATGCCTCGGAGGTCAGAAGAGGGTGTCGGATTCCCCTGGAACTGGAGTTCTCCTGGAATTGGAGTTTCAGATGGTTCTAGGCTGCCATGTGGGTGCTGGGGATCCAACCCGGGTCCTCTGTAAGAGTGGTCGGCGCTCTTAGCCACTAGGCCATCTCTCCAGCCCCTAATGAGTTTCTTAACATGGGTGCCTAGGAACCAAACTCAGGTTCTCTGCAAGAGCAGTAAGGGTGGTCTTAACTACTAAGCTATGTCTCCAGCCCAGGATTTCATCCTTTTGTGACGTAATGGCATTCTGTTGTATCTGCATTGTAATCTTTATTCATTTTTTACATCTCTCTGCTTTATGAAAAGAGCACAGAGTTGGGTGTTATTAACTTCTTAAGATAACTTGAGAATTCTTTTTTTTGTTTTTTTTGAAATAGGGTCTCCCTATAGCCCCAGCTGGCCTGAAACTCACTCTGTAGACCAGGCTGGCCTTGAACTCACAGAGATCCGCCTGCCTCTGCCTCCTGAATGCTGGGACTAAAGGCATGTGCCACCATGCCCGGTTTAAAGATGGTTCTTAGCCACCATGTAGGTGCTGGGAATCGAACCCAGGTCCTCTGCAAGAGCAGTTGGTGCTCTTTGCCACTGAGCCATCTCTCCAGCACGGAGAATTCTGTGTTTTAATAAACCTTTTAATATGTGGTTTAACTCTGCAGAATAGGTATATTGTGCCGATGAACTTACCTCTAACATGCACTTTTTGGTTATTGTGCATTTTTATACTTTCTCCCTCATTTTCTGCTTATGATTGGTCTGATTTTTTATTCTATTGTTTTCTTCTTTTAGTTTGACTATTATACATTCTATTTATATTGCATTAGAAGTTACTTTAGAATTTTTTGTCGCTGGGAGTGGTGGCACATGCCTTTAATTCCAGCACTTGGGAGACAGAGGCAGGCGGATCTTTGTGAGTTCAAAGATATATAGATATATATATATATAGAACTTTATATATATATATAAAGAACTCTCTCTATATATATAGAGAGAGTTCCAGGACAACTGGGACTATAGGGAGACCCTGTCTCAAAAAGCGAGAAAAAAAAATTTTTTTTGTCATGTGTACTTAACAAAGATCCATTCCTCCTAGCAGAATACAAGATGAGGAACTCAAAACCATCTAAGGCCAATACCCCTGGGTCATAAGGGTCATGAGCCAGGCTACTGCCTTGTGATACTCAATTCCAGCTTGTCATTACCCCCCACCCCCAGGTCAGCTTCCTATTACCATAACCAATACCTGGCATAATCAATTCCTAGGAGAAAATGTTTCTTTTAGCTCACAGGTTGGGAGATTTCAGTCCTCATTGGGTAGACATGTAGCTTTTCAAAGAGACTTGTTTTGGAGCTGGAGAGATGGCTCAGTGATTAAGAGCACTGGCTGCTCTTGCAGAGGACCCAGGTTTGGTTCCCAGAACCCACATGGTGGCTAACAACCATCCATAACTCCAGTTCCACACCCTCTTCTGACCTCTGCAGGCATTGCATGACATGGATGCATTTGCATACATGCAGACAATACACTTATACCATAAAAGAAAAATAAGAAATAAAATAATTTAAAGGAGGCTTGTGGTGAGGCAGCATATCCTTGCCAGGAGCATGTGGTAGAGAAAATCCCTTCACTTCATGGCTGAAAACATAGAGGAGGAGAGGTACAGTGTCCCCAGTTTCCTTGACGTACCTCCCAGTGACCAGTTCCCATCTCAGAGTTTTAGCATCTCCCCACAGTACCAAACTAGCAACTATCCCTTTAACAAATAGGCCTTTGGGGGCCACTTATCCAAACCATAACATCATGTGTGCGTGTGTGTGTGAGTGTGTGTGTGTGTGTGTGTGTGCGCGCGCGTGTCTGTGTCTGTGTCTGTGTGTAGTGCTGATGAGAATTTCCCAGTACTTTAGTCAGCTTCTTTGTTCACCCTAGCTTTTGATTCCCATTCATCCTTTCTGGTTAATTTTCTTCTTACTGAAAAAAAAATCTTTTCTAGTGAGATTTAGGAGAAGTAAATTCTCTTGGTCTCTATGTCTAAAAGTGTTTTATTGCACCTTAAATCATGGACATTACTCAGGAGTAAAGAATTCAGGTTTATAGCTCTTTTCCATCAGCAGTTTGAAGATAACATTCAGGTACCCGCATGTGTCTGTCACTGTCTCAAAGTCTGCTGTCAGTCAAAGGACCATTGCTTTCAAGTACTGTCTAGTACGTGTCTCTGGAAGAGTTCAGTGGTCTGGGAGAGAGTGTTCCGTATTGACGTTATGCTAACAGAACTCTGCTATGTCTGTGAGTAAATTTATTTCTATCTCTTCTCCTTAAGACTTGGTGTGCTCCTTTACTCTAAATGCTTGCGTTCTCCTTGTTTTCCATCTACCATCATGACCATACCCTGCATTCCAGAGTGCATGCAGATCTGAGTGTAATTAAAGACACACCTACGCATCCACCAAACAGTTTAAGAGGTAATTGTGGGTGCTGGAGAGATGGCTCAGTGGTTAAGAGCACTGTCTGCTCTTGCAGAGTAGCCGGATTCGATTCCCAGCACCCACATGGTGGCTAAGAATTGTCTTCAGTGCTGGGCATGGCGTCACATGCCTTTAGTCCCAGCCCTCAGGAGGCAGAGGCAGAGGCAGGCAGATCTCCGTGAGTTCAAGGCCAGCCTGGTCTACAGAGAGAGCTTCAGGCCAGCTAGGACTAAAAGGAGACCCTGTCTCAAAAAATACCCCCCCCCAAAATTACATCTATGTTAGCCAGACATGGTGGCCCATGCCTTTAATCCCAGCACTCAGAAGGTAGAGGCAGGTGGATCTCTGTGAGTTCAAGGCCAGCCTGGTCTACATAGTGAGTCCCTGGGCAGCTGGGGCTACAGGAAGACCCTGACTTGAGAAGATACCCCCCAAAAAACTATGTTTATGCCCCCCAAATCTATGTTTATGGATAATAGATGCTCTTTCTCTTCCTTTCTTCCTTCTTTCCTTCCTTCTCTCTCTTTCTCTCTCTCTCTTTCTTTCTTTTCTTTCTTTCTTTCTTCACACAGGCTCTTGCTATATAGCCCAGTCTGGCCTGAAACTTACTATCTTCTTGCTTCAGCCTTCTGAGATCTGGAATTGCAGGTGTGCATCACCATGCCTTAGTTCATTGTTTTTAACTACTGTACAGCATTCTATTCCTGATATAAATATATCAGAAAATAGAAATATGTGGAATGAATGGAAAATAAAGAAATACATCCATCTCCACACAGCCCCATTTCTGACAACAGAGTTTGTCTCTGGGAATCGATTTTTATTCTCTGGTTGTGACCCTTTAACAGCCATCAGCTCCAACTCTGGTCCTTCTTTGTATCTGACTTGTTCTTCATCTTCCCCTCTACTAAACTAAACCTGGGGGGGGGGGTGCGTTAGGATTATTTTAATTCCAAAGCTAAGGGATTCTTTGGGACTTCCTCAATTAATCAGTTAGTTAATTCCCATTATAAGTAGAAAAGGTGCCTGGCGTGGTGGTGCACGCCTTTAATCCTAGCACTCGGGAGGCAGAGGTAGGTGGATCTCTGTGGGTTCAAGGCCAGCCTGATCTACAGAGCGAGCTCCAGGACAGCTGGTACTAAAAGGGAGAACCTGTCTCAAAAATACCAAAAAAGGATAAAACTAAAAAGAAGTAGAAAAGGTGTACCTGAGAGAGAGAGTTAAGGGAACTCAGGCCAATCAGAACAGCAGAGATAGGCCTCTTTAAGAAAGCCTGCTTCTAGCTGGGCGTGGTGGCGCAC
>VZQC01007275.1:1330270-1420270 GCA_009823505.1 Rhizomys pruinosus | reverse complement strand
GCTGAATTCTAGTGAGACACACAGGAAGTGTAGCTCCTTTTCCACAGAACCTCCTCAAATACCTATCAACAAGTCTTCTGCGTCCCATTTCCTGTCTATCTCCCAATTCCTCCTCCCAAGTTCCTGTTTTCCAAGTTCACCATTCTCTATCACACAATGTCGTGTGATGTCTGCGCTCTCTTGACATCACTTTTTTCTGATCTCTCTTTCTCTCTCTTTCATTTGTCAGCACAATGTTTGAAATGATTGTAGATAATGACGTCTTTTCCTGAAAAGAGTCTTTCTACTTTCGGGGTTTCTCTTTTGTGATGTCTTGCTATTACTTGGTGTGGTGGAATGTTCCAGATGTGAGCATATACAAGAAACATCAGAACACTGACTAACCGTTCTATAATCCACCTCTTGACAGCCTATGCTGATATGTCTATGCTCTTGTGGATCAGACAAACAGCAGATCACCAGTCACCATGACCTTTATATGGTCAAGTCTGGCTTTGGGAAGGAAGGGCTCTGGAGCATCTTCTCAGCGAGTCATTGCCTGTGGTCACAGAGAGTCCACTTCCTGTCATACCTCAGAATCCATTTGAGAAGTGGTTCATTGCGTAGACTACAAGAGGACAACAGTTCAAAACAGTGATTTAAAATGAACTTTCAATAACTCAGGAAGTACGCACTTACCAAACCTTTTCACTTGCAGTGTGCATCAATGCCAAATTGCTGGATGGTCCACGTGGAGCTGTTTGGCAGCTCCTCCTACAGTCATAAGCGGATCAGCTCTGATGATTGTCTGCAGTTGGTCACTGTCGACTTCTGACCACCACTATGGTCCTTGTCTTCAAAGCTCTCCTCTCCTTTATAAAACTTTTTTTATAGTTTTTTTTAATTTACTTTTTTTTTACTTTTTAAAAAATTTTTATTTATTTATGTGTATGAATGTACTGTCTGCATGTAGTTTTGTGCACCCGTGCAATGCCTCGGAGGTCAGAAGACTGTGTCAGATTCCCCTGGAACTGGAGTTCTCCTGGAATTGGAGTTACAGATGGTTCTCAGCTGCCATGTGGGTGCTGGAACTCGAACCCGGTCCTCTGCAAGAGCAGTCAGAACTCTTAATTGCTAGACCATCTCTCCAGCCCAAAACTTTTTTGTTGTTGTTTTGAGACAGTGTCTCCCTGTAGCCCCAGCTGGCCTGGAACTTGCTATGTAGAGCAGGCTGGCCTTGATCTCACAGAGATCCACTTGCCTCTGTCTCCCGAGTGCTGGGATTTAAGGTGTGTGCCACCACGCTCCGATTCTTGACCAGACTGCACTCATTATGTGACAGTATTCCTGGGAAAACATGAGTATACATTTCTTCACCCACGATAGGGAACCAAAGACATATTTGGATGTGTAAGGAAACCACCAAAGTTCAACATGGTCAACCAGTGAGTTTTATTGGGAATATGCACAGGAATATGAGTGAGCAGTTACTTACAGAAGCAGAAATGACTCAAAGATAGCTGCATCACTCCCGCATGTAATGCTTGTGAGATCTGGAAACCCGGAGCTCACTACACAACTTGCAGTCAGCTTCACAGGTCAGAGAGTGTCTCTTCCAGGCAGCTCAGCTATTCTGGGCCAGTTTGGTTGTCTGAGCCTCTTCCAAACAGTTGGGCTTGCCTGAGAGTCTCTCAGCAGTCCTGACTGCTTTTATACATACCCTGGGGAGGGAGGGACCTAGTGAATTTGGTCAGCCTTTTTTTTTTTTTTTTTTTTTTTTTGGTTCTTTTTGAGACAGGGTCTCCCTATAGCTCCAGCTGTCCTGGAACTCACTCTGTAGATCAGGCTGGCCTTGAACTCACAAAGATCCACCTGCCTCTGCCTCCCAAGTGCTAGGATTAAAGGCATGTGTTACCACACCCTGCTAATTTGGTCACTTTCAAGGACTTCCTGAAATGTATGAGCTTAAGAGCTTCATTGTAGGATGGAATGTTTTACCTCCTTTTAGAACATCTTGTGTCTTAAGGAGTTTCCTTTAAGGTGGAATGTTTTGGGGCTGGAGAGATGACTCATTGATTAAGAGTACTGACTGTTTTTGCAGGGGACCTGGGTTTGAATCCATCCCAGCACCTACATGGAGACTAACAGTCATCCATAACTCTAGTTCCAGGTGATCAGACACAGGTGCACCTACATACATGCAGGCAATACACTTATACACATAAAATAAAATAATAAATAAAATATATTTTTAAATATATAATAAACATCAAGTAGGAACTGGAGGGATGGCTCAGTGGTTAAAAGCACTGGCTGCTCTTACAGAGGACCCAGCATCCACATGGTAGCTAACAACTGTCATGTAACTCCAGTTCTAGGGGATTCAATGCCCTCTTCTGACCTCTGTGAGCATTGTACAACATGAGTGTGGTTATATGCATGCAGGAAATATGCTCATGCGCATAAAATAATAATAATTAATAATAATAACCAGAAAATAATAAGTCACTAGCCAAAAAAATAAATAAACCGAGAGGTGTGCATTATGTGCTTAACAATGGGGAAAGGCAGAAAGTGCTGTTCGGTCTGTGTTTAGGATGGACAGTGAACAATTACAATGATGACTTGGAGCAATATACTTCACGAGGGAACGCTGTGGGTACAGAGGCTGCCATGGCTAGGACAGTGGCTACGTGATCTTGCAGTGCAGATCTTGTTCATTTCAAAACTGCCTTCCTTTCTGTCTTTTTCCCTTCTCTAAATTTTTAAAGTGTTCCCATTGTGACAAAGAGTTTCTTAATAATTCACATGGAATGCCACTTATGCTACTTCGAGATTTCATCCCATCGCCACTGTGCCTGTCTTCAGTGCTTCTAGAAAGACAAACGGCATTCAGAAATAACCCTGGCATAACAACTTCCCAAGAGGACAGCGCCGCCAGCATAGCTGGCCTACATGTCTCTTAGCTCAGTGCCACGAATGTCCACACTCTCAAAGGCTTCTAGAAGAGTTCGTATATAAATAAAACATCATATTCAGAAGCATGTATGCTATACACGCACAGTAGGGAAAGCACGGAGGATATATGAGTTCTTTTGTACAAAGTCAGTTGTGGTAAGGTTGATAGCTTTAGCATAAGCCGAAAGTCTCTCTGGCTGATGAGAAGGAGAAAGGAACCGATGTACCTCAGACTGCACTGTGTGGGAGTGGCAGCCGGACTCTGGAGGATAAAATGCCAGATGGCCTGCTGCTCTTTCAGGAATGTGGCACTCCTCGGCAGACCAGGCCTTCTGGAAACATCTCAATAGAATCTAGCACAGATAAGCCATTGGTGATCAGATGACTCCATCCAACTCCCTTTTGTTTGTCCCCACTGACTGGGAGAACAGCCGAGTGCCTGACACACACTCAATCTTCATTTGGTACGTGTTAAACGAATGAAGAGAAACATGCAAGGGTGACTTATTGTGATGGACAACTCTCTACCGAATGGCTTCAAGTTTCCTTGTCTCATCTGATTCATAAACTCATGTTAAGAACAAACTGTTCCACTTGCTAATTTCTTCTGGTAACCTGCAGTTCTCAAATCATAGACTGTCAGAAATGCCTCTTCTGACAGACACTGGTCCTTACCCTGTTGGCTACCATTAGATTTAAGCAGGTCTACGATGATTTTGAAATTGTGTGTTTTCTTCACAAGGAGGAAAGAATGTACTGTTACATGAATTCACTTGAGACTGACCAGGCACAGCAAGAAGACTCTAACCACACTCAGAAAGAGGAAGAAGTTTATCCTTTATTATGCATGGGCCTCAGTCTAAGTTCCTGCTCTGGAGAAACTCAGGCCCAAATCAGAAACACATACAGGTTTTTTTATAGAATTTTCAAGTCATCCTTTGGGAGTAACCATACTGGTAGACTTGAGACTTCCAGAAAAGAAGTATAAATCCCCTTTAGGCTATTTTTTTTTTTTTTGGTCTTTTTGAGACAGGGTCTCCCTGAAGCTCTGGCTGTCCTGGAACTCACTCTGTAGACCAGGCTAGCCTCAAACTCACAGAGATCCACGTGCCTCTGCCTCCCAAGTGCTAGGATTAAAGGCGTGCACCACCACGCCCGGCATTTATTTATTTCTGTATGTGTATGAATGTCTGCATGCAAGTTTGTGCACCCGTGTTGTGCAATGCCGCGGAGGTCAGAAGAGGGTGATGGATTCCCCTGGAACTGGAGTTCTCCTGGAATTGGAGTTTCAGATGGTTCTCGGCCGCCATGTGGGTGTTGGGGATCAAACCCGGGTCCTCTGTAAGAGCGGCCGGTGCTCTTAACCGCTAGGCCATCTCTCCAGCCCCCCCCCCTTAGGCTATTACAGGAAATGTAAGTTGTTAGCATTTTTACAAAAGCGGATCTTGAAGGCTAGTATGGGCAAGGTTGTGACATTCCCAGTAACATGATACATTGTTGATGCCTTTTTAACAAACACACATATCATAAGCAGATGTTTCCTTAAGATCACAGACTGTGAGAGGGCTGTGAGAGATGGCTCAGCAGTTACGAGCACTGGCTGTTCTTGCAGCGGACCTGGGTTCTAATCCCAACACCCACATGGCAGCTAACAATCATCTATAACACCAGGTCCAGGGGATCTGACAACCTCTTATGACCTCTGTAGGTATTGCACTGTATGAGTGCACTTACACACATGTATGCAATACAGTCATACAAATTAATTAATTAGTTAATTAGTAATAAATAAATAAAAATAATCCTTTTCAAAAGATCACAGCCTGTGATTTGTGGCTGTCTATCCTATTCTGCCTCAGCCTGAGACTGAGCCCAGAGTAGCCTTTATGATTTTAGTACAAGTAGAAGCTTCCAAAGTCCTGTTACTTCTACACATATCCAAAAGTGCACTTATCATTAGGCTGATTACTAGGAGTATATAGGGCTCTTATCAAATACATTTGTTAGTGCTTATTGATTTACCATAGAGAACAAAGTTATACTGAGGTCATAGTTCATTAGTTTCTCATTAGGTTAATTTTTCCTCATCAGTTCAACCTAAATTCCCTTGTATCTAGCTCACACATCTAGCTACCTGGTCAGCCAAGTGTTGCAGAGCTGAGGACAAGGTCCCTCACTTTATGGAAGCTCAGTTTGAACTATGTGCAAACCACCCATGAACTCTCTAGGTAGAGCAGATGCTACTGGGATTCCACAGGCCCCAGCACTGACAAGCTATTAGTGGGTAGTTACAGGTTAGACATCCACATAAATGGGAAAGAGGTACGGTGGCTCTAAGCCAGTATCCTAGGGACTGCTGTCCGTGCTTCTTTCCTTCATTCTGGCTTTGCCTTTTCTGCTCACTCTGTGTAGTCATTCAGCACTATTAGCAAAACACCCGTCACCATGAGTGGCTCCAGATGGGAACTGCAGCCACTTTGCCCACAGCTGCCAATTCTACATTGCAAAAGTTTAGGGTTCACTCCGTTGTAGAAAGACCTTTAGCCTGGCTTGAAGAACTGGGACCCAGTGGCCGCTCCTTGTACTGGAAGTGTCACTATGGTATTCCCTGTCTAACGACCTCATTTCCCATTGGGAAGAAACAAGTGGGTTCTCTCCCACTGGCTTTGCTCCCAGATGTCCGGCACAGGCAGGCAGGCTTTTATTAGAAGAGGGCATGACAGGAGGGTTGGGCAAGAAGATAGTGAGTTTGTGGTGATCTGGGCTGCAGAGTGAGACTCTTGTCTCATGAAAACAAAAGTACAAGGGTCCAGATAAAATGGCCACTGGAGAGACACTTAATAGTTAAGGGCAATGGTTCCCAGCATCACAGTGGTGGCTAACAACTATCTGTAACTCCAGTTCCAGGGGATCTTGTGCCCTCTTCTGGCCTTTTCAGGCATTGCACAACATGGGCGCACATACATGCAGGCACACTTATACACAGAAAATATGAATGAATTAATTAATGAATTAATAAATAAATACATAATGCAGATTATAAACTGCCTCTGTGTAATCCAGTGAGAAGGAGCCAGAATAAATAATAATAATCTCTATTCCTTTTTTTTTTTTTTTTTTAGACAGGGTCTCCCTGTAGCTCTGGCTGTCCTGGAACTCACTCTGTAGACCAGGCTGGCCTCGAACTCACAGAGATCCGCATGCCTCTGCCTCCCAAGTGCTAGGACCAAAGGCGTGCGCCACCACGCCCGGCATTTATTTCTGTACGTGTATCAGTGTCCTGTCTGCATGCAAATTTGTGCACCCGTGTCGTGCAATGCTGCGGAGGTCAGAAGAGGGCGTTGGATTCCCCTGGAATTGGAGTTTCAGACGGTTCTCGGCCGCCATGTGGGTGCTGGGGATCGAACCCGGATCCTCTGTAAGAGCGGTCGGCGCTCTTAACCGGCAGGCCATCTCTCCAGCTCTCTCTATTCCTTTTTTATTTTATTTTATTTTATTTTATTTTATTTTATTTTATTTATTTTGTATGTGTATAAATGTACTGTCTATATGTAGGTTTGTGCACCTGTGTCGTGCAATGCTGCAGTCAGAAGAGGGTGTCGGATTCCCCCTGGAACTGGAGTTAAAGACCATTCTCAGCCACCGTGTGCGTGCTGGGGATCAAACCCGGGTCCTCTGCAAGAGCAGTCGGCGCTCTTAACCGCTAGGCCATCTCTCCAGCCCCACAGTCTCTATTCCTAAGTGAGAAAAAAATTAAAAACAAAATACACAGAGGGATTGATAGGACACCTGAAAATGAGGAAAAAAGAAGGATGAGTCAGAGAAAAGAAGCAAGCTGAGGTGGGCTCTACAAAGTCCTCTATGGGAAGCAGCAGTGAAGAAGAGCCTGGACAGTAGCCGGCTGGGAGGTGTCCGTCCCTCCTCACTATGAGCTGACAAGAGGCTGAGAGGACTACAGAGATGTGACCCAGATCTGGGAAGACTATGGGCAGTGCTGGCTGTGGAGGCATGGCGGAAGTGAGGCACAGAAGCCTGGACTGACAGCCTCTATGAGTGAGCGGCGTGAGAAGCATATGGAAGGCAGTTCCTCCACCACTGCCTTGAGGCACAGCGTGGGATCATGAGGAGTGTGCTGAGCCTGAGCAGTCTCATGGACAGACACACGGTCAGGCAAGAGCTATTGAACTTTAGGGAAGAAACAGCTGACGCTTGGGCGGAGTCACCCAGGGTCAAAGGCAAGCCCAGCTGCAGGTGCCCCATTCCGCACTCTCTCCAAAACTTCGGAAGCTGAGAGCCCTGTGTGGAAAGTGGTATCCACAGAGCACCAGAAAGGAGTCTGTAGCTGGTGGATGAAGATCTCAAACAGGAAGCTCCCACAGAAGGCTGAGTCCAGCATGGAAACTTCTCTCAGTGGAGAGGTCATAACCATCTAATTGTTGGAATTACTGAGACTAGAAGCCCTGTCTGCTTGGAAGGTCACGTACAAAAAGACAACCAACTGGAGCCACATTCTTCCAACTAGTAAGAAATTCTCACTGAGGTGATATTTCTCACTTCACTTTATTTTTCTAATTTGGGGGGATTGTTCATTTTTTTAATTATTTATTTATTATTTATTTTTATGTGTATGAATGTACTGTCTGCATGCAGGTTTGTGCACCATTTTGTGCAATGCTGTGGAGGTCAGAAGAGGGCGTCAGATTCCCCTGGAACTGGAGTCAGACAGTTCTCAGCCACCATGTGGGTGCTGGGGATCAAACCCGGGTCCTCTGCAAGAGCAGTTGGCACTCTTAACCGCTAGGCCATCTCTCCATCCCCTATTCATTTTTATTTTATATGCATGAGTGTAATGTCTGTATGTGTGTACGTGCACCCATGTTGTGCAATGCCTGAGCAGGTCAGAAGAGGGCATCTGATCTCCTGGAAATGGAGTTACAGATTGTTCTTAGCTGTCAGGTAAGTACTGGGATTGGAACCTGGGTCCTCCCAAGAGCAGCCAGTGCTCTTAACTGCTGAGCCATCTCTCCAGTCTCTTAATTTCTTTTTTTTTTTTTAAGATCTATTTTGTTTTTAAGTATGTGTGTCTGTCTGTGAGTACAGGCACATGTGAGTGCTGGTGTCTGTGGAGGTCAGAAGAGCATCAGATCTAGAGTTACAGGCAATGGTGCACCCTTGACTTCCGAGCCATTTCTCCAGCCCCTATTTTATTTTTTTTTATTTACACTTGCTCAGTTTTATTAGTTTGTTTCCTCCCTAAACAAGCTTCCCCGGCTGGCCTTTCTTTCTCTGAACCTATTCTACAATATTTTTCTCTATTATTTCCCATGCCTTTAACTCAGTACCTTCCCTCTCATTCCTACTTTACTCCTTTCCATTCCCTCCTCTTTTTCTTTTTCTTTTCATTTTTCTTTTTTCAACTGGGCTGGCTGTCATTATGTAGACCAGGCTGGCCCTGATCTCACAGAGATCTGCTTGCCTCTGCTTCCTGAGTGCTAGGATTAAAGGCTTGTGTCACCACACCCAGCCTCTTTTTACTTCTTTTTTTTTCTACTTTCTTTTACTTCTTTTTTCTACTTTTTTTACTTCTTTCTTTTTGAGACAGGGTCTCCCTGTAGCCCCAGCTGGTCTGGAATGCACTATGTAGACCAGGCTGGCCTTGAACTCGCAGAGATCTGCCTGCCTCTGCCTCTGCTTCCCAAGTGCTGAGATTAAAGGTGTACATCACCATATCTGGCAAATGTTTTATTTTTTTTATGTGTATGAGAGTATTATTTACATGTATATAAGTACACCTGTGTTGTGCAATGCCCATGGAGGTCAGAACTCCCCTGGAACTGGAGTTAAGGACAGTTTTAGTCACCATGTGGATGCTGGGATTTGAACCTGGGTCTTCTGCCAAAGCAGCCAGTGCTCTTAACTGCTGAGTCAGCTCTCCAGCCCTCTCTTTTTATTTCTTAATAATTAATTTCCTTAGCTCTAAGAACTCTAAACTGAATTGTCCCAACAGTACACAAATGCCTCTGCCTCTGAACCTTATTCAGAGCACCACTGAAGTGTACATTGTCTTTTCTACATGCAAGACCAAGATTGCTCTCAAGCCATTGTTTCTGTTACTGCAGTTAGCTCTCTCCTAGGCAGTAGTGGGGAGCATAAATCCAAGTATTATGGTAACAATAAGGGCCTAATAAGAGGAAATTCCTACTCGAGAGAATAAAATCTCTGGCTTGAGTAGAGACTTAAAATTCCAGTTGGGCTAGGTCATTTGCCTGCCCAAGGGACCACCTCTAGGAAGGCAAGTTCACCTTAAGCCATGTTATCGAGATAGGCAGAATAATTAGTGCTTTAATGAGATCATGTACTTTTTCCTACTCAGAATTCCTGCCCCTAGTGCAGTAGCTAACAGGGCTGTAGACACGAAGCTTCCTGTCTGCCTGAAAGGCATATCCTCTCCTTTTCTTCTTTCTCTTTGCTTTCTTCTTTAATGTGTGTGTGTGTGTGTGTGTGTGTGTGTGTGTGTGTGTGTCTGTGTGTGTGTGTGTGTGTGTTTCAATGTATACAAGTATATGTAAGTGCACTACATGTGCACAATGCCTTTGGAGGCCAGAAGAGGTCACTGGATCTCCTGGAACAAGAGTTATGGACATTGGGACCTGAACATGAATGTGTGTCCTCTGCAAGAGCAGTGTGTTCTTAACTGCTGAGTCATCTCTCCAGCCCTAGAACCCTAGAATCTTTTTTTTTTTTTTTTGTCATCTTTTTGAGTCAGGGTCTGCAATCCCAGCTGGCCTGGAATTCGCGATGTAGACCAGGCTGGCCTTGAACTGGAATCCTACTACTTTTTTTTTAATGATTTTTTTTTAATTTTTTTTTTATTAATTTTATTTATTTCTGTATGTGTATGAATGTACTGTCTGCGTGCAAGTTTGTGCACCCATGTCGTGCAATGCCGCGGAGGTCAGAAGAGGGTCTCGGATTCCCCTGGAACTGGAGTTCTCCTGGAATTGGAGTTTCAGACGGTTCTCGGCCGCCATGTGGGTGCTGGGGATCGAACCCGGGTCCTCTGCAAGAGCAGTCAGCGCTCTTAACCGCTAGGCCATCTCTCCAGCCCGGAATCCTACTACTTTTAAAAAAGGACCCATAACCACATTGGGAATTCAGGTAAACGAGTAAATAACGTAAGGAAATCAGTTTAGGAACTAGATAAGGAAGTTGGTAAAGTGAATGAAAAGGTCAGGCATATGGAGAAGAAACTCAAAATTACAGAGAAAAAATTCAGCAAGGAGATTGAGCTTTTAAGGAAAAACAGGGAGAACACAAGAACACAAGGTGCTTGGTGAGACTCGGCCAAAATCTCTAGGGAATAATCTGGGAAAACTGAAACACACCTATTGGAAGAATAACAGACACCCTATAGAGCTGGGAAAAGACTTTGCTTAGGGCAGCAGCAATACTAGCAGAAGTAGCTGAAGGAATGTCTCTCCCCTTGGTGCTCGGTGCTCAGCACTAGCAACTGATAAGATTTCTGTTGCTGTAGCAGCTCTGAAGCCAAGACCTTCTATACACCATACTATGAAGGAACTCAGACCAAGTGTCACATCACTATATGCGGAAATCTGACAAATGGAGCACTGCTAGACTGTGGAAAAGAAACTTTGCATTAAGGACTGGAGAAATGGCTCAGAGGTTTAAAGCACTTGCTGCTCTTGTAGAAAACCCAGGGCTCTAGTTCCCAATAGCTACATGTCCCTCATAATTGTTTATAACTCCAGTTCCAGGGGACAGACACTCTCTTACAGCCTCCAGGGTCATCATGCATGCACACAATGTACATATGTTCATGAAGGCAAAACACTCATACACATAAAAATAAGTAATTTAAAAAGAAAGGAATCTTGAACCAAATCTGCACAGCATTCACTAAGCTGAAAATCTTGTGGGAACCAAAGTATACACGGAGACTTTCACACAGATGCCAAGCACCATGTATGACATTGGCAAAAGCTACACAGGGACAAGGCTAGAGTTTATATTGGGAATTCTGAAGGAATTTGCAGAGCTAGGACCAGGTCTGAGACTTGCCTGTGAAGCACTGTCCACTGATGGACAGCACTGGTAATCTGAGCATTTCAAGGAAGATTCAGAGGGGAGAATTGGACCACTTATAGCAGACTCTGGATAGCCAAAGCAATCCTAATCATAAAGAATAATGCTGAGGGTATTACCACACTTGATTTTAAGTTATACTACAGGGGCACAGTAATAAAAACAGTATGGTATGGGCACAAAACAGACATGTAGACCAAAATCCACATAGCAACAGCCATCAGATTATTAACAAAGTAAAGACAGCTTGTGGAGAAGAATCAAACTAGATCCTCATATTTCACCATGAAGAGAAAAATAGAAATCAACTTCAAATGTATTTTTTAAACCCATATTATAAGACCTTACACTCTGAAACTGCTAGAGGAAACATAAGGGAAAACAAGATATAGGCAAAGGTTAGAGCTAGAGAGATGACTCAGAGTCAAGAGCATTAGCTGCTCCTGCAGAGGACCTGGGT
Source organism: Rhizomys pruinosus (assembly GCA_009823505.1). Lineage (NCBI taxonomy): Eukaryota > Metazoa > Chordata > Mammalia > Rodentia > Spalacidae > Rhizomys > Rhizomys pruinosus. Next base: position 1,408,770 of record VZQC01007275.1, on the reverse strand, counting down.
TTGGTTCTTAGCACCTACATGGCCCCTAAGAACCATCCATAACTCCAATTCCAGGGGATCTGATGCCCTCTTCTGACCTCTGAGGGATTGCATGACATGGGTATACTTACATACATACAAGCAATACACTCATACACTTAAAATAAAAATAATAAATTTTTTTTAAAAAAAGATATAGGTGGACACTTGGGCCTACACCTGCCCCCAGAATCTCCCAGCTCGGGTTCCAGAGAGCACCGGTCTGAACTCAGTATGGCATCGGTAAGGCAGAACTGCCTTGACCCTTGGGGGGCCTACTCTTGCCCCTGGAACCTCCCAACTTGGGTTCCAGAAAGCAGAGGTGTGGTGCACTTAGACAAGGTTGCAGGGTTGCAGCAGGTCAACAGGGTACCAGCACACACAGGCCAAAGGAGCAACCACCCGTCCCCACCCGAAGCTGGTGGTGCTGTGGTGTGGACTATCTAGCAGATGTAGTTTGAGTGAATCTAGTCTGCGAAGCTAACATTGAGGCACCAGAATCCAAAAACACAAACAAACAAACAAACAAACAAACAAAAATCCACATGCCAAGGACACAACAACAAAAACAACAACAACAACAAAAAAAAAAAAACATGGGAAAACCTCATAATAAATCCACACCAAACTCGACCAGTCTAACCAAAGATTCCTACAACAAGATCTCCCTGGAAGGAAACCAAGACACAGATCTTAGAACAATTGTAGACATATTCAAAGAAATCAAAGAATATGAATAACAAAGCAGAGAACTAAGGGCAGAAAATTAAAAACTCAGGAAGGACTTAGAAGGAAAGAATGATAAACACAGGAAAGAACTAGAGGGAGAGAATGACAAACTCTGGAAGGAAGTGGAAACACTGAAAAGATTCCAGGCTGAAATGAAAAAAGAAGGATACTAGCAAAGCAAGGACCTACAAGTAGGGAATGACAAGCTCCAAAAGGAAATGGAAATACTAAAGAAATCACAGGAAGAAATGAAAAAGGAAATGAAACATTCATCCAACCAACAGGAAAGGATGGGAGAAAGCCTCAGAAGCAGAATGGATGAAGCAGAAAATAGAATATCAGACCTGCAGGACAACACAGAACATCTAAAATGCTCAAGTGAAGACTGAAAATTAAAAAAAAAAAAACCACAAGAGTAGAATAACCAGGAAATATGGGATACTATGAAAAGACCAAATCTCCACATCATAGGGATAGAGGAAGAAAAATCCCACGACAACAGTATTGACCAGATCTTCAACAGGATAATAGAAGAAAAATTTCCCAAACTGAAAAAAGACAAACCTATACAAATACAAGAAGCACATAGAACACCAAATAGACAAGACAAGAAAAGAAACTCCCCACGCCATATCATAGTTAAAACACTAGATGCTCAAAACAAAGATAAAATACTGAAAGCCACAAGAGAAAAATAATAAATTATATACAAGGGGAAACCCATCAAAATTGCAGCTGACTTCTCAGTACAAACTATGAAAGCCAGAAGAAAGTGGACCAAAGTATTCCCAGTGCTAAACAACTTTAGATGCCAACCCAGATTACTATACCCAGCAAAAATGTCAATTATAGTTGAAGGAGAAAGAAAAATCTTTCATGACATGAACCAGATGAAAAAATACATGTCAAAAAAACACAACACTTCAGAAAATACTCAAAGCAATCCAAAGAACAGGAAAGGAGCAACTATCCCTAAGCAATTAAAGAGAGAAACTAATAAAAACATAATAGCATAAATACAAACCTAGACCAAGAATAAGTTGAAAGGAAGCAACACACATCTTTCAATAATGACTTTAAATATCAATGGTCTAAACTCCCCAGTCAAAAGACATGGACTGGGAGAATGGATTAGGAAACAGAGTCCATCTATATGCTGCCTGCAAGAAACCCATCTCACCCTTAAGGATAGACACCAACTCAAAGTGAAAGGATGGAAAAAAATATTCCATGCAAGGCTGGGCATGATAGCACATGCCTTTAATCCCAGCACTCAGGAGGCAGAGGCACATGGATCTCTGTGAGTTCAAGGCCAGCCTGATCTATATAGTGAGCTCCAGGCCAGCTGGGACTAAAGGGAGATCCTGTCTCAAAAAGATCAAAAAAATATATTGCAAGCAAATGGTACCAAAAAGCAAGCAGGAGTTGCTATTCTAATATCAGACAAAATAGACCTCAGAGTAAAGTCAAACAGAAGAGACAAAGAGGGCCACTACATCCTTATCAAAGGAACAATTAACCAGGAAGATACCACAATCCTAAATGTTTATGCACCAAACTCAGGTGCACCGAACTATATAAGCACAATTCTGTGGGTCCTAAAGACACAGATTAATCCCAACACACTAATAGTGGGGGACTTTAATACCCCACTGAGCCCCTTGCATAGATCAACTGGACAAAAAATAAACAGAGAGGCTTTGGAACTGAACAATACAATACAACAAATGGACCTCACAGACATCTACCGAATATTTCACCCTAAAACCAGAGTATATACTTTCTACTTAGCACCCCATAGAACAGTCTCCAAAATCGACCACATAGTGGGACACAAAAGAAACCTCAACAAATATAAAAGAATTGAAATAATCTCATGCATTCGATCAGACCACAGTGCAATAAAGCTCAATATCAACACCAGAATAAGCCCGACTAGATACAAGAATACATGGAGACTAAATAACACAATCCTGAGTAACGAATGGGTCAGGGAAGAAATAAAGAATGAAATAAAAGTATTAATGGAAAGCTGGGCGTGGTGGCACATGCCTTTAATCTTAGCACTCGGGAGGCAGAGGCAGGCGGATCTTTGTGAGTTCAAGGCCAGTCTGGTCTATAGAGTGAGTTCTAGGACAGCTGGGGCTACAGGGAGACCCTGTCTTGAAAAAAAAAAAAAAAAAAAAAAAAAGACAAAAATCACACAATCATCTAAACTGATGTAGAAAAAGCCTTTGACAAGATCCAGCATCCTTTCATGATTAAAGTTCTGGAGGGAATTGGACTGAAGGCAACATTCCTAAGTATAATCAAGGCCATATACAACAAATCCACAGCCAACATCATCCTAAATGAAGAAAAATTAGAACCATTCCCCTTAAAGGTGGGAGCCCAGCAAGGCTTCCCCCTATTGCCACTCCTCTTCAAAATGGTGGCTGAAATGCTTGCTAGGGCAATAAAATAAGAGAAGGAAATTAAAGGAGTACTAATCAGAAAAGAGGAAATTAAACTATCCCTTTTTGCAAATGATATGATAGTTTACCTGAGGGATGTTAAAAACACCAGAAAACTCCTAAAAATGATTAAGAGTTTCAGTAGGCTGGGTGTGATAGTGCACAACGTTAATCCTAGCACTTGGGAGGCAGAGGCAGGTGGATCTTTGGGAGTTCAAGGCCAGCCTGGTCTACATAGCGAGTTCCAGGACAGCTGGAGCTACAGGGAGACCCTGTCTGAAAAAGACCAAAAAAAATTTTTTTTCAGTAAAGTGTTGGGATACAAAATTAACCTAGAAAAATCAGTAGCCTTTTTTTACATGAACAATAAACAAGTGGAGAAGGAATATAAGAAGACCTTCCCACTCACAATAGCCTCAAAACCTGGGAACAAACCTAACCAAAGACACCAAAGATCTCTACAACAAAATTTTAAACTCCTGAAGAAGGAGATTGAAAATGACATCAAAAGATGGAAAGACCTCCCATGCTTATGGATTGGAAAAATTAATATAGTAAAAAATGTCCATTTTACCCAAATTGATATACAGATTCAATACAATCCCAATCAAAATCCCCGTGAGTTTCTTCACAGACTTAGGAAAAAAAATCCTTAAATTCATATGGAAAAATAAGAGACCCCAAATAGCTAAAGCAACCCTGAGTAAAAGGTGTTGTATTAGTCAGGGTTCTCTAAAGAAACAGAAGCAACAGGATGAATATATAGCTATGTACAATTTATTGATTTGCTCACATGACAGAGCTCAAGTAGTCCAACAGTAGCCACGCTGAACTGGAGAGGCTGAGAATCCAAGGTCCGTAAGGCTGGATGTCTCAGTAGTCCCAAGCTGGTACTGAAGGCCCGGTGGATTCCAGGAGATCTGCCGGTCTCAGTACATGCTGGGATCTGAAGGGTTGATCACAGCAGCAAGACAAACTCACCCATGAGAGAGAGGCAAGCCGCAGGAAAAAAGGGACCAGCTCCCTCTGCCATGGCCTTTTAATACTGCTTACAGGCAGAAGGTAATGCCCACATTTGGGGTGGGCCATCCGGGTTGAGGTGGTCTAATCCAAAGATCCTTTTTCTCTTATTTGTTCCTTAGTCCAGTCAAGTTGACACCCAGGATTAACCATCACAGGTGCAATACAGGAGGGATTGCTTTACTAGACTTCAAGCTATATTACAGGGCTATAGCCATAAAGACAGCTGGTACTGGCACAAAAACAGACTCATTGACCAATGGAACAAAATTGAAGATCCAAACATGAGCTCATATAATTTCAGCCACCTCATATTTGACAAAGGGACAAAAAAAGCTCAGTGGAGGAAGGATAGCAAATGGTGCTGGCAAAACTGGATCACCATTTGTAGAAGAACAAAATTAAACCCCTACCTCTCACCCTGTACAAAAATCAATTCCAAATGGATCAAAGATCTCAATGTGAAACCTGAAACCCTGAAGGAGATAAAAGAAAAAGTTGGCAACAGCCGATAAGACATAGGCGTAGAAAAAGACTTTCTAAATCAGACAGCAGCTTCACAGGGAATAAGGTCAACGGTTGATAAATGGGACCTCATTAAACTCAAAAGCTTCTGCACAGCAAAAGAAACAATCAAGGAAGTGAAGAGAAAACCCACAGAGTGAGAGGAAATCTTCACCAGAGATACATCTGACAGAGCAATAACATCCAGAATACATAAACTACTCAAAAAACAAAAACAACAAAAAATTACCTACTCAAAAGATGGAGTAAAGAGCTGAACAGAGACTTTATCAATGAGGAAGATGGTGGAGAAACATCTTAAAAAATGTTCAACAGGGCTGGAGAGATGGCCTAGCAGTTAAGAGCACCGACTGCTCTTGCAGAGGACCTGGGTTCAATCCCCAGCACCCGCATGGCTGAGAACCATCTTTAACTCCAGTTCCAGGGGAATTTGACACCCTCTTCTGACCTCCACGGCATTGCACGACAAAGGTGCACAAACCTACATGCAGACAGTACATTCATACACATAAAAAATAAATAAAAATTGTTTAAAAGTGTTCAACATCGTTAATAATTAAGGAAATGCAAATTAAAACCACTCTAAGATATCATCTTACTCTGATAAGACTGGGCAAGATCAAGAAAACTAAAGACACCAAATGCTGGAGAGGTTGTGGGGAAAGGGGAACACTCATCCACTGCTGGTGGGAATGTAAACTTGTACAACCACTGTGGAAAGCAGTGTGGAGAATCCTTAAAAGACTCTAAATGAGCCTACCACCTGACCCAGTGTATTACTCACTTTTCTGTTGCTGTGATAAGACACCATGAAGGAACTTATAAAAGGAAGAGTTTATTTGAGCTTATGATTGATGGTTCCAGGGAATTAGAGTCCATTGTGGTGGGAGGCATGGTGGCTGGATCTGGAGCAGCAAGTGGAGGGTCACATCTCGCAAAGAGCACAGGAAGCAGAGAGAACAACTGTAGACCACGATGCTTGTTAAAACTCACTAAGCCTGCCCGCAACAACGCACTTCCTCCAGCACAGCCACACCTTCTAAGACCTCCAAAAACAGTGCCACCAACTGGAGACAAATGTCTGAATACCTAGAGCCTATGGGGGACACTCATCTAAACCACCACATTCCACTCCCTGGCCCCCATAGGCTCCTGACCAGATAAAATGCAAAATGCATTTAGTCCAACCTTGAAAGTTCCCATAGTCTTTACCAGTTTCAATGCCATTCAAAAGTCTACAGTCTAAGTCTCTTCTGAGACTCAGGCCAATCTCTTAACTGTAAGCTCCTGTAAAATCAAAAGACAAATTACAAACTCCCAACGTACAGTGGAACTGAATACACATTCCCATTCCAAAAGGGAAGAATAGAGGCATAGTGAGGAAACACTGGACCAAAACAAGACTGAAAACCAGCAGGGCAAAAACCAAGTCCTGTAGCTCCACATGCAACTTCTGGGACTTGACTTCCAAAGGGCTTAGACGGCTCAGCTCTTCCAGCTTTGCTTGCAACATACATCTCTTTCTTAGGCTGGTACCACTCCCTGTATGCAGCTCTCCTTGGCAAATATCTCACAGGTCTGGCATCTCGAATGTCTTCTTGGGGTCTCCGCTGCCAACCAGGCTTCACATTCACAGCTTCATGCAATGGCCTGATCAGGCCTACTTTATGCAGGGACACCCCTGCTGTGCTCTGCCTGACCTTGGCAGCTCTCTGAAACTGTGAAGGAAAGAACTGATGACCCCTTCACTCTTGCAAAACATCATGCCTCCTAAAGCCAGCACCACATGAATGAAACTGCTGAGTTTAGCTGCAATTTTGGGATGGACCCTGGCCTATTTCAACCACATTTGCAACTTTTCTCTGCCCTGGACTTGCTGGAGGATTAGCTGGGTATGGTCTTGCCCTGAAGGTACTGATTCTGTTGTTTACTTGTAAATCTCAAGGCCCTTCCTTAATCACTTTAATCTCCTTATCAAAAGGAAACTCTCCTTCACAAGACTTGGCCCCTTTGATCTTCCTAGTGCAGTTATCATATCCAAACTGTACATTCTGCATTTCTTTCTGCCCCATCCTGCTCTTCTTCACTGTAGATCTGCACAATATTCACCATTAAAAGCCACACCACCATTTCTACATTAGGCTATCTTGAAATATCCTCTGCCAAAGACATCAGTCCATTGCTTTTCAACTTAGCATCAGGCAAGCATTTGGGCTGTGGGCAAACTGCTGCCAGACTCTTTATCAAAATATCCCAGTTGCTGCCTAAGTCTTTATTCTCCTCTGGAACCACATCTTTTGCAGCAATGCTTTCTTCCAGGCCTCCACTAGAATGGCACTTTAAGCTCTGCTTACAGTAGTCAACAGCCTTTCTAGCCCAAAGTTCCAAAGTCTTCCACATTTCTCCAAACATCCACATGGTCAGGTTCTTCACAGCCAACAGCCCACTCTCTGGTACCAAAATTACTGTATTAGTCACTTTTCTGTTGCTGTGATAAAACACCATGACCAAGGAACTTATAAAAGGAAGAGTTTATTTGAGCTTACGATCGACGGTTCCAGAGAATTAGAGTCCATTGTGGTGGGAGGCATGGTGGCTGGAGCAGATCAGCAAACTGAGGGTCACATCTCACAAAGAGCATAGGAAGCAGAGAGAGCAACTGTAGACCATGAGGCTTGTTAAAACTCACTAAGCCTGCCCCCAACAACACACTTCACCCAGCACGGCCACACCTTCTAAGATCTCCAAAAACAGTGCCACCAACTGGAGACAAATGTCTGAATACCTAGAGCCTATGGGGGACATGCATTCAAACCACCACACCCAGCCATACTACTCCTGGGTATATACCCACAAGACACATCCTTCTGCAAAGATACATGCACATCTATGTTTATCGCAGCCTTTTAACAATAGTGAAGATTTGGAACCAACCCAATTGGCCCTCAACTTACAACTGGATAACAAAAATGTGGTACATCTATACAATGGAGTTCTATGCAGCGGTAAAAGAAAAATGACATCGGGCTGGAGAGATAGCCTAGCAGTTAAGAGCACTGACTACTCTTGTTGAGGACCCAGTTTCGATCCCTGGCACCCACATGGCGGCTGAGAACCGTCTGTAACTCCAATTCCAAGAGAACTCCAGTTCCAGGGGAATCTGAGACCCTCTTCTGACCTCCACGGCATGGGTGCACAAACCTACATGTAGACAGTACATTCATACACATACAAAAATAAATAAAATTAAAAAAAAGAAAGATGACATCATGAGATTTGCAGGTAAATGGATGGAACTCGAAGCCATTATGCTAAGTGAGGTAACACAGTCCTCCAAAAACAAACCTGGAATGGTATCCCTCATTTGTGGATGCTAGCACCAAATCCCCCAATGCAAAGAAAAGCTGAGTATTGTTATTGTTATATTTCTTTCTATCTGAAAGCAACTGTGATGTTATAATGTGAATATCTTAATGAGTCCTAGAATTAACTTACCACTTACTTTCAGGCATGGTAATTAATGTACATGGGCAGAAAGTATATATTCATATTTTAAAGTAAAAGAAAAAAATCTGAACCTCTGAACATAAACATAAAGTGACTTCTGGGTGTTGAACCTTTGTCAGATGGGTCGCTGGTGAAGAGTTCCACTCTAAACTTGTTTTGGAATTAACCTAGAGTTTATTTTTAGAGTTTATAATTTTGGCATACGTATGGAGTGTGTGTGTGTGTGTGTATATATATATATATATATATATATATATATATATGCATATTTTGGAGTAATACAAAATAAAAGGCAACAACGATAATAAAAAAGACTTGATCAGCCGGGTGTGGTGGCAGAGGCAGGTGGATCTCTGTGAGTTCAAGGCCAGCCTGGTCTACAGAGTGAGCTCCAGGCTAGCTGGGACTAAAGGGAGACCTGTCTCAAAAATACCAAAAAAAAAAAAAAAGACTTGACCAAAGAGCTGACCAAAACTGTAAACTTCTGAATCAAAAAAGTTAGAAAACACTGTGAAAAAGATGCAAGACGGGACTTAACATGTATGGCAGAATACATGAACTCTGGTGAGGGGGGTATGGATGGGGGAACAGGTCTAAATTTGATTAAGAAATGTATGAAATGTACAAAAACTCAATAAAAATTAAGGAGAAAAAAAAATATAGGCACAGGCAAGACTGCTTGACTAGGATTCCGGTTGCTTAGGATAAAAGGTCAAATCAACAAATGGGACCCTCTGAAATCAAAAAGCTTCTGTACAGCCAAATAAACTTCAATTAAGTGAAGAGATAGCCTACAGAATAGGAGAAAATCTTTGCCAGCTGTTTATCCAACAGAGGATAATATCCACACTATACAAAGAACCCAACAAACTAAACATTAAGCAAATAAACTCAATAAAAAAAGGGCTAAAGAACTAAACAGAGAGATCTAAAAGAAATACAAATGGTAAATAAACATTTAAAAATTGTTCATCCTCATTACACATTGGGGAAATTACTTTGAGATTCTATCTCACCCTAGTTAGAATGGCTATCATCGAGAAACAAATGACAGGTCAGATGTGGTAGTGCATGCCTTTAATCCCAGCATTTGGGAAGTAGGCAGATCTCTGTGAAACTGAGGCCAGTCTGGTACACATGTCAAGTTCTAGGCCAGTTGTGCCTATAGGAGACCCTATCTCAAAAAGATCAAAACCAAAATAAAAATTTAAAAAATACAAATTAAAAACAAAACAAATGAATGTTGAAGATGTAGAGAAAAGCTAATCCTTATCCACTATTGGTGGGAGGTAAACTGGTACAGCCAGTAGAGAAATTAGTGTGGAAGTTTCTCAGAACTACCAAATGGCCCAGCTATACTACCCATGAGTATACACCCAATGAACTCAATAGCCTGCCTCAGAGACTTGAATGTTCATGCTTATTGCTGCTCTATTCATAGGAACAAGGAAATAGAATCAGCTTAGGTGTCTAACAACAGATGAATGGATAATGAAAATATGGTATAGACAACTTCTATTGCTGTTGGTTGCCCAACAGAGCTAGGTGAAAAGAGTCTTCGAAGATACCACATGCCTTGGTAACAGTATATAGAGAAATCAAGCTAGAAGTGAACTGGAAGCTTCCTCTCTGTTGGTTGGTTACCCCCCGTAGAGCCAGAGTCACTACGCAGACTACTGGAGGAGAATTGTTATCAACAGTCTTACCCAGCTGTGGACCCCGTGTACAACAGTGCTGCTGACTGGCCTGGCAAGGTGAGCCCACAGGTGCAATAGTGGCAAGTCTGCTATGGGGCAACAACCACTTTTTGACTGGATTTGAGCCCTGCTCTCTAGGAGGGAATTACCACCTGCTACTATAAGCCTAATCAAAAGTCCATGGTAGGGGTCATAGACCCTAGTGGGGAAGTTATTGCTCTTATTTTACTAAGTGGATGTGATATTCTCATCAAATTGCTTTCTAGATAGATAACTATGTTTATGTCCATAGATTAGTGCTGCTGTCAGCTTTGGTCAGAGAAGCATCCTTTTACAGTGGTCACTGATGACTACAGAGACACATAACTGGTCAAGTATTGAGAATAAATGAGTGTTGAATGCCCAGCCATAAATGAGATATTTACATTACCTTTTCCAAAGCTCAGGAGACATCATGGGAGAATGGAAAAGAGGAGGGATCGGTGTGGAATGCTGGCTTCCAGGCATGAAGAGCTGCTGTGCTCTTGACCTCACTCTGGCTCTGACCTCCTCAGCCCTGACTGGTGGCATTCTCCAGCACTGACTTCTCCTCTCCAATGCTGCCCTCTACAACCCCCAACATTCCCTGTCTCTGTGTGCCTAAGTCCTGCTGGACTCTGGTTTCACCTGGATGACATGATGCCGTGATGCAGACCACAAACCTGCCTCTGCTAGGCCTCAAAGGCTCATTTGGCCTTCTTGACCCACTTTCCTCTGTATCTTGCATTCACATCTGTCTGCCCAACCCAGATATCCCCAAGTGACCATCCTCTATCACTCTGGTGCCAGTAGTATGACAGCGTGAGAAGCCACAAAAGATGAGTCAACACAAATTGACAGGTTAGATATTTTTTAAAATGGCATTGGCCAAACCCTGACAGAACTCCTCCCAGCATGGAGCAAGATGATGCTCTGTCAGAGCAGGATCCCGGGAGGGGTTCACTGAGATTCATCAGATTCATCGATGTATTGACCCAGAGGAGGAAGCCCTATGGGATGGCTATATTACAAAGCGTTTGTTAAACCCACTTTAAAGCTGTACAGAACAGACATGAACAGAGCAGAAGCCTATCAAGAGGTAACAATGGCCACAGTGATAACACTGTGGTTTTGTGGGGTGGGGGAGCGTGTGTCAGAGGCCTTGCTCTGTACTTGGGTCCGTCATATACAATCCTCATGTGAACTGTGTGAAGCAAGGTGGAGTGAATTCTTTGGTTAAGTTCACGGAGTAAAGGGAAGCAGTGGTTTATGTAGCCATTTCCTCCAAACTGAAGCACTCCTTCCTGGAGAAAGAAGGAGGTTCATAAGACTCAGAAAGTAAACAAATTCCACAAGTCCGAGGAAGCTGTAGCTTAACAAGACTCAGAAGACCCCTCCTCACAGTTATATAAACAAGTCATGGGAGAGGAGATTTATTGGCCAGCTGAGCTGCCTGGAGGGGACTCTCAGCTCTGCTGAGCTACCTGCAAGTCACGTCGTCGTCGGGAGCTCCAGGGATCCAGCCTTCCAGAGCTATGACCCAGGCTAGGGTGGGCTATTTTGATGGAGTTGTTTGTTTGGTCTGTTGTTGGTCCCCTATCCGCGGTGAGTAGATGTGTGGTCATACAGTAGCTGGACTTTGGCCCAGGCTTGTCACCCAGAGTCAGCTTCCTCCACTCTCACCAGGAGCTGCTCCCCAAGTGACAGACACCAACAAGGGACCCACGGAGAGCCAAGGGCTGTCCTGGCTGAGTCTTGCTCTGCTGCACTGTGTGTTCCCGTGGCATTGCTCCTCAGAGTATGGACATGACCAACACCAACACCCAAAAATCACTGTTAGAGCTCAACTCATGGACCAGAACTTTGATAGATCAAGAATTCTGGGGGCTGGAGAGATGGCTCCGTGGTTAAGAGCACTGATTGCTCTGGCAGAGGTCCTGGGTCTAATTCCTTGCACTCAGATAGCAGCTAACAGCTGTCTGTAACTACAGTTTCAGGGGATTTTCCGTCCTCTTCTGGCCTCCATGGGCATTGCACATATGTGGTGCACTTACGTGTAAGCAAAAGACTCATACACATAAAAATAAATAAATTTAAAAAAGAATTCTGGCAATTACCAAGGGGAGAAACTTAATGCAGCTTTTCTTCCCCAGACCTTGATGAAAATGCAGGAACTGGCTTGCTAATTCAGAGAGCCCAAACCACCCAGAGTTTCAACGATTGACGATGGGTGAGCCCCAACTTTCAGGCTCTAGCTCCTGTCAGCTGGGTACTGCTCCGCTACATCTGACCCATGTGACTGAAAAACCACAGCTGTTTCCTGTCCCATCAAATTCTGATTCTTGATTTTCCATCCAAGTCAACTTTACTGGAAAGACTGACCATTTCTGTTGAAGGCTCTAGTGTCATCCACGCTCAGAGATGTGACTTTCAAATTTATGTAAGGACTTAGTATTTTTCCTTTTGTGAAGGGCACCCAAGTGTCTTCTCACACTGGTTCTTAAAGCAAATCAAGAGGAGGGGATTTTGAAGGACTTGTAAGTACATAATTACAGACCCAGAACAGATGTCTGCTCCATCAATAGCATTTTTATCCCTGGGATGAGAGAGGGGAGACAGAGAGGCTTTCACATAAACCCAAACAACAGACAAAGCATTCTTTCCTCATTTCCTCACAACCAGCCTATGCAAGGTTTAGCTCTGTAGCCCACCTGGGAGGAAGGATTAGGAGTGCGTCAGTTGATGTTGATGCGGGAGGGGGGACCACTTTTGGCCCCACTTCTACGGCATATTGATGGCTTTAGTGTCAGTCAGCCACTTGTATTGCTCTTGAACCTGGTTTTCAACTCTGCAGGCTAAAACCTTTGCTCTCCTAAGACTCACACCCTTTGCTGGGTGAGAGATTACCTAGCAAGTTAGTGTCCTTTGCACCAATTACAGTCCATTCTTTTTTTCTGCTGTTTATGGTACATTCTCTGTATTTTTTCCCATCCATTTTTGCTATTTTTCCAGCCATGACTAGCCCTATTGAAAATTTTTCCTTTTGTAAAACTAAATAGCCTAGAGGAAATTAGACTTCACAAATAGAAGTCATTCAATGTTCCTTTCCAGAAGAAATGCAGCAAAATAATAAATACAACTTAGTTTTTTTTTAAGAAAATCAAATTGCTGTTATTTTCCCCCAGAGATTAATACTTAGAAAGTACTATAATGGGGGTTCTTTTAAAGAGCCTATTATCCAATAAGGTGTCAACTCAGAACTAGGAAAAATATCATGTGCGTGGGGAGATAGCCTCCTGAACCTCAGGCTGGGGTAGTCAGCACTGTGTGACCTAGGGGCTTCCCACTCCATCCTCCTCTGTTAAGTGTGAATCATCACTCCTTCTTCATAGAATTTCATGGGAAGTTGGGGAATCTTTAACTAGCACATTCTTAGCCAGGCATGGTGGTGCACATCTTTAATCCCAGCAGAGGCAGAGGCAGAGGCAGAGGCAGAGGCAGAGGCAGGCATATCTATGAGAGTTCAAAGTTAGTCTGGTCTACATAGTGAGTTCCAGGCCAGCCAGGGCTATAGGGAGACCCTGTCTCAAAAAGACCCAAAGAAAATAATAATAATAAATAAATAACACATTCTTGGGTCCATCATAAGTGCTCAAACTCCTTGAAGAAGACTGTTGAAGCATCATTAAAATAAGTCACAGTGGCTGAATCTTTGTACATTTTGTGAATCAAACTCCATTATGGTTATTGTGTATTAATTACCATCTGGCTATCCTAAGTTCTTTCTGTCATAAGTAGCAACAAATATCCAATGGAACTTTGCTAAGTTTCTGTATTATAATTGAAAATATTCAATGTAGGACCTTTTCTCATTTGGAGTTTTAAAAAGTTCAATGAGGGGCTGGAGAGATGGCCTAGCGGTTAAGAGCGCTGACCGCTCTTGCAGAGGACCCGGGTTCGATCCCCAGCACCCACATGGCAGCTGAGAACCGTCTGTAACTCCAATTCCAGGAGAACTCTAGTTCCAGGGGAATCTGAGACCCTCTTCTGACCTCTGCGGCATTGCACGACACGGGTGCACAGACCTACACACAAACAGTACATTCATACATATAAATAAATAAAATTAAATAAAAAAAAAAAAGTTCAATGAAATTTGGGCCAACAAGACTGTTCAGTGAGCAAGGGCACTTGCCAGGCAAGCAACCTGTGTGTCCATTCCCCAGACCCCGCGCAATGGTGGAAGAAGAGAACTGATTCCACAGTGATTCTCTGACCTCCACATGTATGTCGTGGCATGTGCACACACAAACAACTTTTTTTTAGTGTTTAAGAAAAATTTAACTCAGTTGAATTGAATCACTATTTAAAAAGAATAATTTTAATATGTAATGAAACAGTTTTAAATTGGTATGAAAAGTTAGTATCAAGCTAGACCAGGTGACACAGGTTTGTAATCCCTAATACATGGGAGGCTGAGATAAATCAAAGCCTGACTACGTAACTTTGCAAGCGTCTGTATCAAAATAAAAGGGGAAGAGAGACTTGAGTGTAGCTTAATGGCAGACCACTTGCCTACTTAGTATGTACAATTATTTTGTTTCTGTGGTTGTTGTTGTTCTGTTTTGTTGGGTGTTTTTTTTTTAGTTTAAATTATTTATAGTGTTGGTTTTTTTTAAAAGCAAGGTCTCCCTGCAGCCCCAGGTAGCCTGGAAATCACTATATAGACCAGGCTGGCCTCAATCTCACAGACATCCACCTGCCTCTCCTTCCTGAATGCTGGATTGTGAGATTTCTTATGCAAATAATTTCTCCAAAAGAAAAACACCATCAAAGAAAGAGATGTAGCCATAAGCCATAAGTATCTCCATATGTAAAAAAAGTCAATCTCATCTCCCCCCAAGATGGTTTAGATCCCATCCACTCTCAGTCTAATAATTCTTATTTTAAATGTCTTCTTTTTCTTCACCACCCCCCCAATGTCTTTTTTTTTTTTAAGAGATGGTTTCACTATATTGACCTGGCCTCAAACTCACAGAGCACAGAGGCAAGCTGGACCAGTATTCACACCAACAGCAATGACATCAGAAGGTGAGACCTATGGTGACAGGGCCACTGTCAGTTTTATCTCTATAGTCAGATTTGTCAGACTTTTCCTTTTCATCTTTTATTTCATAAATCAATGCATTTTCCTTTTTTCTTTTTTTTTCTTTTTCTTTTCTTTTCTTTTTTTTTTTTTTTGGTCCTTTCGAGACAGGGTCTCCTTGTAGCCCCAGCTGTCCTGGAAGACCAGGCTGGCCTTGAACTCACAAAGATCCACCTGCCTCTGCCTCCTGAGTGCTAGGATTAAAGGCGTGTGCCACCACACCCAGCTTAAAGACGGTTCTCAGCTGCCATTTGGGTGCTGGGAATTGAACCCGGGTCCTCTAGAAGAGCAGTTGGTGCTCTTAACCACTGAGCCATCTCTCCAGCCCCATTCATTTTCTGTCTTTTGTGGATATTTTTATGTGTCACTGTGGGTAGCCAGTACCCACTGGCTGAATGCTAAATCTGGATGTTGCTAGGAAGGGGCATCTTAGGTGTCAGTAGATGTGGAGTAAAGCAGATTACCTCAGCCGTGTGATGGGGCTTATCAGTCATCCTTCCGTCACTTTAATGAAATAGCTGAGATAATTAGCTTAAGAAAGGCTTATTTCTGCTCACAATTTTGGAAGTTCAAGTACAAGATTGAGTGACTCTGTTGCTTTGGGCCTGAGACAAAGCAGCACATCATGATCAGAGCACATGGCAGAGTGATACCACCCACCTCACAGCTGGGAAGCAAGAGAGGGAAGGAAGAAGAGGCCACCAATGGCCTCCAAGCACACTTCCTAATGACTGGAAGACCACTGCAGCCCCAACCCCTTAAATCCCACCACTTCAACAGTGTTATACTGGGGACCCTTGGGGGGACAGTCAAGATCCAAATTCTACAAACACCAAACAAAAAGGGGATTCTCTTCAAGACTGCAATATGGAAAGCCTGACTGAATTTATTCCATCTTCCTGATTCCAGAATGGGACATCAACTCTTTCTGAATGTCCATCTCAACAGATAGATGATATAGACAGAAAGACTGAGGAGTAGATAGGTAGATATATGGATAATATGAAGGAAGAAAAAGATGGATGGATGGATGGATGGATGGATGATGGATGCATGATGGATGCATGATGGATGGTAGATGATAGATGTTGGATGGATGATGAATGGATGATGGATGATGGATGATAGATGGCTGATGGGTGATGGATGGATGATGGATGGATGATGGATGACTGATGGATGATGGATGATGGGTGATGAATGATGGATGGATGATGGATGGATTATGGGTGATGGATGGATGATGGATGGATGATGGATGATGGGTGATTGATGGCTGATGGGTGATGGATGGATGATGGGTGGATGATGGATGATGGGTGATGGATGGATGATGGATGGATGATGGATAATGGGTGATGGATGGATGATGGATGGATGATGGATGATGGATGGCTGATGGGTGATGGATGGATGATGGATGGATGATGGATGATGGATGATGGATGGATGATGGATGATGGATGATGGATGGATGATGGATGATGGATGGATGATGGATGGATGATGGATGATGGATGGATGATGGATGGATGATGGATGATGGATGGATGATGGATGATGGATGGATGATGGATGATGGATGGATGATGGATAGATGATGGATAGATGATGGATGATGGATGGATGATGGATGATGGATGGATGATGGATGATGGATGGATGATGGACGATGGATGGATGATGGGTGATGGATGGATGATGGATGATGTATGGATGATGTGTGAGGAGTGGATACCATCTCTTACAGGTTCTCTTTCTTTGGTGAGCAAGCTCTGATTAATAAATATGTTCAATGTCATGCTTAGAAAGGCCTTCCCCATTTTTAAAAATAATTTTCTCAGGGCTGGAGAGATGGCCTAGTGGTTAAGAGTGCCGACTGCTCTTGCAGAGGACCAGGATTCGATCCCCAGCACCCACATGGTGGCTGAGAACCGTCTTTGGCTCCAGTTCCAGGGGAATCCAAGACCCTCTTCTGACTTCTGCAGCATTGCACGACACGGGTGCACAAACCTACATGCAGACAGTACATTCATACACATACAAAATAAATAAATAAATAATAATTTTAACTCTATAAAAATTTTTCTCTTATAATTTCTTTTCACACCTCATTTTAATTGTTTAATATTCACTCATTTGTTTTATATTTATATACAAAACTTATTTATAGGAATATAACTTTTTTATTCACAGATAGAGAAATGTCATTTTGATTTGTAAATCTGGCAAAAGAATAAAGTAAGGAGACCTGTTTTATGATTTAGTTTGTAAATGGAATCAGAGAGTGCTTAGTTTAAAAAGAGCTTAAAGATGCTTTGGAGAATACAAACATCTTTGGGAAAAGATTTTGTTTCATGGAAACTATTTGGAAAGACAAAACCCAGTCAGACATAGGAGTCTTAAAGTGTTTGCTTGGAAAAGAAAATCAGGGCCAATGAGACAGCTCAGTGGGTAAAAGTTTTTGCCATGCAAGCCAGACAGCCTAAGTTTGATCTCCAGAACCCACTTTAAAAAGGTGGTGAAGCTGGGTGTGGTGGTGCACACCTTTAATCCCAGCACTCGGGAGGCAAAGGCAGGTGAATCTCTGTGAGTTCAAGGCCAGCCTGATCTACAGAGTGAGTTCCAGGCCAGCTGGGGCTACAGGGAGACCCTGTCTCAAAAAAGAAAAAAAAAAAAAAAAAGCTGGTGGGAGTGGTTACATTTACAATCCCAGCACATCAACCTCAACGTGTGCACTATACCTATATGTAGGCACAGACAGACAGACAGACAGACAGACACATTAATAAGAAAAGTTAAAATATAAAAAGAAAACCAAGAAATTGAGAGTGATGCCTCATAGGTCAGAGTGTACTGCCAGGACTTAACCATTTGAGGGGTTCCTGTTCCAAGCATTGATCTGGAACTAGGGAAGGTACTTTGCCCATAAATTCTGATCTCCACTATGCAGTTTATAATTTCTTTCTTTTTTTTTTTTTGCTAGATCAGTGACACCCTGACTGGAGCCAGCTGGAAACTTCACTCTCAGTATTTCATTCTGTGCAAAATACTTTTCATCAGAGACAAACTGTAATCCACTGAGAAGAGCCCCTGCCCTGGTGGAATCCAGCTGACAGCGCCTTGGCTCGTTGTGCACCATTTTAGCATGCTTAATCCTTGGCAGTACAGGACTCCCCCACATCCCCCCCTTTTTAAGTTCCAGAGGTTAAACCCAGGCCCTCATGCAGGCTAGGTGAGCACTTCACCCCTAAGCACATCCCTAGCCTTTTCTATTTTTGTTTTGAGACGAGGTCCCTCCAAGTTGCCGGTGCTGGTCTTGACCTTTGCATCTTCATGGCTCAGTCTCCTTATTTCTGGACTTGCATTTAGATCACTGATGCCTTTCACCTTCGGTGAAGCCCAATAAATATAGTACAGTGAGATAACCAGAGAGAGAAGGGGGGAGATACGTTCACACAGCTTTCATTAAGTATATTGTTATAATTATTCTAGCCTCTTACTGAGCCTCATTTATACATTCAACTTTATTATAAGCATGTATTCTTGGGAAAACACATAGTATACTTAGAGTTCTCTGCTATCTGAGCTCTCCAGCATCTACTCGGGGTCTTGGTGCACATCCCCCATCAATAAAGGGAGCACCACTGTGGCTTCTTTTCAATTAATATTTTTCAAAATAAGGACTTTGAAGAAAAGGCATAGAAGTGTTTGTAAACATCAAGAATAAGAGATCTTCCCATCAGAAATAAACCCTACTAGCATGGCTTATTAGCTACCCTCTTTCCCCCACTCTGTGCACATAGGCAAATGCTTTCCTATGAGAAAATGAGCACATAGCTATATATTAGCCAGGTGTTTTCTGTAAAGGGTGTCTGCATGCCAAATATTCGATGGTCTGTCACTTGACTCTATTTTTTTTTTTTTTTTTTGTTTTTTTGAGACAGGGTCTCCCTGTAGTCCCAGCTGTCCGGGAACTCACTCTGTAGACCAGGCTGGCCTTGAACTCACAAAGATCCGCCTGCCTCTGCCTCCCAAGTGCTAGGATTAAAGGCGTGCTCCACCACGCCTCGCACTTGACTCTATTTTCATGTGAATTTTTAGTTATGTAACCACTGTGTTGGTTCTTTTCTGTACTTGCAGAGTCTACCATTCATAATAATCAACACTCATCGTGGGATGGTACTATTTGAACCTCAACAAATGCAACTCTTCCTTATTAGCTGTATGTCTTTTATATACTTAGAGGTATTTTACTTTGGAATGTTTCCTTCTTTAGGAAGGTTTAAATTGTTATCTTAAGTTTCTGCTAGAGGAGGAATTAGAGATGTCTGAGAAACACCTAAGAAGTGTTCAACATCACTAATCATTAAGGAAATGTAATCAAAACCACTTTAAATTATCACTTACTTCCAATAAGAGCTAGGATCAAGAAAACAAATGATACCGAGTGCTGGAGAGGTTGTGGGGAAGGGGAACACTCATCCACTGCTGGTGGGAATGTAAACTCGTACAGCCACTATGAAAGCATGTCGGAGAACCCTTTGGAAGACTTGGAATGAACTTGCCAAACCCAGCCATACCACTCCTAGGCATGTACCCTCAAGACTCATGCCACCACAGAGATACATGCACGGCCATGTTTATTGCAGCTCTCTTCACAATAGCAAGGAGCTGGAACCAACCCAAATGCCCCTCAACTGACAAGGGATAGAGAAAAATGTGGTACATCTACACAATGGAGTTCTATGCAGCAGTAAAGAAGATGACATCATGAGCTTTGCAGGAAAATGGCTGGAAGTAGAGGACATCATGCTGAGTGAAGTAAACAGTCCAGAAAAACAAACGACGAATGTATCCCTCATCTGTGGATGATAGTGCCAATTACCTAGTTGTAAGTATTTCTTGTGTAGGGCCCCCTGAGCATTTGTCCAAAGCAGTTGGGCGTAATGCATATTGGAAACAACAACAACAACAACAACAACAGAAAGGACTGCATCAAAGAACTGACTGAAACAGTGAACTTCTGCTCAAAACAGTCAACTTCCTCATGGAGAATATTGAGAAAGACTGAGAAAGAGATGAAAAGCGTGTTTGGCAGAATGCATGAGCTTTGGCGGGGTGGGGGAATGGGCGGGAACACGGGTCTAGATTTGTTAAAAAAATAAAAATAAATTTATGTGAAAAAAATAAAAAAAATAAAGTATTAAGCAATAAGGAGATTCTAAAACAAAAAAAAGTTTCTGCTAGATAAAATGTTCTTCATTAACGTACAGAGTCTTTACTGCCTGTCCTTTCCAATACAATTCCTATTGCATCTTGTAGAAGAATCTCGGCATCGTTTTTCCTGCTTGAAGGTGTCAGAATGCTTACAGTCACAAATTTTATAACTTCCTTTAAAAGGAGGGAGAGGCTGGAGGTGCAGCACAGTGGCAGACATTGTACTAGAAAAAGGCATGAGTTTGATCCAACCAAACAACCAATCAATCAAGAAAATTAGAGCATGCATTTATATATATTTTTTAATTTTTGTTTGTTGTTTTTTTATGTGTCTGAGTGTTTTGCCTGCATGTATGTAAGTGCACCATGTGCATGGAATGCCCGTGGAGGCCAGAAGAGGGTGTTGGACCTTCTGGAACTGTGTTTATGAACTGCTGTTAGCTACCACGTGGGTGCTGGAAACTGAACCTGGGTCCTCTGCAAGAGCAACCAGTGTTCTTAACTGCTGACCCATCTCTCCAGCCCCCATTCATGTTATTTCTAGCCTACCTCTCCTACTTAGTGACATAGTAAGGGCATCCCCCACTTTCCCAGTGATCCTCTTCATCCCTTCCCTAGTTCCTCCTCACATTCTTGGGCTGCACCAAGCCGCATGCCTAGCTATATTAGGAAGTAAGATTTTGTTGAAGAACACGGGCCTAATTCAATGTTGAATCAATCAAAACCACTGGATTCCTCTTGCCCCTGTTGAAATATGGGAATTACAGTTTCCTTCCTTGTTACTGTGATAAAATTCTCTGACCAAAAACAACTTACAGAAGGGCTTGCACTTTCAGGTTTACATTGAAGGAAGTCAGAACAGGAGCTCAAAAAAAGAACTTGAAACAGACAGGATGGAAGAATGCTGTTTTCTGGCTAGTTCACAGGCTTATCCTTAATTGGCTTTCTTATACAACCCAGGACCATCTGCCCAAGGATTGGTGCCACCCACAGTGGGCTGGGTCCTCCTACATCAATGAACAATCAAAACAACTCTCACAGATGTACTCATAGACCAATCTGATCTGGGAAATCTCTCAATTGACACTTCCTTCTCAGGTGACCCAAGTTGACAGTTAAAGCTGACCAGGACATTGTGGGTAGTAGAAACCAAATTCGTCCTGGCTCTATCACAATAGAGTCAGTAGCTTTTCTGAAGGCATTATAATATTTCCTCTTCCTCTTTGGATTCAGATGATTCCTCCTATCCTGGTCTAGTCTCCCCCTTCCCATCTTGCAAGTTCTCTATTCAGAGAAGGTCCTCTCAGGTTGGGGGTGTCTCTGCTCCCCACTAATGAAATCTGGATGCTGCTCAGACCTGGCAACAAGGGTCAGTCTATGTGGGTTTCTACTGACTTGGACTTTGGGTTAATAACTTCTGATATAAGATAAACCTGCCCTTGTCCTTAGTTTCTTCATCTGTACTATTAATATAAGGATAGTAATAGTTCTGCTGCACAGTTGGTATGAACATTAGAATAACAAATATAGGCCGGGCGTGGTGGCACATGTCTTTAATCCCAGCACTCAGGAGGCAGAGGCCGGTGGATCTCTGTGAGTTCAAGGCCAGCCTGGTCTACATAGTGAGCTCCAGGCCCTCTAGAACTAAAGGGAAACCCTGTGTCCAAAAAAAAAAAAAAAAAAAAAAGACAAAAAAGAGTTATTGAAAACTTATGTATGAAACATATAAAACATTCAATAAAAAGAAAAAAAGTTAAAAAAATAACAAATATAGGCTGAAGAGATGGCTCAATGGTTCATAGCAGGTACTGCTCTTCCAGAGAACACAAGTTCAATTCCTAGATCCATGTTTGGTGGCTCACAACTGCCTATAACTCAAAGCTTCTGGGAGATCCAACTCCTCTGGCTTCTGCAAGTACCTGCACTCATGTGTACATAGGACACACACACACACACACACACACACACACACACACACGTACACATAGTTAAAAATAAATCTTGCCGGGCGTGGTGGCGCACGCCTTTAATCCTAGCACTTGGGAGGCAGAGGCAGGCGGATTTTTGTGAGTTCAAGGCCAGCCTGGTCTACAGAGTGAGTTCCAGGCCAGCTGGGGCTACAGGGAGTCCTGGAAAAAAGGGACCAAAAAAAAAAAAAAAAAAAAAAAAAAGTAAAATAAAAATAAATCTTTAGAAAGCTAACAAATATAAGGTTCTTATTTTGGTGTCTGTTAGGCTCATTAATATGGGTTATTGGCGGGCATGGTGGCACACACCTTTAGTCCCAGCGCTCAGGAGGCAGAGGCAGGTGGATCGGATCTCTGTAAGTTCAAGGCCAGCCTGGTCTACATAGCAAGTTCTAGGCCAGCTGGGACTAAAGGGAGACCCTGTCTTAAAAATACAAAAAAAAATGTTACACCAACTCCAGTGTCGCCTGCGTATGAGATGTGATGAAAGTCATATTCAAGGCAGGCGGAGGAGCAAAGTCCTTCGGGGCCTGACCCCCTGGAGGTCCCTGGCAGAGTGCTCGGCCTTGACCATTTCCTGATATGCTTCTAAGATGTCACGCTTCCTTGGTGCTGGGCTTGGCATGCTGTTTTTCTTAGTTAAATATACTTTCTGAATACAACAAAGTCCTCTCTCAAGTTTAATTATATGTTTCTTATAGACAAAGGACAGAGTTACGTAGATGTTCTGGGAGTTGGCAATAATAGCCAAATACCTCCCCAGTTTTAGGCCATTCTTTGAGCAGGAACTTTCTGTAAATCTTAGTCAAATTAAATATAAAAATATTTTTGAGTACGACCCTCTTTCTTAAAAGTTCTTGCAAAAATTCATTGGAAA
Source organism: Rhizomys pruinosus (assembly GCA_009823505.1). Taxonomy (NCBI): domain Eukaryota; kingdom Metazoa; phylum Chordata; class Mammalia; order Rodentia; family Spalacidae; genus Rhizomys; species Rhizomys pruinosus. The sequence continues at coordinate 1,385,593 of VZQC01007275.1, read as the reverse complement.
AACAGCATTACATGGGTGATACCATAGGTCCATTACAAAATACAAATTTTCGTAAAAAAGAAAGGCGGTCGATACAGGAAGCTACAGTAAGAATGATAGTTGTTTTATCATACGTTATGCGTAAATGGGAATTCAGTGCAGTTATGGGACTTAATTAGGGCAGTTGGTGGGCTTCCTTCTTTAAGAAAAAATAACATTACACAAGGGTCCCTGATTCTCCCCCTCTCCTTTCACAGGAAAATATAATGAATGGGAAGATAGATGGGTTAATATAGATGGGTAGTGGGTCTTTTACTATACTTTAAACTTCATGCAAAAATTGCTAAGAGCTAGGCCTCCTTGGTGCTTGTTAACCCCACAGCAAAAACAAACTATTATTAATCAAATATACAATAGTAAATGGTGGCATTGCACACACTGTACCAAAGCAAGACATGTTGAAAAATTGGCTCCGGGTGCATTACAATTGGCCTGAGCCATTTCCCTGGGAGACAGAAAAAGAAAACCTTAAGATCACAAAGTAAAGGTTATTTTAGTTATAAAGTAATAATAAAAAGAAAAGCCACAATCTCTCAGTTCAAAAAAAGTTTTGTTCCAGACTTGTGCCTGCGGTTTTGTGACCATTGTCTAAACTTAAAGATGTATTATGCTGTAATCTGCCAACCATGACCCATGACAATGTACATTGGTTAATGTCTGAAAATTGAATTGTTAGTAACCTGTCCGGTAGGTCTGGAAAGTTTGCCAACTCTCCTTGCTGTTTCTTCTTGAATGTACTATAAAATCACTGCCTTGAGCTCAATAAAATCGCTGCAGATCCAAAAGCCTCACTTGGTTTTTCTTCTGTACGCCATCACTGAACCTGTGTTTTTCTTTCCAAAAAGGACTCTGTTCTCCCATGATTAAGACCCCGACCCCCGGTGGGCTAGTAAGTGGCAAAAAAATATATGGGTTGTTGTTATTCATTAGACAAAACTCTTATGGTTGGTGAATCTATGAAATAAATACTAATGAGATTTTGCAATGTTAATCAGCTTTCCATCACTATGACGAAATACCAGAGGTAAATTCCTTAAAAGAGGAAAGGTTTTATTTTGGCTTACAATTTCCAGTCAGCTGGTTCTGTTACTTTTGGTCCTGTGGTAACACAGAATATCGTAGTAAGAAATATATGGTGGGCCAGGTGTGGTGGCGCATGCCTTTAATCCCAGCACTTGGGAGGTAGAGGCAGTTGGATCTCTGTGAGTTCCAGGCCAGCCTGGACTACAGAGTGAGTTCCAGGCCAGCTGGGGCTACAGGGAGACCCTTCTCAAAAAGAGAGAGAGAGAGAGAGAGAGAGAGAGAGAGAGAGAGAAATATATAGTGGAGTAAAAATGCTCATCTGTTGTTACTTCTTGGTAGAGTTGGAAAGGAGAGGGAGAAAGACAGAGACAGAGAGAGAGAGACGGACAGACAGAGACAGAGAGAGAGGGGAGCCCATGAAACTTTCTATAAAATAGATTATGTATTAGGACACAAAGCAAATCTCAACAAATTCAGGAAAAATGAAATAATCCCTTGTAAACTATATGATCACAATGGAATAAGACCACAAATCAACAGCAATAGAAACCCTAGAAGATACACAGACTCAGGGAGATGAAGTAACACACTATTTATTGAATGATAAGTAAATCCTGGAAGAAATCAAGAAGTCGAAAGAAGTTCCTAGAACCAAATGAAGATAAAAACACAACCTACCAAAACCTACAGGACTTAACGAAAGTAGTCGTAAGAGGGTCCTCTAAGTGCCTCCATTAAGGAATCTTTAGGTCTCGCCTTAAAAACACATATTCCACTAAATTACAAAATCTAAAAGACAAAGAACTGACTGAAACAATGAACTTCTGCTCAAAACAGTCAACTTTCACATGGAGAATATTGAGAAAGACTGAGAAAGAGATGAAAAGAATATTTGACAGAATGCATGAGCTCGGGTGGGGTGGGGGGATAGGGTGGGGGACACGGATCTAGATTTGGTAATCTTGTACAAAATATATATTAAAGGGGCTGGAGAGATGGCCTAGTGCTTAAGAGTGCCGACCGCTCTTGCAGAACACCCGGGTTCGATCCCCAGCACCCACATGGCAGCCAAGAACCGTCTGTAACTCCAATTCCAGGAGAACTCCAGTTCCAGCGGAATCTGACACCCTCTTCTGACCTCTGCAACATTGCACGACACAGGTGCTCAAGCTTGCATGCAGACAGTACATGCATACACACACAGAAATAAAAAAAAATTAAAATATATATATATTAAAAAATAAAGAAAGAAAAAAAGAAAATCTAAAAGAAACAAATAAATTTCTAAAAGAATATGACCTGCCAAAATCAAGCCTAAATAAAATACATAATTTAAACAGATCTAGAGTCATAAGTGACATTGAAGCAGTAATAAAAATTCTCGTAAACAAAATAAACAAATAAATAAATAAATAAATAAATCTATGGATTAACTAATGATTTTACTAGACTTTCTTTTTTTTTTTATTTATTTTTATTTATGTGTATGAATGTACTGTCTGCATGTAGGTCTGTGCACCCGTGTCATGCAATGCCACAGAGGTCAGAAGAGGGTGTCGGACTCCCCTGGAATTGGAGTTCTCCTGGAATTGGAGTTACAGACGGTTCTCAGCCACCATGTGGGTGCTGGGGATCGAATCCGGGTCCTCTGCAAGAGCAGTCAGCGCTCCCAACTGCTAGGCCATCTCTCCAGCCCAAGAAAGAACAAATACCAATGTATCCCAACTATTCTACAAATAGAAAAGGAAAGAGCATTGCCAAACTCTTTTTATGACAATAATATCACCAGGGCTGGAGGTATCACTGGCTGCTCTTGCAGAAGACCTGGGTTCAGTTCCCAGCACCAACATGGCAGCTAACAACCACCTGTTACTCTAGTTCCAGAGGATCCATCACCCTCTTCTGGCCTCTGTGGGCATTGCATGCACATGTTGCACTTATATGCATGTAAACACTCATACCTGTAAAACAAAATTAAGACTGGGCATGCTGGCACATGCCTTTAATCCTAGCACTTGGGAGGCAGAGGCAGGTGGATCTTTGTGAGTTCAAGGCCAGCCTGGTCTACAGAGTGAGTTCCAGGACAGCTGGGGCTACAGGGAGACTCCGTCTCAAAAAGACCAAAAAAAAAAAAAAAAAAAAATTAAGAAAAAAATATCCTAAAATACCCTCAATTCTCACCAGTAAGGCTTCCTTACACAATAGAGGGCAATGCTTACAGAAGGCCACAAATAGCCAAGCTTCAAAGAATGGGAGCCTCCAGAGTATGTAACCGGGATAGGACCCCCTATATTAAACCTCACCCACCCACGGCTCAGGGATCATTTTGGAAGTGGTGGTGGAAAGGTTGTAAGAGTCAGGGCTGGTGCATGAATGTGAAAAGCAATGGCTTGCAGTCGCCTAGAAGCTTTCACATATGAACTTGTGGCAATGACAGCATCAGGCATGGGACCCATGCCAACTCAGTGGAGCAGAGAAATGGGTGTGGAACTGACCCTGGACTTAGAGCTACAAGAGACTGAGTACTGCTGGGTGAGGAAGAGTATGGCTTACTTAAGATTTTTCTTACTTAAGATTTCTAGATGTGCTGACTAGACTCCACTGGACATATTTGCGTAGGACATCTGGGTTTGGGAGTTTGACTGGATAGGGCTTAGCTTGGAATGGGGGAGGACTGGTTTTGATTGGGAACCATCGTATGGGATGTATAAATGCCTAATTAAAAAAAATACAAAATAGGGGCTGGAGAGACAGCTCAGTGGTTAAGAGCACTGACTGCTCTTACATGGTTCAATAAGTCAGTGAAGGCCATAATGTTATAAATTGATTCAAGGACAGAAATTATTACCTAATCATCTTTTTTGTTTGTTTGTTTGTTTGAGACAGGGTTTCCCTGTAGCCCCAGCTGGACTGGAACTCACTATGTGGACCAGGCTGACCTTGAACTGACAGAGATCCACCTGCCCCTGCCTCCCAAGTGCTAGGATTAAAGGCATGCGCCACCATGCCTGGTGCTGGTCATCTTGATAGATGCAGAAAAAGCTCTATTTAAAAATATTTTATGGGGCTAGAGAGATGGCTCGGTGGTTAAGGGCACCGACTGCCCTTGCAGAGGGCCCGGGTTCGATTCCCAGCACCCACACGGTGGCTAAGAACCATCTTTAACTCCAGTACCAGGGGAATCCGACACCCTCTTCTGACCTCTGCAGCACTGCATGACATGGGTGCACCTACCTACATGCAGACAGTATATTTATACACATAAAATAATAATGAAAACTATTTTATTACTTTTTATTTTGTACGTATGAGTGTATTGCCTACAAGTATGTAAGTGCACCCATGTCATGCAATCCCTGTGGAGGTCAGAAGAAGGCATCTAATCCTTGGAACTGGAGTTATGGATGGCATGTGGATGCTGGGAACTGAACCTTGGTTCTCTGCAAAAGCCTCCAGTGCTCTTAACCACTAAGCCACATGTCCAGCCCCAGAAAACACTTTTGACAAAATTCAACAGCCCATCATGTTAAAACTCCAAAGAAACTCAGAAGAGAAGGAACACATCTTAACAAAATAGTCTAGGGGAAGGGAAAATGTAATTCAGGTTGGATAGAACAAATCTATACCCAAAACTATATTAAATAGGGAAAACTCAAAACATTTCCATTAAAATCAGGAAGAAGACAAGAGTGTTCATCTTCTCTACTCTTATTCAAAATAGTACTACAAGTCTTAGAGCAGCAATAAAAAGAAGTAAAAGGGATACAAATAGGAGTCAAGGAAGTCAGAGTATCTTTATTTTCAGTGATCTGACTGTATGCATAAGATTTTACTCTTAGAACTGATAAACACTTTCAGCAAAGTGGCAGGATACAAAATTTCACATGCAAACATCAGTAGCCTTTCTATATGCCAATGACAAACTGAAAAAGAAATCAGAGAAACAGTTCCATTAAAATAGCCTTTTAAAAAATAGCATCTTAGAATAAACCTAACCAAGGACACGAAATACCACCATAATGACATATTTAGAATACCGAAGAAAAAAACTGAGGGAGATGCTAGAAGATAGAAAGACCTCCCAGCTCATGGATCAGAAGAACCAATATTGTAGAAATGGCTATTTTAACAAAAGCAATCTACAGATTCAATACAATCCCAACTGAAAGTCCAGTGATATTCTTCACAGAAACAGAAAAATTATCTTAAAATTCATATGGAAACACAAAAGACCCCAGATAGTCAAAAGAATCCTGAGCAAAAATAATAATGCTGGAGGTGTCACCATACTGGATTTCAAAGTTCTAGTACAGAAGCATAGTAGTAAAACAACATGGTTCTGGCACAGAAACAGACACGTAGACCAATGGAATAGAGACCCAGATATAGACCTAGATATAAGACCATGCAACTACAAAGGTGCCAAAAATATGCACTGGAGAAAAGACAGCATTGGCATCAAATGGTACTGGGAAAACTGGATGTCTACATGTAGAAGAATGAAACTGGCTCCTCACGTCTCAACCTGAACAAAGATCAACTCCAAATGGATCAAGGACCTAAGACCTAAAATTCTGAAGCTGCTAGAGGAGAAAGTAAAGAGAACACATTAAGATACAGAGATGGATAAAGACTTCCTGAATAGGACTCTGATTGCTCAGGAAATAAGACCAATATCGGCCAAAGAAATTAAAAGGCTTCTGGGAGTAACAGAGGGCCGGTGCCCACAGCTAAGGCTCCTTTAGAACCATGGTTCTCTTGGTTCCTGCCTATCCCACCTCCCCCTTGTTAGAAGGCCTGAGTCCACTCCTCTGCTTCGTCCTTCTTCCTCTCCCAGCATGGTGCTCGGCTACCCCTTTTTCCTTGTAGGCTCCAGTTCAGCATCCCCGATCCAGTACGCAACTGCCCATTGGTGACTTGGTACAAGAGACTGGCAAGGCATGCTCTGTGGTGCCTGTTGTAGGGGCTCTGGATCTGCCTAGGCTCCCTAATCCATGTCCGTTGCCCTCTGTGTGCTTCACAGGGGCATCTATCCATGTTTCTCCTTGGTTTGAGCCTGCAATAGTGAGAGAATGGCATATGGCTGAACCAAACAGACCTAGGATAAGGCCTGATGGGCAGGAGGGCTGGTGCCTGTGGGTCAGGCGAAAGAGAAGGAAGTGGACTCGGGTGTTGCTGCTGGTCTTCTGTAACTTGGCCTTTATCGCGTGTGTCCTAGTCCCGGTAGGAGAGTTCCTACTTTAGCTGCCAGAAGTAAGTAGTTTGGGGGTTGTGCCCGAGTTTATTATATGAGTTTCCTACAATGTAAAGGTTTTCTTCCTTCTCCAGGCCTCTCTCTCCTTTCTGGCTCAATCTACACTTCAGTCATGTCAGCCTCCTTTCCAACCTGTGGGCGCCTCCATCAGGCCACAGATGTGCAGGCCTCAGGCAGTGGGAGGGAGGCAGCTCAGGGCCTTGGGTAGTGCCTACAGGACAAGGGGCTGAAGGGCTAGATGGGCAGGGTAAAGAGCCACACTCTTGTGAACATGGCTGGATACATATGCAGCCTTCAAATCTGGTTTGAAATACCTGTAGCCCAAGGAAAGCCCAAAACAAATAAAGACATTTGTCTTTGTTTTTGTTTTTTTGCGGTTCTTAGCCTCAGCCTTTAATGGCTGCGCTATCCCCACAGCCCTTGTCTTTGTTTTTGAAAAAAAGGCTTCTGGGAGTAACAGGCTGGCTCAGGAAGGGGGGGAGGGGCGCGCTTGCCATCAAGCCTGAAAACTTGGGTTTGATCCTTGAGTCCATGTGATAAAAAGAGGGAACTAGCTTCCACTGGCTGTCCTGAGACACACACAAAATCAATCATCAATCAATCAATCAATCAATCAATCAATCATATATGTAAAAAAGAAAAAGCTCTGTATAGCAAAAGAAACAACTGCCAATTGAGTGAAAGACAGCCTACAGAATGGGGAAAAGTTTTGCCAGCTACACATCTACACAGGATTAATATCTAGAATATACCAAGAATTCAAGAAACTAAACATCAGTCCCATCAAATAATGAACCATGGAACGAACTAACAGGGAGTTCTCAAGAAGAAATGCAAAGCCGGGCGTGGTGGCGCATGCCTTTAATCCTAGCACTCGGGAGGCAGAGGCAGGCGGATCTTTGTGAGTTCAAGGCCAGCCTCGTCTACAGAATGAGTTCCAGGCCAGCTGGGGCTACAGGGAGACCCTGTCTCAAAAATAAAAAAAAAAAAAAAAAAAAGCAAATAATTGATAAGTATTTTACTATAATCTTGTTATCAATTCTGTAAGAATTTCATACATTATACTTTGATCATATTTACCCCACTCCTCTAACTCCTCCCAGATTCCTGCCCCCCCACCTCACCACCCCTTTTTTAAATTTAATTTAATTTTATTTATTTTTGTATGTGTATAAATGTACTGTCTGCATGCAAGTTTGTGCACCTGTGTCGTGCCGCGGAGGTCAGAAGAGGGTGTCGGATTCCCCTGGAACTGGAGTTCTCTTGGAATTGGAATTACAGACGGTTCTCAGCCGCCATGTGGGTGCTGGAGATCGAACCCGAGTCCTCTGCAAGAGCATTCGGTGCTCTTAACCGCTGGGCCATCTCTCCAGCCCCTAATTTTTTGTTTTTATTTCATATGTAGGAGTGTATTGCCTGCATGCATGTGAGTGCACCTCTGTAATGCAATGCCTGAGGAGGCCAGAGGAGGGCGGCGGATCCCCTAGAACTGTAGTTACAGTCAATTGTTAAGCACCACGTAGGTGCTGGGAACCAAATCTGTGTCTTCTGCTGAGCCATTTTTCTGGCCCCATAATAAGCATTTTCAATGTGTTCAACATCATTAGGGATCGGAGAAATGAAAATTAAACCTACTCTGAGATAGATTACATCTCATGCAGTCAGAATGGCTATCATCAAGAAATCAAATGACAACAAATCCTGGAGAGGATGTGAATAGAACGGGATCTTAATCCACCATTAGTGGAGGTGGAAATCGGCGCAGCTGCTATGGAAATCAATGTGGAGGTTTTCAAAAGGCTAAAAATAGAACTACCATATGATCCAGCTGTCCCATTCCTGGGCATCTACCCAAAGGACGCCACATCCTACCACAGAGAAACCTGCACACCCGTGCTCAGTGCTGCACACTCATGCTCATTATTGTTGCACACCCATGCTCATTATTGTTGCACACCCATGCTCACTGCTACACATCCATGCTCATTGCTGCACACCCATGCACATTGCTGCACACCCGTGCTCATTATTGTTGCACACCCATGCTCATTGCTACACACCCATGCTCACTGCTGCACACTCATGCTCATTATTGTTGCACACCCATGCTCATTATTGTTGCACACCCATGCTCACTGCTACACATCCATGCTCATTGCTACACATCCATGCTCATTGCTGCACACCCATGCTCATTGCTGCACACCCGTGCTCATTATTGTTGCACACCCATGCTCATTGCTACACACCCATGCTCACTGCTGCACACTCATGCTCATTATTGTTGCACACCCATGCTCATTGCTGCACACTCATGCTCATTATTGTTGCACACCCATGCTCACTGCTACACACCCATGCTCACTGCTGCACACCCATGCTCATTGCTACACACTCATGCTCATTATTGTTGCACACCCATGCTCACTGCTATACACCCATGCTCACTGCTGCACACCCATGCTCATTGCTGCACACCCGTGCTCATTATTGTTGCACACCCATACTCACTGCTACACACTCATGCTCGGTGCTGCACACCCATGCTCATTGCTGCACACTCATGCTCATTGTTGCACACCAGTGCTCATTGCTGCTCACCCATGCTCACTGCTGCACACCTGTGCTCACTGCTGCTCACCCGTGCTCACTGATGCACACCCGTACTCACTGCTGCACACCCGTGCTCACTGATGCACACCCGTGCTCATTGCTGCACACCCGTGCTCACTGATGCACACCCGTGCTCACTGCTGCTCACCCGTGCTCACTGATGCACACCCGTACTCACTGCTGCACACCCGTGCTCACTGATGCACACCCGTGCTCATTGCTGTTGTATTCACAAAAGCTAGAAAATAGAATCCACCTCGATGTGTATTAACTAATGAATGAATGATGAAAATGTGGTGCATTTACATAATGGAGTTTTATTCAGCTGTAAAAAAATCAAAATCATGAAAAATTTAAAAAAATGGGAAAAAAATTTTTTGGTCTTTTTCGAGACAGGGTCTCCCTGTAGTCCCAGCTGTCCTGGAACTCGTTCTGTAGACCAGGCTGGCCTTGATCCGCCTGCCTCTGCCTCCCAAGTGCTAGGATTAAAGGCATGTGCCACCATGCCGGCTAAAAATGGGAATTGTTTTAAGAAAACAGGTGGAGCCAGGTGTGGTGACAATGCCGTTTATCCCAGCACTTGGGAGGCAGAGCCAGGCAGATCTCTGAGTTCAAGGCCAGCCTGGTCTACATAGTGAGTTCCAGGATAGCTGAGGCTACAGGGAGACTGTCTCAAAAACAAAAAATGGGTAGAACTGGAAAATATTATATTAAGTTGGGTAATGTAGGCCTAGGCATGTTATCTCTCATCTATGGAGCCTCAATTCAGCGTTTAAGATCTGTATGTTTGGAGGGTCTGTCTACAGATACTCTAGACCAGAAAGCTGAGGGGGTGATAAAACACGTGCTACAAAAGAAGGGGAAACAGTAGAAGCTAAAACTTTAAACAGAATTGGGGGTGGGGAGATGGAGGAAAAAGCCTTATGGAACCCCACGGCTTTGAAAATTAATTAAAAATATGGGTCTGGAGAGATGAGTCAGCAGTTAAGAGCACTGGCTGCTCCTGCAGTGGACCTGGGTTCAGTTTCCAGCAGCCACAGTGCGGCTCACAACCGTCTGTAACTCCAGTTCCAGGGGATCCAGCATCCTTTTCTGGCATACACAGGGATTGCATGCATATGGTGCATTTAAATACATGCAGGCAAAGCACTCAGGTGCACGCTCGCACAAGTGTATGCTTGTGTGTGTGTGTGTGTGTGTGTGTGTGTGTGTGTGTGTTTAAGGGCCAGAGAAATGGTTCAGCAGGTCAAAAAGCATTTGTTGCCAAGCCTGATAATCTGAGTTCCATGCCTGGAATCCACACACAAGGAGAGAACCAACTCCTGCAAATTCTTTGATTTCCACTTGCATGCTTCCCACAGAAGACATGGTTATTAAATTTTAAAAGTCCAATCTTCAGGTGTGGGATGCTTCCCTGTGAGTTACACGTTAGGGAGACCTCAGTCCCCAAGCAGCACAGGCTAGTGCCATGGCTTTTGATTGCATAACCAGAACATTAGATGGGGGGGGGAACTTTTGCTAGGCCTGCTGTTAAAGAGAAACGTTGCCAAACAACAGCTGACTTATATGTTTGACCGACTCTGTTGATCATGCCCAGTGTCAACCCTGCCCTCTCTGACTCTCGGGCCCCTCACTCTTCTGGTTCTCACTTGCTCTTGCCATGTCCCTCCCTATTTGTGCCATAGGTTTTCTCTTCCTCCTCTATTCAGAATTCCCACAACCCAGCATCCTCCCTGAGTCCACCCTGGCCTTGTCCGCCGGCTCATCCTCCCATCAAGCCCTCATCCTGACAAATGCAATCATTCCCAAAGTCTGGCTTCAAATCATCCCCCAGGCTTCTGGAACACCAGTCGTAATGCCCACACCTCACGGCCTCATCATATCCACCTCCAAATGTGCCTAAACCCCAGGGGGGAGTGTGGGGCCTCCTGGAGGGTGTACCCCCATAGGGGCACTTCCGAGGACTCAGCTGAGGTCGGGCCAGGGACAAGTAAGGACCTGCCTGTCATGTTCACCACTGTACTCCAGAGCTTTCCAGTGCCACAGGGCAGGTGTTAAAGCTATCTGCTGAAAGGAAGAAACTGAAAAATAAAGAAAAAGAAAGAGAAAAAAGGAGGGAGTGGAGAACAAGAAGCAACCTTGGCGTAAATCTCAGCTCTTTAATAAATGAGTGGCCTTGGGGAAATAACTCAGCCTTCCTGTCCCTAGTAACCTCAGCACCCCTCATTTGCAGATCAAGGCATCCACGTGGGGTTGTGAGGGCTGAGCGAGATGACAGATGAAAAGCGTCGCCCAGGGTCTGGCCAGCTAAGGCACCATGTGCATCACTGTCCTTGCTGCTCACAGTCATGGAGTCATTGACAAGAGAAGGCCAGAAACAGCCACGCCCCTTTTCTCTGCAGCTGCTTCCACCCCGGCCCTGTGTTCTCCCAGAAGCCCTCCTCAAACCCCAAGGGCTCCCTCCCTCCGAAGAGCCTGTCTTCTCCCCTGAAGACTGCTGCACAGTTGCTGGGAGATGGCAGAAACCTCTTCAGCAGATCATCAGTTACTGACACACACAAAAGAGCTGGCAGAACCATTATTATACACGCGGCGGGTGTTCTGAACCTCCAAGAGCTCAGCCTGAATCACCACCCCTGTCAGCAGAGCCTCTTGGCAGCATCGGAAGATTCTGTTCTCAGCCTAGGGACCAGCTTACTCAGGGGGTGGCAGGAAGTAAGAAGGAGCTTGCTGGTGCTGACCAAGTGCCCACTGCACTGGGAACACTCAGTCACACAGATGGGGCACCAAGGACAGCTGATGTAACCCGTGGGAGAGGAGCTCAGACTTCAGGCAGGAGGCAAGGCATTCCAGCCTTGGCTCTAGACACAGAATGCCCAGTGGGTGGAAGGGCATGGCAGGTGTCTTAGCTTGGCTGCTATGAGAAAATATCACAGACTGGATATCTTGGACAGCATAAATGATAGAATTGATTTCTCTTGCTTCTGGGGGCTGAGATGTCAAAGATCAGATCACAGTCTGGTGCCTGCCACCTGTGTGCTCATTTGGCTGAAAGAGTACTTAGTGATGCCTGCCTGCAATCCTAGTACTCAGAGGCCTACTCAAGAAGATGGTGACTTTGAGGCCAGCTTGAGTCATATAGCAAGGCCCTGTGTTGTGGTTTGAGTATAGAAGTTCCCCCATAGGTTCATTATTTGAATATGTGGCCCTAAGAAGTAGGTTGTAAAAACTTTGGGGAGGTAGGTCCTAGACAGAGGACGCAGGTCTTCTGGAGCAAGGTCCCTGCTGAGGGTGCGTTGTCTCCGACCACTTCCGGTCTCCCTCTACTTCCTGACTCACCGTGATATAAAAAGAGCTACTCTGCCCCCCTTGTTCACCATGATGCACATGAACCCAAATCATAACCTTCCTTGTTTCTATCATGCTCTGAGCATGGTGATGCAAAAGTAACTAATATATGGAGAGAGAGAGAGAGAGAGAGAGAGAGAGAGAGAGAGAGAGAGAGAGAGAGAGACTGCACTCTGATATTCATTCTTATAAGGACACAAAACAAATCCCTTCATAAGGGCCTCATCCTATGCTGTCATCTAGTCTTAATCACTTCCCAAAGCCCTCAGTAGGAAGAAGGGTTTGACACATGAATTTAGGGTGTGCGTGGTGGATGGAGGAACACAAGCATTCAGTCTGTATGACAGGTAGCAATTTTTCTAACATTCATATGTGGTTTTGACCAGAATTGAAGACCTGTTGATAAGAGCCAGTTATGGCTTAGTAACTAAAGGGGCCCAGCCTGGAAGCAGGACTATGTGAACTTAAATTATGAGTCTGTCCCCTGATAGCTATGTGACCCCTAGACAGGTTGTTTAACTTCATGTGTCTCAGTCTTCACATCTATAAAATAGGAGTGGTAAGAAACAGACTTATCTCATAAGGGTGCGATGTTAGCCCATGTTATCCTAAGTGTCTGGCATAAGTGTCACCTCTGTATCATCAAAGAAGACAATTCAGTTGAATTAAGAAGAGCCAATGACACAAAGGTCTTGACGTTTACACGGTATAGCATAATGGGGAGAAGACATCACTGGAATGGAAAGAAGACTCTTCCTGTTTCCAGCACATCCTAGCCATCCTGTGATCCTGACCACGGACCCTTCTGGGCTTGAACGTCCTTGTAAAAATGGCAGTGAGCGGGCTGGAGAGATGGCTCCGTGGTTAAGAGCACTGGCTGCTCTTGCAGAGGACCCATGTCCAATTTCCAGCACCCACATGGTGGCTAACAACCATTTGTAACTCCAGTTCCAGAGGAGTCCGATGCCCTCTTCTGACCTCTTCGGCCAATGCACAACACAGGTGCACTTACATACATGCAGGCGATACACTCATACACACAAAAATAATAAAATATTTTTTTAAATCTTTGGTTTCAAAAATGTCAGCAGTGAAATAACCATGCTTATCTAATTCTCAGAGCCTCTTAGATGACTCAATGAAGATGTAACCATGAAAAATAGTTTTTGATTTTGCTTTTTTTTTTTGAGACATGATCTATCTTTTTAGCCTAGGATTGGCCTCAAACTGGCAGTCCTCCTGCCTCAGCTGCCCAGGTACATATGTGTGTACCACCACACCTACCATCAGGAATGTATGAACACTCTAGAATGCAAAGGGAATCTACCAAGCAAGCCCATTCTGCATGGGAGGGGGGTTAGCCTACACCAGGGCAGGTCAATGTCCCTGGAATATAAGTCCTGTCCTTTATATCATTCCTTGCCCTCAAAGGGGCAGCATATATGGGCATGCATGCCACGGTGAGGAAACAAGCCAGTGAGGACAGTGGCTAAGCCCGTGGGAGCTGAATGGGTGGAGCCAGGGGATATATGCCTAGTTTTCCATGGAACAAAGACATATATAAATATTAAAATGCATGAAGACACATGGCCATTGTTGAATGGCAAATCTTATAGCTTGTCTTTAGGAACCAGGTCAGGAATATCCTTCAGGAATAGATGTTTGTACCTTATACAGAGAAGTTGTTAGATGATTGTCTTCTCATGGGCTGTGGTGCCACATACCTGTACTCCCTGCACTTGGGAGGCTGAGGCAAGAGACCCTCATGTTTGAGAACAGCCCAGCCTACATATTGAGACCCAGTCTCAAAAAGAAAGTTGGGGATAGGGGAGGCAAGAAAAGAAAAGGAGAAAGAAAAGAGTTATTTTCTTGTCACATCCCTTTCCTGTAAGGACATCAATCATATGGGATTAGGATCTACCCTATGGCCTCATTTTCATTTAATTTCTTTTTTATTTATTTTTATTTAATGCGTATGAGTGTACTGTCTGAATGTAGGTAGGTGCATCCGTGAGGTCAGAAGAGGGTGTCGTATTCCCCTGGAACTGGAGTTACAGACGGTTCTTAACCGCCATGTGGGTGCTGGGAATCAAACCTGGGTCCTCTGCCAGAGCAGTCGGTACTCTTAATTGCTGGGCCATCTCTCCAGCCCCTAATTTCTTCTTTAAAGACCCAGGTTCTCAATGCAGCCACATACTGAGGTATAGGAAATTAGGACTTCTGCTTAGGACTCTGGGAACACACTCGAGCATCCACTGGAGTCATCCAAAGCTGCAGGAATGGAAGCTAATCACAACACAGCCAGAACAGTTTTTCTGTTCCCCCAGGGCTGGGGATAAGGGGAGCAGAATTAGGAGCTGGGCACAGTTGCCAGGGACCCTGGCCATGCAAGGCCGTGTCTTTCTGGCCTGGAAACTTGACTTTGCCCTCAGGCTCACAACACCTTCAGAAAGAATTTAGGCAAACAACTTTGACACTCACTGTTCTCCTTGAAAGCAATGTTACAAACATCAGCCTTCTGGAGCTGGAGAGATGGCTCAGTGGTTAAGATAACTGACTGCGGTTTTTTTTGTTTTTTTTTTTGTCTTTTCTAGACAGGGTCCCCTTTAGTCCCAGCTGGCCTGGAACTCACTCTGTAGCCCCAGCTGGCCTTGAACTCACAAAGATCCACCTGCCTCTGCCTCCCAAGTGCTAGGATTAAAGGCGCACGTCATCATGCCTAGCCCAACTGCTCTTGCAGAGGACCTGGGTTCAATTCCCAGCACCCATATGGCAGCCAAAAAACGGTCTTTAAGCCAGACGTGGTGGTGCATGCCTTTCATCTTAGCACTTGGGAGGTGGAGGCAGGTGGATCTCTGTGAGTTCAAGGCCAGCCTGGTCTACAGAGCGAGCTCCAGGCCAGCTGGGGCTATAGGGAGACCCTGTCTCAAAACAAACAAATAAACATCAGACTTCTGGTTCCTGAACAAACTCCACATCAGTAAGATCCTGTTCTCATCTGCATGGGACATGAATCATGGCCAAATGACCCTGTGAAGCATCTCTGTCTCCAGCTTCCTAGCACAGACAGAATAAGAAGAGATAAACTTCAGATAAATGATTTAGTCCAAACTCTGACAGCCATCAGCACTCACACCTTGACTTAAGAACCATCTTTACCTCCCAGGGATGGATGAACCCCCAAGACCACTAACACTCTAATATTTTGTGCCTCTCATAAGTGCCAGTAAGAGCAATCGAAGTGATGACTATTTCACTCTCCTTCATTCATTCACTCACTCAACACATGTTGCTCAGGTGCCTACTGTGTGCTGTAGCTCGAGGGAGAGGCCAAGGTCAGTGGAGGCTGCATGGACCAGGCAGCCTTTGGGCTGCCTTTGCAGATAGGTTAAGGTTTTGATGGGCAAAGGAATTCCAGCTGGAATGGCATGAACAAATGCCAGGAAACAGGAAGGCAAACTGTGTTTAGGTGGATGAATAGATATGGTCTCACAGGAACCGAGAAAGGATTATGTCAGAAGGAGAGGGCTGCCATTCTGATGTCTAGGTTACAACTATGGGTCGGGGGAGGAAGGACTCCACCCCCCTACCCCTCACCCCCATCCTTTGCCTCCTTGAAGTCAAAAAGAAGGGGGTGGAAGAACAGAACCAGAAGGAAGAGATTAGTTTTCTTTCCGGTGAAAGGATCCAGAGAGGGAGGAAGCAGCAGTGATTACCAATGCTTCATGGAACAAGTCTTACTGTGGTTGGAATCAGTGGAGCTCTTGATTCAGCTGTTACAGTGGGCGTTTTGATTTGCATGTCAGTGTGGGAAAAGTGGCTTGACTGAGGCCTATTTCTGAGCATCTAAATCTGTCTGCCATCAATTGAATGATTTTGTTTGTATGCCATTCACAGGATGAGATTATTGTTTATGCAAATACTTCCGTTCAAGCAGGCAGGGGTGAGGAAGCCAGCAGAAACTTATACTGCACCGTGCGATGGCCCCTAGGATCCGAGTTAGTACCTGTTGCAAGATCCCTAAAATAGAATCGTGAGTGAACACCATTGTTTTCCCAAGGTACGCTGGGGCTGGGAACAAGCAGAGCAGGGTCTGTAGGACGACTGACCTGGGTCCCAGATGGTGATTGTTGCAGCTTTCTGGGCAGTCTTGCTTTCTTGGATTCAATTTTCTGAGCACCAAGGAAATAGCAATAGGACATTTTAAAACGCTTTTTCCCTTCTGGAGTATAAAGAAAAAATTCAGGAATATGGTGCTTTGTGCCAATGGATGAAAGAGGCACTGCCTCACCAGAAATATCTGATGCTATTCTGGTACATTGTGTAGGAAATTCAAAACGCTACTTGAACTATATTATTTCCTAAAAATGATTGTGCCAGTTGAACTTCGGAGGAAAAAAAAAATCTGTAGATTAAAAGAGACTTAAAGACATGACACATAAATATAAGATTTGATCTCTGGAGAAAAAAGAGTTACATTACTGGGCTGGAGAGATTACTCAGTGAGTGAAGCACTTGCTTTGAAAGTGTAGGGCCAGAGTTCAGATCCCTAGAACCCAGGTAAATGCCATGTGGGAATGGCAGCCGGACTGTAATCCAGCCTTGGAAGTCAGAGACAGGATTCTTAGAGCAAGCTGGCTGGTCAGATTAGGCAAACTGGTGATTCTGGGTTTGATGAGAGACTGTGCCTCAATGAAACATGGTAGAAGAGTAAGCAAGGATGATTCCCAACATCAGCCTCAGGCCCCCGCATGCAGGTGCATCCACACACCCTTGTGCCCATGCATACAAACATGCATACACATATATTTACAACACACACACACACACACATACACACACAGAGATGGAAAAAGTATTATTGAATAATTCACCCTTATCAAAACCACATCATATCACAAGGATATCCAAAGACAGATAATGGCAAGAGAGGGTAAAGATATTGAGAAACTGGAACTTTCACACATTGCTTGTACCAATGTAAAGTGGTACATCTGCTTTAGAGAATAGTTCTTCAAAAAGTTAAAGTTTCCACATGACCCAGCAATTTCATTCCTAAGTATGGAAACAAGTCCACACAAAAACTTGTATGTGTGTGTGAGGCAGCATTACTCATAAGAGCTCCAGGCAGAAATGACACAAACACCATCAGCTAACAAGCTGATAAGTGAATGTGTCACTTCTAGGCAATGAAATATTACTCAGCAGTGAAAATAAGCCATTAAAAGACACAGAGGGCCAAGGTATGCTTGTACACACCTGTAATTCTAGTATAAGGCAGAAGGTCTGTCCAAGGTCAGCCTGGGCTACAGAGTGAGACAGTATCTCCAAAACCAAAATAAACAAATAAAAAGGACACAGAAGAATCTTGAATGCATATTACTAAATGAAAAAAAAAAAACAGTATAAAAAGAGCTGTGTGTTATCTGACCCTAACTGTATGACAGTTCAGAAAAGGCAAAATGTCAGAAACAGTAAACAGTGCAGAGGTTGCCAGAAATGGGAGGTGATGGGGGTGAACAAGTTGGTCTGAGGATATGTGAAGACATAGATCGGTCTCCTTGCAAAGCTCTGACTAATGTGCTTTAATGCATGAAATAATGGTGCACACTCAGTAACTATGGGAGCTGATTGTTGCTCTTAGCTTTATTACTGTGCTGCAAATGGCGCCATGTATATAGGCACACAGACCCATAAGTGCTCATGCACATGCACATATACACACAGACCCGTAAGTGAACATATACACATAGATGCACACATACACACATGCACATAACATACACAGATGCACACAATGTTCAGTTCCTTGAGTCAGTTCTGGACCATGTTGATAGGAGATGGGGGTGCTTTTAGCTCCCGAATATGTGTAGTGAATTTCTGCCTCTGGCCTCTTTCTTCTTGGTGGTAAGCCAATGGCTCCCATAGCCCTTGGGACTCCAAGGTTACATTCGGTCAAGCTGCTCCTCTTCCTGAAGTCCATTCTGCTGTGTCCTGAGGGAAAGATGGCCTGAGTCACTGGGGGCAGCTTCCCAGGACAACTGGTCAGAGGGGAGGCGGAGAGGAGAAGGCCACCAGGGGGAGGAATCCCTGGGGCGTGTGGAACTTCACCGATAGCCTGCAACTCTCCCTCACTGCCTAGTCCCAGGGAGGCTCCCCAAGAGATGCCTCAGGGTTATCAGGTCATAGAGGACTAGGTGGTGCTGAGGAGGCCCAGATGCAGCTCAGCACGGGTGACGCACCCAGCTCCAGCCTCACGCCAGCCCACCAGGCAGTTCCCCACCTTCTACTCATCAAGGCTGTTGGTTACCCCCTGAATAAAAAGGAAGCCTGGGTGAGTTGGGTTGGGATCCTGTCAACTACAAACTGAATGCATCAGACTTCAATACAAGCTGCAGAGTTTTTAAAAGAGAATCCCCTCCGGGGCTGGAGAGATGGCCTAGCGGTTAAGAGCGCCGACCGCTCTTACAGAGGACCCGGGTTCGATCCCCAGCACCCACATGGCGGCTGAGAACCGTCTGAAACTCCAATTCCAGGAGAACTCCAGTTCCAGGGGAATCCGAGGCCCACTTCTGACCTCCGCGGCATTGCACGACACGGGTGCACAAACCTGCATGCAGACAGTACATTCATACACGTACGAAAATAAATAAAATAATAAAAGAATTAGAGAAAAAAAAAAAAAAAAAGAGAAATCCCCTCCATAGCTAACACAGGAAACGTCCCTGGATCTTGCCAAGGTCACAGGCTCACCAATGGCAATGCTGGAATTTTAACTCAGTTCTTACGACAGGCAGGACCCGTGTTGTCCCTCTTCCACAGTGCTAGGAGCCACCTGTCTAGTCACCAGCAGGGGCTCTTAAAGTGCTCCTGTTTTTCCGGTTATAAATCCATGTCAGTACTTCTATGCAAAATTTGGCTATAGACAACGACTCCCAGTTGACGCAATGACGGCATGTACTTTACCTCTCTAATCTTCACTGAGCAATGAGCCTCCAAGGAAATCAACCTTTATACAATTACAAAAAAAATTTTTAATTACATTTAATGTGTATGTGTGTACACATGTGGGAATTAGAGGACAACTTTTGAGACTCGGTTACCTCCTTCTACCATGTGGGTTCCAGAGATCAAACACCGATCGATCGTCAGGCTTGAAGGCAAGCGCCCTTATCCTCTGAGCCACCTACTCAGCCCCTCGTGTCAAGTAAGAAACAAAGGTGCTTTCTCATTCTTTGAGGGATTCCTCTCACTCCCCACTCAGCTCTGTGACCAGTGCTCTCCACAGACTTTGCCAACCCCCTCAAACAAGGTCAGAATCCTAACCACATATCTCCCACAGAGTGCTATGCCTCCCAGAACTTCACTGAGGAGGGTTCCTAAGACAAAGAGACCATTTCAACCCAACCACAGTCCGGACATGCCCTCCATGAAACAGATTTCCACCAGTGTGGCTTGAAATCATGTAAACCCTTATTACCATAGCATTTCAAAAGGCAAGAGGAAAATTGAATACACCCATTTGTTGAAGAAACTCTTCTCTGAAGAATGTTCACTTATAATTAAAGGTGGAGAAAAGAACAGCTGGGGCAGTTTGATGGGAAGAACTCAGACCATAGACACACCTGGACTCATGAATGGGAAGAACTCGGACCATAGACACACCTGGACTCATGAATGGGAAGAACTCGGACCATAGACACACCTGGACTCATGAATGGGAAGAACTCGGACCATAGACACACCTGGACTCATGAATGGGAAGAACTCGGACCATAGACACACCTGGACTCATGAATGGGAAGAACTCGGACCATAGACACACCTGGACTCATGAATGGGAAGAACTCGGACCATAGACACACCTGGACTCATGAATGGGAAGAACTCGGACCATAGACACACCTGGACTCATGAATGGGAAGAACTCGGACCATAGACACACCTGGACTCATGAATGGGAAGAACTCGGACCATAGACACACCTGGACTCATGAATGGGAAGAACTCGGACCATAGACACACCTGGACTCATGAATGGGAAGAACTCGGACCATAGACACACCTGGACTCATGAATGGGAAGAACTCGGACCATAGACACACCTGGACTCATGAATGGGAAGAACTCGGACCATAGACACACCTGGACTCATGAATGGGAAGAACTCGGACCATAGACACACCTGGACTCATGAATGGGAAGAACTCGGACCATAGACACACCTGGACTCATGAATGGGAAGAACTCGGACCATAGACACACCTGGACTCATGAATGGGAAGAACTCGGACCATAGACACACCTGGACTCATGAATGGGAAGAACTCGGACCATAGACACACCTGGACTCATGAATGGGAAGAACTCGGACCATAGACACACCTGGACTCATGAATGGGAAGAACTCGGACTATAGACACACACCTGGACTCATGAATGGGAAGAACTCGGACCATAGACACACCTGGACTCATGAATGGGAAGAACTCGGACTATAGACACACACCTGGACTCATGAATGGGAAGAACTCGGACCATAGACACACCTGGACTCATGAATGGGAAGAACTCGGACCATAGACACACACCTGGACTCATGAATGGGAAGAACTCGGACCATAGACACACACCTGGACTCATGAATGGGCCAAAAAGAAATGTAAGTAGCCTTTAAATTTTTACTGTTTAGCTTAGCAAATATTTTCAAGGATCCTGCTGTGTATTTGCTATTCCAAAAGGTGTAACAGAGCTAAACATGAGTGACTCAGAATAATCCTAACCTAGCTGAGCTGATTTTGTACTGGGGATGGGAGGGTGGGTTTAAGTTTAAGAATGATGTCCATCACAGATAGGCAAATTTCTACTTTAGTTTTTTGTTTTGTTTCATTTTGTTTTGGTTGGGTTGGGTTGGGATTTGTTGCTTTTTGAGACAGGGTCTCTCTCTGTGGCCCCAACTAGCCTGGAACTGGCTATATAGACCAGGCTGGCCTCTTTTTCACAGAGATCTGCTTGCCTCTGCCTCCCTAGTGCTGGGATTAAAGGAGTGCACCAGGACCCCCAGCACTGTTTTAACTTTGTTGCCTGGAAAACTGTTCTACTCTTGCAACCAAATCATCAGATACATGAAGGGTGTCTAGAACCTAACATCTCATTTAGAAAAAAAGAAAAAGCTCTTTTTCCTCCTCATCACATCTTCCAATGTAGCTTGAAGCTAAATTTTAAGTGTTTCAAAGGAGCCCCTCTTCCAGAGCAGGATCAAATAGGAAGACTAGCTTATTCATCACAAAATGCCTTCACCTTGCAAACTCGAAATAGCTGCATAATAGGAAGTTCACAACATATAAGGCGTAAAGACTCAAAATTAATGAGTCTTCACCCTGCCTTCCTGCTTGCTCTGTTGTTTACTGTTGCCTTCCATGGGCGTTTACTTAATTCACTTCTCTAAACAGATATTAATAAATCGAAGACTTCCGTTGTGCCCTTCACCCCGACACAATCAAAACAAATTTATTTTCTTCTGTTTGACTGATTTATTTTTCCATTATTCCAGTTTTCTTTTTCCTGAGTTCCATGTGAAGTACATCATGACTGCTGAATGTACAACTTAGCCATTTGGATTTGGTCCATTTCTCCAGGACTACACAGATCCAAAGTTTAATTAAATCATTCTGCCGAGTTGTAGAGTAAAATTAGCAACCAAATCTTGGCCAGAAGAGGATGAGTAGGGTGGGGATTTCAGAGATATGTCTTAGGTGTGGAGTGTGGTTCAGTGGTAGAACACTTGCTTGTGTGAGGTCCTGGGTTCAATATATAAAAGACAGATATTACATCTGGTATAGGGATGGAGGAGGGGCATGGACAGGGACTAAGATAAGCACCTTTTTTTTTTTTTGTCTTTTTGAGACAGGGTTTCCCTGCAGCCCCACCTGGCCTAGAACCCACTATGTAGACCAGGCTGGGCTTGAACTCATAGAGATCCACCTGCTTCTGCCTCCTGAGTGCTGGGATTAAAAGCATGCCCTCCCAGACCAAGATAAACATCTTATAAAGAAAAAAAGTGTTCTCTTTGGCTCACAGTTTCAGAGGTCTCAGTCCACAGTGTGCAGTCATCCCATTGCTTCTGGCCTGTGGTGAGACAGCACATCAGGGCAGGTACATGTGGCTCAAGTAAACAATTCACCTTGTCACCTGAAATCAAAAAAGAACCAGAAAAGGATCTGGCTTCCACAATCCCCTTTGAGGGCATGCTTCCAGTGGCCTTAAAACCTCCCACTTAAAGGTTACGCACACACATACACACACACACACACACACACACACACACACACACACACAGTAGCAGCAAGATGGGACCCAGCCTTCAACACATGGGCCTATGGGATCCATACTGTAGCAGGGACCATGGAAAACCATGGCCCTACTTCCCTCAAATACCCCCAGAGGACACATAACATATACAGACACTGCCCTCTCTACTCCCGCCCAGACACTGCCCTCTCTACTCCCGCCCAGACACTGCCCTCTCTACTCCCGCCCAGACACTGCCCTCTCTACTCCCGCCCAGACACTGCCCTCTCTACTCCCGCCCAGACACTGCCCTCTCTACTCCCGCCCAGACACTGCCCTCTCTACTCCCGCCCAGACACTGCCCTCTCTACTCCCGCCCAGACACTGCCCTCTCTACTCCCGCCCAGCCCGTCAAAGTCCTACATGTTCCTGTTCAACATTTCACCTCAGGAGTTCTACTCTTCCAGGAAAATAACGGCATTCAGATCTTAAGTGCTTCTTCCTGCCTCGTTTTTTGAGGTTGGCTTAGGGTTCAGCTTCATTTTGATGGCTTCCTCAGTGCCTGGTTTAACCCAAAGCCTCTGATTTTCTTCCTTACACACCAGTCCAACAACTTCCCACCTCCTGATAATGAATGCCATGCTTACATCTTCCATCTCCAAGACAACCATCTCAGGAGCCTTCCAGATGTTCTCTAAGCATCACAAGCCCCAAGAGATCCTACCAATTAGCAGAAGGCTGGGAAAGACAACAGGCAGCCACTTCTCTTAAGACTAGCCAACCAGCTTCTGTGCCGGGCCAGTTCTGGCCTGGGGGTCTGCAAATTGTGAAACTGAAGACAGAGAGGATACAGAGCTACACTTTCGCTTAATCCATCAGTGGGCTTGAGCCCAGCGGCTTCCTTTGAATCTGCCCTGGATCTCCTCTTTTGATGCCGATGGTCCATGGTCTGTTGCTAAGGTTTTGTCATGATTTAACTTGTTTTAATTTGGTGTTTGATCTTGATAACAGAAGGGCCCCTAGCAGCAGATAGAGATCTGGGCATGCTGTAGGCGTGGCAGTGCTTAGAGAGTCCTTTATTCTGTGTCTCCACTCACAAGCAAGAAGCTGGAGCATATAATTGAAGGAAATGAATGCCTTTGTTCTGAGCGCATGAAAGCCACTCAAAAAAATATTTTGCCAGGCGTGATAACACATGCCTTTGATCCTAGCACTTGGGAGGCAGAGGCAGGTAGATCTCTGTGAGTTTAAAGCCAGCCTGGTCTACACAGCAAGCTCCAGGCCAGCTGAGATTAACAGGAGACCCTGTCTCAAAAAAGACAAAAAAAAAAAAATTTTAGAGCCAGGTGAGGTGGCACACGCCTTTAATCCCAGCACTCAGGAGGCAGAGGCAGGTGGATCTCTGTGATTTCAAGGCCAGCCTGGTCTACATAGTGAGCTCCAGGCCAGCTGAGACTAATGGGAGAACCTGTCTCAAAGACACAAAAAAATTATTATTATTTTATGTGTATGTGTGTATTGCCTGCATGCATGTAAATGCACCAGCGCTGTGCAATGTCTGTGGCGATCAGAAGAGGGTGTCAGATTCCCCTGGAACTGGAGCTACAGACAGTTGTTAGCCCCGCCTATGGGTACTGGGAACGGAACCCAGATCCTCTGCAAGGGCAGACAGTGCTCTTAACTGCTAAGCCAACTCTCCACACTGAAAGCTTTTTCTTTTTTTGGTCTTTTTGAGACGGTTCTCAGCCTCCATGTGGGTGCTGGGAATCGAACCTGGGTCCTCTGCCAAGAGCAGTGGGTGCTCTTAACCACTGAGCCATCTCGCCAGTCCCAAAAGCCACTTTTCAAAAGATGATAGACTATTAAATAATTTTCTGGTTTTGGAAACTTGTCTTTTTTCCTCCCTGGGCCCATGCCCTCTTTATTTTGAGACAAGGTCTTACTAAGTTGCCCAGGATGGCTTTAAATTTACAATCCTCCTGCCTCAGCCTCTGCCTACCAGGTGCTGTTTGGACACTCCTTTAGGTGTAAACTGCCAAATTTTCTTTCTTAAAAAATATTTTACTTATTATTTTTATTTTATGTGCATGAGTGTATTGCCTGCATGTATCTAAGTTCACCACATCATGCAATACCCAAGGAAGTCAAAAGAGGTCATCAGATCTCCTGGAACCACAGTTGCAGACGGTTGTTAGCTGCCATGTGGGTGCTGGGAACTGAACTCCAAGTCCTCTGCAAAAGCAACCAGTGCTTTTAACCATTGAGCCATCTCTCCAGCTGCTGAATTTTCTTAATCCTCCTGACCATTTTGGACAAGTGGACTCTTGGTATTGCAGGTTTGGGTGGAGGTATCCTTAGGTAGAAGAGTAATAGTGTTAAGAAGTTTGCATCTAGAATGTCCTCCAAAGTCTCCTGTTGAAGACTTGGCTGCAGCCTGTAGCCCCTTTGAAAGGTGATGGAGTGCCGAGCGTGGTGGTGCACGCCTTTAATCCTAGCACTTGGGAGGCAGAGGCAGGCGGATCTTTGTGAGTTCAAGGCCAGCCTGGTCTGCAGAGTGAGCTCCAGGACAGCTAGGGCTACAGGGAGACTCTGTCTCGAAAAGACCAAAAAAAAAAAAAAAAAAAAGAAAGGTGATGGAAACCTTAGGAGGAGGGGCCTTGTGGAAGAGTTAGGTTGCTGGAGGGCGTGTGCCAGAAAGGGATTCTGGGATCCCAGTCCTTTTTACGCTCACCTTGCTGCTTCCTGACAACCACAAAACATGAAGCTCTGCTTTACTTTGGGTTTCTGAGGAGACGCTCTATCTCAGCACAGGCCCAACACAATAGGCCAACTAACTGACCATGGACTGAAATTTCAGAAACCAAGAGTTAAGACATTCTTTCAGCCGGGTGTGGTGGCTCACGCCTTTAATCCCACCACTTGGCAGGCAGAGGCAGGTGTATCTCTGTGAGTTCAAGGCCAGCCTAGTCTACAAAGCAAGTTCTAGGCTAGCTGGGGCTACAGGGAGACCCTGACTTTCTATGGAATTGTGTCACAGTGATGAAAGCTGCGGGCTGCAGTCACCGGCAGTTGAGCTATCAGTGATGTTCTGCCACTGCTGGGCAAAACCACTGAAAACTCCTTCTGTGGTCATTTTTTGGAAGTTTCCTTTGTTCCAAGATTACTTCCTGTTACTCTCCTTTGACATGTCCACTCATCATATGTTTACTGAAAAACTCCCGTTCTCAGGCTGGAGACACCTCAGTAGGTAGAGTGCTTTCCTAGCAGTCGAGGTTCATTCTCCAGCCCTACATCACCAGGCTGTGGTGGTACATGCCTGCCATCCCAGCATTCACAAGGTACAGGCAGAAGGATCAGGAGTTCCAAGTTCATCCTCAGCTGCACATCGAGTTCAAGGCCAGCCTGGGTTACAGGAGATCCTGTGAAAACAAAACAAAACAAAAAAAAACCTACGGCTCTGTGCATAATCACTGCACTAGAAGCTGGGAATATAGGGTCATAAAATACAGTTACTGCCTTTAGGGACATCCCTTAAAGTGGGGGTGTTCTGATACTTGGATTAGAATACAGATGGTACAGCAATAAAGGGAAATTCAGAAAAGGCTCCCAAAGATGATGAACTAGCATGTGACTTGGAGCCTAGGACAAAGTATTTGAGGCCAAGAGATAGTTTGTGCCAAGGCAGGAAGACATGGAAGAACCTGGAGCAGACTGAAAAAGGCAGATAGTTCTGTTGGAACTACCTCATCTGTTCTATCAGATGAGGGGTGTGTGTGTGTATGTGTGTATGTGTGTAGGGAGAAGACAATGAACCTGAAGAGGTGATATAGCTATTTCTCATTTATATTTTATGCAATAGGTAAGAGGAAACCAGCTAAATGTTTTCAATCATGAACATAAAACAAGAACTGGTGTAAGCCTGTTCTGGTATGAAGAATTAGGTATTCCAGTGGCCCAGGGAACAGGCTTGACTTGATTTTTGGCTGCTGATCTAGAGGAGAGCTATAAATGCCTGAATATAACCATAAGTGAACTTCTAAAGACAGTCCTGACAGATCTGGTGCCTTACAAAATAGAAGGGTGGTATGTAGCTTTGAAATGACTCCACCCTGTTCCATAATGTTTGCGTTTAGAGCGGGTTCCTCCTTCCTTCAAGTGCAACATCTGATCAGACCCCACATATGAGAACTTGGAGGAACTCCCTCTCCCTCCAGGAATGTTCCATCAAATCTTAACAGACTGCATTTATGAGTTACTATTCTAGCTACTGATCTCAACTAGTGGATCTCAAAATACATTTAGATTCAAGTTTACCAGCACCCTAAGAGCTTAGGCTGTGGCCAGGGCATACCTAACAGTTGCTTCTTGAAGACCTACAGCTCACACTGAAAGAGGGTGTTGCAATATCTAATCCCTAACCCCCCAATACTTGTACTTCCCTCCAGCCAGTGTGTCAGTCCTCATTTGTTGTTTTGTGGGTTTTTTTTTTGTTTTTTTTTTTTTTGGTGTTTTTGAGACAGGGTCTCCCTGTAGCCCCAGCTGGCCTGGAACTCACTCTGTAGACCAAGCTAGCCTTGAACTCACAGAGATCCGCCTGCCTCTGCCTTCCAAGTGCTAGGATTAAAGGCATGGGCCACCACGCCCAGCTTAACCTTTTGTGTGTGTGTGTGATGTCACCTCATTTGTATCAATGTCCACTGTGGTGGTCAAACCAGCATCTCCCTAAAAAGCACACGTGTAAAGATACACCTCAGGGTTGGGGTGCTAGAATCAGTTCCCAATGTACTGCTTGGCTGGAAAACCAGTGTCAAGCTTAATGACTATGGAAAATGCCCTAAGTAAAGACATCCTGCAGTTGTTCAAGTCCCCTTCCTCCTCTGCATGCCTCCTCTTCTCCCACAGCAGGTACCCTCTGCATGACCCCTCCCTACTGCGAGACACCCATCAGAGTTCAGAATGAGAAGTCAAGCACTGAGCAGTTCTGGGCTCTGGCGCAAATATAATTTCTATAAAAAGACACTTAGGAAACAAAGAGCAATGTTGCCATTTTGCCTTTAATGGAAAAGTGGCTAACAGTTACAGTAAAAAAAAAATTATTTAAAAAAAATTCAACTTCTAGTTAATGACTGTTTGAATTTTCAGAAATACACATATACTTGAAAGCCAATAAATTATAAAAATAAACTCTGAATGTGTTTTAAAAGGGAAATGTCCAGTCTTTGTAGTTGCTCAAATGCAATAATAAAAAAAGACAGTCTGTCTGAGATGGTTCACCCCACGGTAGAGGGAGATTTTACTTTAGAAGACAGAGCCTGCTTGAAGCGCCTCTTCAGGTCCTGCATGTTGGGGGAGCGAGGCCTGGGGATGATGGAGGCCCTTCTCCGCTCCCCGCCCAGGCTGTGCAGCTTGCTCACTTCCTTGCAGAGATGCTGAAACACATCACAGACGTCTTCATAGTTTTCACTAGTGGAAATTTCAAGAAACAGGCTACCCAGCTCGTTGGCTAGCTGAAGACCATCATGTGTTTGCACCTGCCGGGCATGCAGAAGGTCTCCCTTGTTGGCCACAATGATGACAGGGGCTTTGCCATCAGGGTGGACCTTCCGGATGTGCTGGTAAAGGGGCCTGATGGACTGGTAACTGTTGTAGTCTGTGATGGAGTACACCAGCAGAAAGCCCTCAGCCCACTGCACACACTTGGACAGGGAATCAATTGTGTGGCTGAGGTTGTCTTGGGCCTGAGAAAGATCGAAAGGACCTGGTCAAAGACGCTCTCAGTAAGCAAAAAGCGCAAATATGACATTAAAGCACCCCTTGAGGAAACGCCTGAGAAATTGCTAAATAGTTTTCAGGTTCTACCCAGCTTCTGCAAGAGGCTTTTGATAAGGAAAGTGCAATGTCTCAGACAAATGCCCATCTTGAATTACTTTATGGGATGTTATATATGCATGTTTTTAAACCCCCTGCTTGACAGGAGGTCTCTAGACACTTGGCTGACTGAAGAATAACTGCAGACCAGAATGGCTCAGTTTTTAGGGAGCTAATTCATAACAAACAAAACTTTGAAAACAAGCCAAGATAAATATCTATTCCCAAACCCATAAAAATATTTTTAGCAGTCAACTTCTTGAGAATGTTGCAGAAACAAATTCCTTTCTTTGGCTCTTCCATATGACCTTTTCTCCCTAGAAAGGCTTAGCAATTAGTTAAATTACATTCCAGACTGCTGGCCAAGGGGTTATCTGATTGCAATTATTGACTTGGAAACACTTTGACAGTCCTGGCCAGGGAGCAAAGGCAAACCCTCTCCCACCAGCAGCCACCTACTATTTATTCCATTTTTGTTTTGTTTTGTTTTGTTTTGTTTGTTTGTTTGTTTGTTTGAGATAGGGTCTCCCTGTAACTCCAGCTGGCCTGGAACTCACTAAGTAGACCAGGCTGGCCTCAATCTCTGCCTCCCAAGTGCTAAGATTAAAGGCATGGACTACCAGGCCTGCCAGTTTTGCTCTGTGTTTAAATGTGCTGGGAATTGAATCCAGGGCCGGTGCATGAGCTTTAACCAATGAGCTACACCGCGGGGCCCTAGGGCTGTTAATTTTAGACTGTTCTGGGTGAGCTCTGTGCTGGTTGGCTCCTGCCTAAGCAGCCTGGGTAGGCTTGGTCAGCCAAAGGTTGCAAGAGTAAATCGAAAACCTGGGGGAAGGAGAGGCTTGCCCTGTAACCTTGGAATTTGGGAGGCTTAGGTAGGAAAAACTTCAGTGAGACCAAGGCAAACCTGAACAAAATTAGTTATAGGTGAGACAGTGCTACCCGTAAGACCTTGTTTTGTTGTTTTGTGGGTTTTTTTTTTTTTTTTTTTTTTTTTGGTCTTTTTGAGACAGGGTCTCCCTGTAGCCCCAGCTGTCCTGGAAGTCACTCTGTAGACCAGGCTAGCCTTGAACTCACAAAGATCTGCCTCTGCCTCCCGAGTGCTAGGATTAAAGGCATGAGCTACCAGGCCCAGCAAGACCTTGCTTTTAATACACACAACCACCCTTCTTCCCTTGGAGGGCTTTCCAAGCTGGACATTTAAATAAATGCACGGGAGATATGATGACACATGTCACTCAAGACCGGGAGCCAATCGCCTCCAAGTTATAAGACTACCCCCACCACCACCACACACACACCCTCAGGCAGGGTCAGCCTTTACCTGGATACCTCCTGGGGTGTCCTGAATCTGCACCGACAGCTGGTCCCCCTCCACACAAACGAGTCTGGAATACAGTTTGCCTGGAGAATGAAGGAGAGTTTGCGTATAAATTCCCCTACTTCGATCAGGAAAAAAAAAAAAAAAAAAAAGGAAAAGAGAAGAAAGAGAAGAAAAATAAGAGACAGAGAAGGAAGGAAGAAAGGAAGGAAGGGAGGAAGGAAGGGAGGAAGGGAGGGAGGGATGGAGACAGAGATTAGGGATTAAGCCACTCTGACCTGTATTCGGTTCATAGTCGCCGATGAACCTCTTGGTCAGGAAGCGCACGATCATTGCTGAAAAGGAGGAAAATCAATTTAAGTAGTAGGACCAGGATGGCAAACCTGGCCACCCGTGGGAACAGCGCGCGCTCAGGCTATAGCCCGGCGAGCCGCGCAGTGGCCTCGCGGGGCTGTGCGGGTCGTGATGGGGGCTCCCGCCTCGGGTCCTTCCACAGGCGCCAACGGCGGCCGGAGCTGAGGGCGGCGAACGGGGCCGGGATGGCGGGGTACCCCGCGTCGCTGTCCTCCCGCACTCACCACTCTTTCCCACGCGGCCGGCGCCCAGCACCGTCAGCTTGATGTCCTTGGGCAGGGGGTAGTCGGAGGAGGACTCCGGGATGGGCGCGAGCAGAAAGTGCCCGGACATGATGGGCGGCCGCATGGGCGCGTCCTGCGGTCGATCGCGCAGCGGCGGAGTGTCGCGGCCTCGCCACCGAGCGCCGGCAGCTGGCAGGGGGGCGCGGACAAGGGCGCGGGACGCGCGGCCGGCCGAACAGTCAAGGCCCGCGCCTTTTAAAGCGCTCCGAGCTCCGAGGAATGGGGCCCGCCTCCTGCTCCTCCTGTTCCCGCCCCTTCCCCAGTGGTGGGAGCGCGGCGAGTCCGGGGACTGTCACGCGCAGCCGTGCGCACCGCCTCGCCGCTTGACGCGCTCTGCGGGCAGAGCTGCGCGGTCCCGACCCACAGAGCCTGCCATCAGAGCGGCGCGTCTGCTCAAATTGTGCCCCGCGGATCCTGACCACACCCCCACCGCAGCTGCCAGTTTGGGTAGCCTTGACAGGGAATCTGAGATCCGATTAGGAAAGAATCAGCACTCCGAAGGCTCTGTGAGTTCAAGGCCAGCCTGGTCTACATAGCGAGTTCCAGGACAGCTGGGGCTGCAGGGGAACGCTGTCTCAAAAAAGGGGTGGGGGGGGGGGACAATTGGTTGGATTTCTGTAACAATGGGAGGAACAGATTCAATTTTTGTGGTGTTGTTTTTTTTTCCTGGTCTTTTTGAGACAGGGTCTCGGTTTAGTCCCAGCTGGCCTGGAGCTTGCCATGTAAATCAGGCAGGCCTTGAACTCACAGAGATCCACCTCCCTCTGCCTCCCGAGTGCTGGGATTAAAGGTGTGTGTCACCACGCCTGGCTAAATTTTGTGCTTTTTATTTTCAAAAACTGCTGACGGGGACAATTGGAGAGATGCTCAGGGCGAAGAGCACTGGCTGCTCTTGCAGAGGACCGGGGCTCGGTTCCCAACAGCCACATGGGTGCTAACAACCATCTCTAACTCTAACTTTCTCTAACTCCAGTTCCAGGGAATCTGACTCTCTTTTCTGGCCTCTGTGGACATTGCACGCATGGGTGCACTTACACACATGCAGGCAAAACACTCATAATGCAGGCAAAACACTCAAAATAACTTTTAAGAGCTGAAGGGAGTCTGTGGGTTTGATCTCAAACATCATATACACTGGACGTGATGGTAACAGATTCCTGTAACCCTGACATTCGGGAAGCAGAGGCAGGATTATAAATTCAAGGTCATGGTGTCAAATACCTTTAATCCCAGCAGTTGGGAGGCAGAGGCAGGCAGATCTCCGTGAGGTCAAGGCCAGCTGGGTCTACATAGTGAGTTCCAGGACAGCTGGGGCTACAAGGGAGACCCTGTCTCAAAAAATTAATTAATTAATTAATTCAAGGTCATTTATGGCTACATATAGAGTTTGAGTTGGAGGCCAGATTATGCTGCATGTGACCCTGTGTTGAATAAATAAATAACCTACCCAAAAGGAACTGAGGGGTGACATTACCATGGAAAGGGAGAGGGCAAGGGAAGGACCATACTTTATTAAGTTAGCATCATTCAAGGGGCAGTCTGCAGTGCAGCATCCAAACCCAGACAGCCCCTTTCTACTGGCACAGGAAAGCTGACACAGTGAACTCAGAACATTCCACCTACAGGATCCCTAATTCCCATCACGCACACTCCCCTATGCACCTGAAGTGTGCATCTGCTTCATTATTTGAACATCTACTTTTAGGTGCCTGGTGGAATTTAGGTAGGGGTTGGGTGGGAAGAAGAGGGTGAGGAAGATAAACAACCTGGTTCTTGGATCCCACCATAGCAAAGCAGAAGCCCTGTATTCAAAGATCTTCCAGCCTCTGGCCTCATATGGTTCACCCTCATCTGTCCAACTCCCTATGAGACAGCCCCACCCATATGCATTCCCTCTCTCCATCCCAGTTTATCAGTTAGCTTCCATGGTACCATCAACCACAAAAACTTAATGGCCACGGGTAACAATCACATCTTTTTGTGACCTAGCCAGGCTTTGATGAGCTTGGTTGAGCTCTTTGAGGCAGTAGCAGAGGAAGTCTGAGCCCTAGGAAACATAGCCTGGGTTGCTCCACCATAGACTCACTCCAGTCTGGCAGCTGACTGCTGGTTCATCCAGCAGATGAGCAAGGCTGTTCTTACAACATGGAGCAGAATTCCAAGGGAGTAGAAGCAAGCAAGACCCCTTGAGACTAAGCTCTCAAGTAGAACCCATCACCAGTGCTGCATTCTGTTGACCAAAGAAAACCATGAGGCCAGCCCCATACTCCACTTTCTTTTTTTAATGTGTATGAATGTACTGTCTGCATGTAGGTCTGTACACCCATGTCGTGCAATGCCGCAGAGGTCAGAAGCGGGCATCAGATTCCCCTGGGACTGGAGTGACAGACAGTTCTCAGCTGCCATGTGGGTGCTGGGGATTGAACCCGGGTCCTCTGCAAGAGCAGTCGGCACTCTTAACTGCTAGGCCAACTCTCCAGCCCCTACCCTTCACTTTTTAAAAAAAGTTTATGTGTATGAGTCTATTACCTGCATGTATGTTAACTGTGTTAACATGTGTGTTATGTGTATGAGTCTATTGCCTGCATGTATGTTAACTGTATTAACACGTGTGTTATGTGTATGTCTATTGCCTGCATGTGTGTTAACTGCACTCATGTCGTATAATGCCCACAGAGGTCAGAAGAGGGTGTTTAATCCCTTGGAACCAGAGTTAGGATGGTTGTTAGCCTTCATGTGGGTGCTGGGAATCGAACCCAGGTCCTCTGCAAAAACAGTCAACTCTCTAGCCCCTCACTTTTTTAAGGACAAGGGAGCAAGTGATACTGAAAAGGGCTAGGATTCAGAAGGTTGCAAAGAATGTTTTTTTTTTTTTAATTTTATTTATTTTTGTATGTGTATTAATGTACTGTCTGCATGTAGGTTTGTGCACCTGTGTCGTGCAATGCCGCGGAGGTCAGAAGAGGGTGTTGGATTCCCCTGGAACTGGAGTTCTCCTGGAATTGGAGTTACAGATGGTTCTTAGCCGCCATGTGGGTGCTGGGGATCGAACCCGGGTCCTCCGCAAGAGCAGTCGGTGCTCTTAACCGCTCGGCTATCTCTCCAGCCCCAGAATGGTTTTATTGTTGAACTTGCTAATGTGCCTCCATCCGCAAAGTAGTCTAGGCCAGGCCCTGTGAGTCCTACTTGACCCCAACTAGTCCTTCAAGCCATTAGGTAATTATTAAGCTCCATCATTTCCACTCCCCACATCTCTGGGTGTCCCCTTGGTCTCCCTACTGCTCTTCTTCCTAGTC
Source organism: Rhizomys pruinosus (assembly GCA_009823505.1). Taxonomy (NCBI): domain Eukaryota; kingdom Metazoa; phylum Chordata; class Mammalia; order Rodentia; family Spalacidae; genus Rhizomys; species Rhizomys pruinosus. The sequence continues at coordinate 1,351,903 of VZQC01007275.1, read as the reverse complement.
TGAAGAATACTGACTATTCCTGAAGTCAACTGGAATAGATGGTGGCTCTGCTCACATGGTCCTCCCTTGAAGACACTCTGCAATCCTGCCAGCATCCCTACTCCCTTCTAGCAGTCACTCACTCTCAGGGTACCGTGGCTGCAACAATCTTAACTGTCATTAATTTCTGGTGGCATATTTGTTTCATGTCTGTTCCCACAAGGCAGGAGTCCTAGGGCATACCTTTATTCCCAGTAAATGGGGCCATCTGGCACTTATAACTCCCCACCCCGAAACAATTAGTCCACTGGCTGACCTTCTGAATGATTAAGTGGGTGGATGTCAGGTCCACTGTGTGAAATGGAATAGACAGAAACGACTGTTTTTGTTTTCCATTTTCCAATGCAATGGTTTTGAGAGCAATGTATTCTTGGGAGTAAGTGTTCCAAGATATGTCTGAAATGAACCACCATATTTAAGTTGTATTGACTTTAATCTTTTCGCAAGGCAATTTTCTTCTGTCAACCTTCAATTTAATTGGAAAGTCATGAAGCAGGGCCTTCCACTCTCACAGGGAAAAAGGAACCATAAATACACCAACTGTTTAGGGAGCCACTGAGAAACTGCTGGGTTCCAGAGCCTGGTGAAAGGCTCCCATGATGGAGGCCCAGGCTGTTTCTCAGATTTTCTTGGCCTCTCCTATCAAGTCCTCACCAAACAGAAAGGAAAAGAAGGACTATCTTGCTTTGCCTCTTTCACTGTGAAATCAAACAATACTCAGGCTGGGGACAGCTCAGTGGTAGAACATTTGCCTGGCTCGAATCAAGGCCTTGGGTTTCACCCCCAGTTTAGCATAAACTGGGAGTGATGGCAGGACACATCTATAATCCCAGCACTCTAGAAGTAGAGGCAGGAGGACCAAAGGTCAAGGTCATTCTTGACTACACATGAGAGCCTGACTACACAACAAGTTATAGGCTAGCCTGGCTGCGTGACAGCCTGTCTTTCTTTTTAATTTTTTTATTTTTATGTGTATGAATGTACTGTCTGCATGTAGGTTGGTGCACCTGTGTCGTACAATGCTGTGGACGTCAGAAGAGGGCATCGGATTCCCCTGGAACTGGAGTTAAAGATGGTTCTCAGCCCACATGTGGGTGCTGGGAATCCAACCAGGGTCCTCTGCAAGGGCAGTCGGTGCTCTTAACCGCTGAGCCATCTCTCCAGCCCCAACAGCCTGTCTTAAATTGTGTTGTAGTTCATCTTTGACTACATACCAAGTTAGAGGCTAGCCTGACTATGTGAGAGCCTGTCTTAAATTGTGTTGTTTTTGCCACAGGAACTTGCCATTACATCTCATTAGACAGACCAGAAAAGATAAATCTCAGGAGAAAGATAAAACTCAGGAGAAAGATAATCCAAGAAATTGGCAAAGAAGGCTGGGATGGTGCTGGGCGTGGTGGCGCATGCCTTTAATCCTAGCACTTGGGAGGCAGAGGCAGGCAGATCTTTGTAAGTTCAAGGCCAGCCTGGTCTACAGAGTGAGTTCCAGGACAGCTGGAGTTACAGGGAGACCCTATCTCAAAAATAAATAAATAAATAAATAAATAAATAAATAAATAAATAAATAAATAAAAGGCTGGGATGGCCATGATTACCTTAGATGATCACAATTCCTCTGGGGCTGGGGGCTGGGCATACTGCTGACCCAATGAAAAAAATCAAAAGACAGAGAAGGCTGTTGAGCAGGACTAACGCAATCTGCCACAAACTCCCTTCACATTCCTAAAACAGAAATGCAGAGCTTTCCAGAGAAAAACACCTGCCTCGATTTAATTTTGAGTGTATCCCAGCACTTCACTCCATTTTCTATGCCCTGTCCCTTGGTTTAAGGTCATTCAGTAAGGAAGAACCGCAATTGTCCTCTGCCCAATTATAATTATGTTGCATTTTGCATTTATACTGCATCCTGGTTAGAGGAGCTTTAAGTGTTACTCTATTTTCCTTGGAAAGACTCTTTGCATTAACCAATATACAAGATAATCTGACCTTTTCCTGAAGACAATAAGCCACTAAAATGAAGAATTATAAATAGCCTTGCCTAAATTGTTGCTGCTTCTGTTCTGTTTCCTTTCATATTTGTATCCAGAGTTATGGAAAATTGTGCAGCCAGTATAACACACGCATGCTGAAGTGGTTTTTAAAAGATAATAGAACCTCGTAGGCACAGACATTACACAAATCTGTGGGTGTTCAGAGTGAGTATGAAGGGCAAAATTTGGGAATAGCAAACAACATCAGAACTGCAAAGTTTTTAACTCTTTACCAGCCAAATAAGAGCAAAATTTCCCAAAGGTCCTACTTAGTTCATGAACAACGCTCCCCACCATCAGCAGGGCAAGGTCCAATGTCTTTAACTCTGAATCCTAAGACCTTGTGTGCCGACTTCCTATCTTTGAGGCATTTTGTAAGAAACATGAAATACTAATCTTTTCTTCCAAACTCTGTAAAACTTGGTTTATAGCAAGGAATTCTTTTAGATCTCACCACACCCTGTAAGACTTTTGTTTAAGGAAAGATATTCCTGAACTTGATGGCCTGGGGCAGGGTAGCTTTTCCCCTCCCCTCTCCCCTTCCCTTGTCTTCTCTTGTGCAGACCCCCCCCCCCTTTTTGTCTCCTTTTTGAGACAGTGTCTCCCTGTAGCCTCAGCTGGCCTGGAGCTCGCCGTTTTTATTTTATGTGTAAGACTGTTTATGCCTGCATGTAAGTGCATCCATTCCATGTTGTGCAGTGCCAGCGGAGGACAGAAGAGGGAACCAGACAGGCGAGCGTGGTGGCGCACGCCTTTAATCCTAGTGCTCAGGAGGCAGAGGCACGTGGATCTTTGTGAGTTCAAGGCCAGCCTGGTCTACAGAGTGAGTTCCAGGACAGCTGGAGCTACAGGGAGACGCTGACTCAAAAAAGCCAAAAAAAAAAAGAGGGCATCAGAGCTCCCGGAACTGGAGCTTTACAGATGGTTGTTAGCTGCCACATGGATGCTGGGATTTGAACCTTGGTTTTCTGCAAGAACAACCAGTGCTCTTAACTACTGAGCAATCTCTCCTACCCCTTGCACAGATTCTTTTAAATTAGTTAACCAAGAAAGACTAAGTCCAACCTTGTATCTTGCATTAGGGATAAAAACCTATTGAGCTTCCAGGTCCTGTGTGCTTGCTGGGTCTGACCACACAGCACACCCTTATGCAAAAGTAAAATCTGCCTTGCTGAATTACTTTCGCTTTGTCCAAGTGTTCTTTGTGCAGTCTTGGTGGCTTTCTTAGACCTCAGATTTTATAGCTAACAATTTTAACTCAACAATCGAAATTACTGAAAACCTAGTCTTTCCAGGGCTTTCTGATGAGTGCTGGTACAGAGCACAAAATAGCTTACTTTGTATTATCAAACACAGCTTACTCAGAAGAAAAGGGTCAGAAATTATTGCATGCCTTCACAGATGTCCTTATGGAGGAGGAATTAACTTTTTAAATGATAAATTACTTTTTACCAAAAAAACTATTCAAATATGCTCTTCTTTTGTGTTTTTTATGTGTGTTAAGTGTATAGGCCAGCTTCAAAGGATGTTCCTAAGGAGTTATCCGCTGTATTGTCCGTTCATTTCAATTTATATATACATATATATACATATATGTATATATGTATATATATGTATATATGAGTCTTTTGCCTATGTTCATGTAAATGTACCCTTGTTGCACAATGCCCAGGGAGGCCAGGAGAGAGCATCAGATGCCCTGAACTGAAGGGGCAAAATGTCAGCTGCCATGTGGGTGCTGAGAACCAAATCCTGGTCCTGCATGAGCAGCCAGTGGTCTGAACTGCTGAACCATCTTTCTAGCCTCACCCACTGTGTTTTTTGAGACAAGCCTATCGCTGAGACTTGGCGTTCACCATTTAGGCAAGCCCTGGGGATCTGCCTGTCTATGCCTCCCAGCACTGGAATTTCAAGTGTTCACCACCAGGCCCAGCTTTCCATTTGAGTGCTGGGGACTGAGTTCAGGTCTTCATGCTTTCATGGCAAGCACTTTGTTGACTGAGCCATCTCCCAGGCTTTTCATTCTTTTTTTCCTTTATTTCAACATACTGGTTAATTGAATACAATTAAGTTTCATTTAGCCTAATATATATATGTATATATGTACATATATGTATATATACCTCTTATATCTCCCAAGGTCTAGCAGGAAATGCTGGATGATATCTTGATTTATGCAAAGAAGAAAATGAAGTTTCTTCTTCTGCTTTCAGCCCACAGTTTCTGCACTACAAGCAGTCCCCCTTCCACTGTCAGCATTCACAGGGTGGCATGCAATGAGGTCAACTTGGGTTTTCATCTGTATTAACACCTACATGCCAAGTAGTCCCTAAATTAATGACCGAGTGACTGTAGAAGTGACTCTAAAAAAAAATTAAGTGGCCATTATTGGAAGGTAAGGGTAAATATCTACCCATTAGTTGTAAGAGTCTTGTGCTAGATAGCTTTAGTGTCAACTTGACACACCTGGGTTGAGGGAGCCTCAATTGGGAAATTGGCTCCATTGGACTGGCCTGTGGCCATGTCTGTGAAGTACTGTCTTGATTATTGAGCAATGTGGGAGAGCCCAGCCCACTATGGGTGGTGTCACCCCTGGGCAGGTTATTATGTACAGTATAAGAAAGCAGGTGTCAGGCGTGGTGGCACAGTAATCCCAGCTCTTGGTGGGCAGAGGCAGGTGGATCTCTGTGAGTTCAAGGCCAGCTTGGTCTACATAGTGAGCTCCAGGCCAGCTAGGACTAAAGGGAGTCTTTCTCTCAAAAAGACCCGACCCCCCCCCCAAAAAAAAAAAAAAACAAAGCAGGCTGGGCATGAGCCAGGAGAGCAAGCCAATAAGCAGCATTCTTCCATGGCCTGTGCTTCAGCTCCAGGTTCCTGCCTCAAGCTCCTATGCTGGGCTCCCTTAGTGATGAACTGTGACCCAGGAGATGTGAGTCAAATAAACCCTTTCCTCCCCAAGTTGGTTTTGGTCAGAGTGTTTTGTCACAGCAATTGAAGAGAAACTGGAACAAGTCTTAACTCCAGTTCCAGAGGGTCCAGCACCCTCTTTGGCCTCTGCAAAACACTCATACACATAGAATAAATATAATACATCCTATAAGCAAGTGAAAACATTTTCTAAATTGATGTTCAGATAATCCCAGTAACTTATCTGAAGCTACAGAGCCATTTACTGGCAGAGGCGCCAAGCCCTGTTACACATCTTGGCCCTTTCCAGCAGCATGGGGGAGAATGAACACTCTAGTCAGAGCGACTGAAGAACAAAGCATGGCAGCATGAGCTCCAACGAGGAAAACCGAATGTCCCTGCTGGGACTTTGGGGGTGGGGGTCAGGGCAAGCTACAGGAAGGATGAGGGGCCTTTGATACAGGAGGTGAGGGAAAGGTCTATGAAGTTAGGGAACAGCATGTGGAGTGATGAAAGTAGAAGGCATAAGGCAACTTTGGGGAACTGTGAGTAGCTTCACGGTAGAGAAGGCAGTGGTGGGACCGAAATGCTAGAGGACCAGCCTGTGAATGGCAATCTAGGAGTCGAGGGTATTAGTTACTTTTCAGTTGATGTGATAGTAAGTTCCAGGCCAGCTGTGGCTACAGGGAGACCCATTTCAAAGACAAAAAAAACAACAACAACAAAAAATCAGAGAGATCTTAAGTAAACAATTTAATGGTGCACTTCAAGATCTTAGAATAACAAGAAAAAAAAAAAAAAAAAAAGAGTAAGGCTGTTTCACTTGGGTTTCTAAGCCAAATAATTTTCATGAACTCCAATCCTGCTGGAAATGTAAGAGCAATTTCTCTGGGTCTCTTCTGTTGGCAGCTCTGTGAAGTGGCCTGTCAGGTGGTCCCTCCCCACACTTCAGTTTGTAAAGAAGCACAGTGCAGAATCTGGCCTGCACTGCTCGGTACCTTCCCTGTCCAGCAGAGCAGGTGCAGACAGGGCCTCGCCATCATCATTCATAACACAGTAACCCGTCTAGCAGATTCTGTGAAGAAGGTTCTCTGTACACAGGATGCTAGTTCTCTCCTGAAAGTGGGACTACAGTGGAATATGGTAAAAACACTCATATTTCAAGTAAATCAAATACAATACAATATCTTATTTCTCTTGTACTGAGAAAACAAGATAAACCTGTTTATATTGTAGCAATTGTTTATACTTAGCTTTTGTATCCTAGCACAAAGAAAATGATAATGTTATAAATATGAATACTGCTATGCAGTAGGACTAGAAAAGAGATAGGAACCTGTGTATTTTGTTTCTGTTACAAAATTCAGAGGAAAACTTAGAGTACGGTATAATTTTGAAATTGGGTTCAACTGAAAAAAGAATTCAAGATTCACTGGTGTGGTGGCGCACGCCTTTAATCCTAGCACTTGGGAGGCAGAGGCAGGTGGATCTTTGTGGGTTTCAAAGCCAGCCTGGTCTACAGAGTTCCAGGACAGCTGGGGCTACAGGGAGACCCTGTCTCGAAAAGACCAAAAAAAAAAAAATCAAGATTCAATGAAGCATGCAATCTGTTACTGCTCTTACTAACTGAAAAACAGTGAACGCTTTATAGTTAGGATACCCTTCTTCATTTTCACTGACAAATTCAGAAAAGGGCTTGCATGATGGGGAGAATGTATATATTTACAGCTTGTTGTTGCCCATTGTCACAAAGGACCTGCATTTCAAGGCAACGCATATTTACCACATTGCTGAAGTTAAAGGTTCCTATTTCATTCATTTCTCCACCTACAAAACCTTTTACATGCCAGGCATGATGGTGCACACCTTCAGACCCAACACTTGGGAGGCAGAGGCAGGCAGTTCTCTGTGAGTTCCAGGCCAACCAGGGCTACAAACAAATAAGCCCTTTTGCATGAATCTGTTTATTTGCAAGACATTTACATGGAAGTGCCCAAAGGGAATTGGAAAAGTGCATTTGGGACTTCAGAAAATGTGAACTTGCAAGTCAAGTCTCAAGTGTTCTAGAGAAGGCTAAAGATAGATCAGTTCTCGGTACAGGGCATGCATCCTAATTTTCTGGAGAACATATTAAATACAGCATACTGGCTCCACCTGCAGAATTTCAGATTTGAGGTAGGTCTGCATTTTCAGCGGGTTCACAGTCGAGCCCAGTGCTGAACTGGAGAATCACAGAGAGCAACGAATGGTGGATCATCCAGAAGCCAGCGTGGCAGGCAGCATCTCAGTAAAGGTGCAGAGGTTATCTGGGCAAGAAAACCCGTTGGTTTTCCAAATATTAAGGAGACATTAATTTGCAAAGAGGCCTCTAAATTTTTAACAAGATTTTGCAACTTTTGAGAATAGTTGCATCAGTGTGGTAGAGGTGGAAGTCAGATTTATAGCGGGCCACCAAGAAACTTAGCTACCAAAAGGACCAGGAAGACACAGGAAAGACTGCTTGTTGGCTACAGACCTGGAAAGAAGTCAAGGAAGTAGCAAGCAGAAAAGGGTGTGGTGGCACACACCTTTAATCCCAGCACTTGGGACAAGGCAGAGGCAGGTGGATCTCTGTGAGTTCGTTCAAGGCCAGCCTGGTCTACAGAGTGAATTCCAGGACAGCTGGGGCTACAGGGAGACCCTGCCTCAAAAAGACCAAAAAAAAAACCCAAAAAAAAACCTGGTACAACCCTTTAGGAAATCATCCTACCAAAGTCAATTAAAAATCTGCAACATGCCGGGTGTGGTGGCGCACACCTTTAATCCTAGCACTTGGGAGGCAGAGGCAGGCGGATCTTTGTGAGTTCAAGGCCAGCCTGGTCTACAGAGTGAGTTCCAGGACAGCTGGGGCTACAGGGAGACCCTGTCTCAAAAAGACCAAAAAAAAAAAAATCTGCAACATTATTATTATTTTTATTTTGTGTATGAGTGTATTGCCTGTGTGTGTGGGTGCACCCATGTTGTACAATGCCCTGGGAGTCAGAATGCATCGTATCCCCTGGAACTGGAGTTATGGCCAGTTGTTAGTGGCTACATGCGTGCTGGGAATTGAACCCAGGTCCTCTGCAAGAGCGGCTGGTGCTCTTCACTTCTTTTCTCACTGTCCAGCTCCACCAGCCTTGCAGAGTTGAAGTTTTCAGACCTTAAGTGTACAAGGCCCCCTAGGAGTCCCTTATTCCAGTCTCTGATCCCATTCCTAGTCAACTTACAGAAGGTGAAGGGTAGCACTTTGATGGGCAAAGAACAAAGCAGTTCCTGAAGTCCCTTTATCTTTACACTACATGGGGCAGATTTATCAATCCCAAATATTCATGAGCAGAATGGTAACCAGACTTCCAACTTCAGGGAAACACTGGCTTTATAAAGCCTGTCGGAAAAAAGGACTGAACATGTTGAGATGTCCTGAACCCCCCAATTTTTTTTTTTTTTAATCTTTTTGAGACAGGGTCTCCCTGTAGTCCCAGCTGTCCTGGAAGTCACTCTATAGGCCAGGCTTACATAACAAGGACAGTGTGGATGAGGTAACAGATTTTGCAGATGGCACTGTAAAAGGAAGAGAAACCTACAGGTCAATAATTTCAAGTTCTGGGAGACAGCCAAGAGAAGGACCAGAAGACCAGAACAGGACCCTAATTTCCAAGGCAACAACCCTAGTAATTGCCAAAATAACTATAAAAAGAAAAAGACAGTGAAGAGACCAAATCTATTAAGAATCCTGACTCATCTACAAAGGGGAAAATATTTTAAAATAATTGTTAAGACTGACAGTTTTTATTTGAGACAGGGTCTCACTGTGACTCTAAACTCAGAGATCCACCTGCCTCTGCTGGCATTAAAGGTGTGCCATACAAGCAAATGACAAGTTATTTTGAGTGACATTAAATACCCATGCCAGTGCTTTACAAGAAATAACAGTTGCAGAGTTTGTTGCTGAACTTTACAACTTGACAGTTTGGGAATTGCAGTATTGCTGAAGTGCCCTTTACTGTACACAGCACAAGAATGTTCCAAGAGAGTATACAAAAGGGGCATCGCTATCCTTCTAAACAGGGGGCAGGGGGGGCTGGAGAGATGGCCTAGCGGTTAAGAGCGCCGACTGCTCTTGCAGAGGACCCGGGTTCGATCCCCAGTACCCACGTGGCGGCTGAGAACCATCTGAAACTCCAATTCCAGGAGAACTCCAGTTCCAGGGGAATCCGACACCCTCTTCTGACCTCCGCGGCATTGCACGACACGGGTGCACAGACTTGCATGCAGATAGTACATTCATACACATACAGAAATAAATAAAATTAATAAAAAAAAATTTTAAAAGGGGGGGCAGGGCTCTCCTCCTAAAAACTGGAGTTCTAGGGTAATGATTCTGTACTTTCACATTATCCTTTAAGGATTTGTAAAGAAAAAGCATGTTTTCTATTAGAATTTTAAAATAAAATCTAGCATTATTGAATATGATACCATGTCAAGGGCTTTATATATTTTTTTTTTTTTTTTTGGTCTTTTTGAAACAGGGTCTCTCTTTAGCTGTCCTGGAACTCACTATGTAGACCAACCAGGCTGTTCTTGAACTCAGAGATCCACCTGCCTCAGCCTCCCAATTAAAGGCATGAGCCACCACGCCTAGCAATCCTCACTTTTTTTTTATGTGTATGAATGTACTGTCTGCATGTAGGTTTGTGCACCCATGTCATGTAATGCCGCGGAGGTCAGAAGAGGGTGTCAGATTCCCCTGGAACTGGAGTTTAAGATGGTTCTCAGCTGCCATGTGGGTGCTGGGGATCGAACCCAGGTCCTCTGCAAGAGCAGTCGGCACTCTTAACCGCTAGGTCATCTCTCCAGCCCCCGCAATCCTCACTTTTAACTTCTTTTCCCAATAAGGAAATCAACTCACATTATGCCAAGAAACTTGCAATACACTAACAACTGTAGAGACTGGAGGCTGCTACAAGAGTAAAAAGGAGCATTAAGAATGGGCCAGTCTCTGGACAGTGTGAGAAAAAAATGGGTGAGTGGGGGAAGACTCCAGGTGTACATGCCTGTGATTTCTGCATTTAGGGAATGGAAGTAGGATTAGGAGTTCAAGGCCAACCTGGGTTACAGGAGACTCTATCTCAACAATAAATATTCTACAGTATTCATAGGTAAACTATATTACTATACGAAAAAAAAATTTTTTTTTTAAAAAGAAGAGGAACTGGAAATGGCTCAGCAGTAAAGACCACGGGCCATGTACTGCTCTTGCAGAGGACCAGCATGTCAGGCAGCTGAGAACTGCCTCCAACTCCAGCCTCCATGGACACCTGCCTATAAACCCTTCCGCGCACTCATCATTAAGAATCTGTAGCCAAGCCGGGCGTGGTGGTGCACTCCTTTAATCCTAGCACTTGGGAGGCAGAGGCAGGCGGATCTCTGCGAGTTCAAGGCCAGCCTGGTCTACAGAGCAAGCTCCAGACCAGTGGGTGATCCTGTCTCAAAATAAATAAATCTGTAGCCAATTGGATCTCGGGAGTTTAAGGCCAGCTGGGATAGAAGGAAATCGTCTCAAAAAACACACACAAAAAAAATCTGTGCTTTCTACTTAAAAACGTATTTATACATATAAATAAAATGAAGGATGAAAGTGCTGAGGGGATAGTTCAATGGTTGGCAGTACAGCCATGAGCTCAGATCCCCCAAACTCACAACAAACCTGGACACGGCATGTAGAATCCTAACACTCCTATGGAGAGATGGGAGGCAGCAGAGTACGCCCAGCCTCAAACACGTAGGAAGGTGAGAACCAGTGCTTGGCTTCCAAACCCAACTCCCAAAGTGCGTAAAGGTCTAGGGAATTTAAGCTAACAACTAGCAAGCACTACGATAACACCATGTAGTTGCTTTTGGGGGTGGTAAGAAATGGGAGAGGCTTCACTATAAACACTTGTTTAAATGTAATTCCACTACCAGAATAGGAATTGTTTTGCAGATATTGGATAAAGAGTAAGGCCAATTAGCTTTTGCTCTATCCACACCATTCTATTGGGCGAACCCTAAATGCAGGGCATGGTGGTGCACACCTTTAGTCCCAGCACTCCAGATGCAGAAAACAGGATCTCTGGGAGCTCCCGGCCAGCTAGGGCTGTCTCAACCCACCCCCCTCCAAAAACTCATGTTTAAACTCAATTCCAAACTTGACAGGACATGACTTGGAGGAATTGAGGAGACTGAGGCTTTGTCTCCAGCGATCAGCACTCCTATAAAAGGGTTGACAGCCTAAGATTCCCACTCACCCTTCTCTTCCTCATCCACCCCAAGAAGTTGTTTGTCCCCTTTGGAGGACACAGCTGCTAGATACCAACTTCTGAATGTGAACCAGCAACTAACTCATGAACAGCAAACCTGTTACTCCCTCATCTCGGAGTTTAGTCTCCAGAACTATAAAATCAATGCCTGCTATTTAGTAATTCACAATCAGTACCTAACACAACAGGGTAGCTTATTCTATTCTATTTTTTTTGGTATTTTTGAGATAGGGTTTCCCTTTTAGTCCCAGCTGTCCTGGAGCTCACTCTGTAGACCAGGCTGGCCTTGAACTCACAGAGATCCGCCTGCCTCTGCCTCCCAAGTGCTAGGATTAAAGGCATGCACCACCACACTCTGCGCTTATTCTATTTTGTTTTTTAAATTTTTAAAAATTTCCGTATGTGAATGTACTGTCTGCATGCAGGTTTGTGCACCCGTGTCGTGCAATGCCACGGAGGTCAGAAGAAGGTGTCAGATTCCCCTGGAACTGGAGTTCTCCTGGAATTGGAGTTTCATACGGTTCTCGGCCACCATGTGGGTGCTGGGGATCGAACCCGGGTCCTAAGAGCGGTCAGCGCTCTTAACCTAACCGCTAGGCCATCTCTCCAGCCCCGCGCTTATTCTATTTTTACACAGTACACTTCAAAGCAAATTCTTGAAATCAAGCTTGAGCTTGCTCTAATTTTTTTTGTCTTTTCGAGACAGGGTCTCCCTGTAGCCCCAGCTGTCCTGGAACTCACTCTGTAGAGCAGGCTGGCCTAGAACTCACAAAGATTCACCTGCCTCTGCCTCCCAAGTGCTAGGATTAAAGGCATGCACCACCATGCCCAGCTGAGCTTGCTCTATTTTTATACATATATATAAATATATATCCCACACTGGCCTTGCACTTACCTTTCTGCCTGAGTCTTGTCCTAGGGATTAGAGGTGGACCGCTGCCTATCTTCTTAAAATATTTTATGAGTTTATGTGTATTTTGAGTATACTGCCTGCATATTAAGTGTATCTGCATCACACAATATCTGGGAAGGTCAGAAGAGGGTGTTAGAGCAGCCAGTGCTCTTTATCTGCTGAGCCAGCTCTCAAGCCCTTGTATGCCTGACTTCCAGAGTTTTCTGCATCTTTTCTCCATACTGATTTAAAGCAGGTCTTGAAGCTAGTGTAAATATTTTATAAATATGCAGTCACTTTCTAGTCAAACTGCTTTTGCTACACAATAAGCCATTCCATAGCAAAAAAATGTTGATTTTGAATAGGAAATACAGAACTAAGATAATTAAAAGTTGCTTTTAAAATTCAGGAAGGGGCTGGAGAAAGATGGTTCTGCAGTTAAGAACACTGGTTGTTCTTGCAGAAGACCTAGTTCCAAATCCTAGCACCCACATGGTGGCTAGCCACTTAACTCCAGTTCCAGGGGATCACATCCTCTTCTGTCCTCCCTGGGCATTGCACAACACAGGTGCACTTACACGCAGCCATTAATAGCGGTACATATAAAATAAAAATAATCTCCATATTGAGTTCCAGATCAACTGTGGCTATAAGGAGACCCTCATATCAAAAGATCTACTATTTTTTAAAATCCAGCAAGAAAACACCACACTTCAATTTAAGAAAGCACTGTAACATCTAGGTCTTTATTTCCTCTTGCACACTAAGCCATGAACTCATAGGGAATGGGCTCCAGCAGCTCAGGCTCCTTTCCATTAGTTCTCACAAAGTGCGCTTCTCTGGGTGGGGCGGGCTATTAAAGAAAAAGAAAAAAAAAAAAAAGGAAATTATGGAAAACACTAAATTCAGTTTTCAAGTGCCATTCGGAACTAATAAAACAATAATTCTTAAATTTCACATTAAAAAAAAAAAAAACAGTAGGCAAAGTTTGAATATTTGCCAAGATTAATAGAAATAAATGTAGCAGAGTCGGGCTCTTACCTGGCGCTTCAACTGAACCCAGGTTCCTTTCTCTTTGGCTTCCTTCTTTTTCTGATCATTTTCCTTCACACGTTTCAGGAAGCTGTCTCGGCTCTTAGAGTGCTTAATATGCTCAATACGCACATTTATTCTCTTGGCGAGAATCTTACCCCTAAAAAGATCAATAAATCCTTCTAAGTGCCTTATTGAAAAATACAATGGAAATGAACAAAACTGTTCTGATATCTCCATTTATCCTCTAAAGAGGCCTTCAGAGTAGCCATCCTTTAAAGCCCCTCTTCTGAGGACAGCCTCTGAAATAATCATCTAGTAAGTTAACTAGAACCAAGCTAACAAAACCTTAACTTTTTATGCTATGAAACCCATCAATATGTAAGACTCTGAAGTAAAAAAATGTCAATGTTTCCCCTAACAGGTTACAAGACAAACACTAAGTTTGCCTGAGTTTTAGAAGGTTATTTCCTCTGCCCCACTTGAATGGCCAATGAAGACATAAGTCCAATTGGCAAAGTGAAAGGGGGCATGTGTCCCAGAGAACTCTCAGTTACTTACTTAACTTGCTTGTTGACAACAATGCCAACAGCATGCTGAGTGACGTTGTAGACTCGTCCAGTTTTGCCATGGTAACATTTATGGGGCATTCCTTTTTGAACAGTACCCATTCCCTGGTTAAGAAACAAATGTTATTCCACGAATCGACACCCCTCTACCCCAAGACCAGGTCTTACCATGTAGTCTAGATTGGACTTGAAGTCAGAGATCCCCCCCTGCTCTAAGGCTTCTTTTTTTTTGGGGGGGGGGTCTTTTTGAGACAGGGTTTCCCTGTAGCCCCCAGCTGGCTTTGAACAGAGAGATCTGCCTGCCTCTGCCTCCCAAGTGCTGGGATTAAAGGCGTGCTCCACCACACCCAACTCTAACTTTTAAGGTAAACCAAGATATTCCAAGATTTCCTTTAAATGGCAACTCAAGAACTTTCAGAGCCGGTGAAATGTGTTTTTCACACTGCTTCAAGCAATCAAAAAGACAATCATCATTAAGCTCCAGAGTGCCAGAGTATAAACATTATTTAGCAAGAACATAGCTTTCACTGGGGCTTCTCATATAAATAACTTCTACCTCTGACAAACTCTGATTCCCCCCCCTTAATTCCCCACAATTAACCCATTTCACAATTTACCTTAATGTCTACAATATCGCCCTTCTTGTAGATTCGCATATATGTGGCCAAAGGAACAACGCCTGCAAAAGACAAAGAGCATCAAGACAAAGCCAAGAATCATACCAGTTTTCAACATATGCGCACATCTTTGGGTGTTACATAAAATTTAAAGTCTTACTAATGGACAAATTTAGTCTAAAAGTAAAACCAGTAAATGAAGTTTAAAGCCTACATTGGTACTTATGAAACTATGGTTGTTCATTAAAATCCAAGATATATATTGGCTATATGTCTCTAACATTTTTATCAATACACATTAACAAAATACAGACAGAAGACATGCTGTCAAGGCGGGTCAGCTTACTTACCATGTTTTCTAAAAGGTCTAGAAAACATATAGCGGGTGCCTCTCCTCTTTCCCTTTGTGTTTGTCATTTTGGCGAATCACTGAAATCAGAAATAAATAAATGTTAGCAACCATCCCCTTACTCAAAAAAATCTTGCAATCTCACGTTTGTGTTCTTGTTGTAATCTAAAAGGGATTACGGCTTGTTTCTCGGACAGCACCTTGCTACAGTCCAGCCTTCCGTCAAACTCAGCACCTGCCTGCTTAAAGCAGCCCAAGTCCTGGGGTTATAGCTATGTCCACTACTACTTTTAAAGCTTTAAATATAAAACCATCACTTTAACAAGGGAAGACTCCCCAAAGAGCCCATATTCTGTAACATTAAAACCAGTAGAAATGGCTATTAAAACCTCAATCACTACTTTCTTAACCACACACAGCCTAGGATACAGCCTACATTACTAACTCCACAGTTAACTTGTAGAACGCAAGAAAACTCAGCCTGAATTTTGATGCCCTTAATTATGTCTTTTAAGACCAATCCAACTTTCTGTGACAGCGTATCTACATTTCCTCATTTATTAGGGGATATGTACAGAGTCTGCAACAATTCTCGGCACAGGTACTCAGCCAACATATCACCACCTAGGATTCCACCGACAAGTACTTAGAACCAAACCTCTTCCTAGTCTTCCAACAGACCTAACAATCGTTTAGATTACCCATGATTCTGGGCAGAATTGCCATTCGTTGCATTTCTACAAGGGAAAGTCTCAACACATGCAGCTCTCGAATGAACTCTCCCTTAGTGTAACTAAGCAACAGTTTAAAATTACTTTCCCTCCCTTCACTCCATATCCCGGGCCAAGATTTGAGAACTAGGGTCGGCTTCATGCATTAACGAAGTGGGACACACGATGCATCACCTAGGCGGACCCGGCAGGTACCTCTTTGGCCTACCCAAGCCCGGGCTTTCGCATCCACCGAGGCCTCGCACAGGACCAAGGCCCACACTGGGTGTCCTGGACCAGACTTCCCCAGACAGCCGCCCTGCACCCTCAGGTCCCACAGTCTTCCCGCACCGCTCCCACACAGCCTCGACGGCAACAGGATTTTTCAGCCTTGTGCAAAGCGCAGGCCTCCGGAGCCACGCGCCGACCGTACCTTGAAGATGGCTGCTCCGGCAGAAAGGAAGGAGGCGGGGCCGAGCGCGCTTACAAGGCCCGCGGGCTGCCCGTGGCGCCGCCTGAGGGGAGCTCCCGGCCAGCTCCGCTCTTGGAAACACCGAGTCACCCACAGAACCCGGAAACCGTGATTCGCTCTCCTCTGCTCACACAAGCGGCAAGGGAACAACACACCTCCACCCCGGCATCATCTTAGACAGCCCGGAAGGGGCCCTTCAAGTGCGTCAGGCCAGACGCGACGGCCTGAGCGTGCTGACGCGACCTTACGTCATGCCGCGTAGAACACGCCCCCTCCCGGCGTTGGGATTGGCGGCTGTGTCCTGCGCTGTCGGAACCTATAACGTATTCTTGCGTTGATTTGCTTGAGGAGATAATTACGTGTGTGCAAAAGTCAAATTATGGCGGCTGAGAACCGTCTGAAACTCCAATTCCAGGAGAACTCCAGTTCCAGGGGAATCCGACACCCTCTTCTGACCTCCGCGGCATTGCACGACACGGGTGCACAAACTTGCATGCAGACAGTACATTCATACACATACGGAAATAAATTAAATTAAATTAAAAAAAATTATAAAAAAACAAATAAGCCCCCCCCCCCAAAAAAGTCAAATTATAATGAAGCAAGACTATTATCTTGTTTGCATGTTTTTCCAAGAGGTTTTTTGTCGGGTGTACTTTTGGGTTTGGGTTTGTTTTTTTTTCATTTTCGAGATAGGGTCTCCCTGTACCTCCAGCTGGCCTGGAACTCGCTACGTAGACCAGGCTGGCCTCACTCAATCTCACAAAGGTCGGCCCAGTTGTGTGGAAAAGTATGTCCCGGACAGCGCTGGACAGAAGTTGGAACCGCCCACCCGTGGGCACACTTTGTGGGCGAATAGGATGGAGTGTTAGGTGCTGGTAAAACAAGACAGCATGAAGCCAGAGGGGAAGATGTGCGGGAAACTACCACAGCTCAGGCTGCCTCAAGACATTTCGAACAATGCTATATATCAAGTTTAGAAAGTGGTCGCACTGATCGGGAGGGAAGTTGTAACTATAATGTTCATTATGCTCAATATTGGGTGCATTTGTCCCCAGCGTTTGACTCATTGCACCTCCCAGAATTTAATAGTTTATTAAGCCGAGTGTGGTGGCGCACGCCTTTGATCCCAGCACTCAGGAGGTAGAGGCAGGCGGATCTTTGTGAGTTCAAGGCCAGCCTGGTGTACAGAGGGAGTTCCAGGACAGCTGGGGACCCTGTCTCGAAAAGACGAAAAAAAAAGTTTATTTGAAAGGTTGTTCTAAATCGTAACAAAACAAAATAATACAAAGACCTTCCATGTATGGAGCTCAGCAGTTAAGTGCACTGGCTGCTTTAGCAGAGGACCTGGGTTCAATTCCCAGCACCCACATGGCCCCAACAACCATATGTAACTTCAGTTCCAGGGGATCTGACGCCCTCTTCTGACCTCCGAGGGCGTTGCACAGCACAAGTGCACCTACCTACATGCAGGCAATACACTCATACATGTAAAACAAAAATAATAAAAAACTTGCATGGAGCTGGAGAGATGGCCTAGCAGTTAAGAGCGCCAACTGCTCTTGCAGAGGACCCTGGTTCGATTCCCCAGCACCCACAGGACCCTGGTTCGATCCCCAGCACCCACATGGCGGCTAAGAACCGTCTTTAACTTCAGTTCCAGGGGAATCCGATGCCCTCTTCTGACCTCTGAGGCATTGCACGACACGGATGCACAAACCTGCATGCCGACAGTACATTCATACACATAAAAAATAAATAAAATTTAAAAAATAATAAAAAATAAAGGTGTGGGCAATGCCCTTTGCTGCATAGTGACTTGATTGGCTAGCAAAATAGTGTCTCTTGCCCCCCTTTACAAAAAAACAAAACAGGGACTGGAAAGATAGCCTAGCAGTTAAGAGCACCGACGCTCTTGCAGAGGACCCGGGTTCGATCCCCAGCACCCACATGGCAGCTAACAACCGTCTGTAACTCCAATTCCAGGAGAACTCCAGTTCCAGGGGAATCCAAGACCCTCTTCTGACCTCCGCGGCATTGCACGACACGGTTGCACAGACCTGCATGCAGACAGTACATTCATACACATACAAAGATAAATAATAATAAAAAAAAAATTTAAAACAAAACAAAACAAAACAAAACTTCCATGTATCAGGACTGTTATTTACATCTCATGTTGTCGTAGGTAATAGATTAATATTGCATGTTATTGTTAATCTGTAGCCAATATTTTCTTTATTTATTGGTGTTTTTTTTTTTTTTTTTTTTTTAGGATAGGGTCTCCCTGTAGCCCCAGCCAAGCTCCGGGGAACTGGTAGTACACCAGGCTGGCCTTGGACTCAGAGATTCACTTGCCTCTGCCTCTCCAGTGCTAGGATTAAAGGTGTGTGCCACCATACCCAGCTTGTTTTTATTTTTTTATTTTTATTTTTTTTTAATTTTTTTATTATTTATTTATTTATTTTTGTATGTGTATGAATGTACTGTCTGCATGCAGGTCTGTGCACCCGTGTCGTGCAATGCCGCGGAGGTCAGAAGAGGGTCTCGGATTCCCCTGGAACTGGAGTTCTCCTGGAATTGGAGTTACAGATGGTTCTTTGCCGCCATGTGGGTGCTGGGGATCGAACCCGGGTCCTCTGCAAGAGCGTCGGTGCTCTTAACCGCTAGGCTATCTCTCCAGCCCCCATCTTGTTTTTATTTTAAGATAGAGCCTCATTATGTAGCCCTGGCTGGCCTGAAACTCTGTAGAACAGGCTGGCCTCAAACTCAAAGATCAGCCTGTCTCTGCCTTGAGAGCTGGAATTAATGTTTTTTTCATCTGTGGGTTTTTTTTTTTTTTATTAACTCCCTCGATGTGTCTGTAACTTGTAAATTCAAAGCTTGCATCAATCTGGGCTGGTGGTCCATTCCTGTAATCTAAGTCCTCCAAATCATGAGGAAAGAGGATTGTGAGTTAGAGGCAAGTCTGAGTCTCCTGCAACAAGGAGATCTTGTCTCAGAAACTTGAAAGAAATAACAAAAATGCAGCCACTCAGAAATTTTAGATGTATATATTCAGTGACCACATTTCCTGGCTTAGGTGTAGTTGCTCAAAAATGTAAGGGGGCTGGAGAGACAACAGAGAGGAAAGAGCACTGGCTACTCTTGTAGAGAAACAGGATCAACTCCCAGCACCTACAGAGTGGCTAACAATCATGGAGAATTCAAGAGGATCCAACACACTCTACCAAGGCCTTTGCATGCACATGCACTTACATAACGTAAGGCAAAATACTCATAAAATAAATTTCAAAAGAATTTGAGTAAGGTAGAATTCTTTATTCATTGATCCCCTAGATACATTGGCGCTTACCCATACAGTGCCCTTTGGGGGCATTGGACCTTTTAGGTTCATTTTTATCTGACTTAATTTTCTGTCCGTTGAAGAAAGTTTCAGGTGCCTCCTTAAATATCACTTCGTTAGAAAAATCCATAGCCTTTGGTGAATGCAGCCCTCTATCCTTACCAGGATAGGACCTCCACAGCTGTGCATAGGCACAGAAAATCTGTCAGACTATAAATCACTTTGGCTGGGAAAGTAGCTCAGAGAACACTTGGCCTAACATGCCTGAGGCTGTAAATTCAGTCCCCATTTCCCTGAATCCTTCTGATAAATAGTAACATTTTTGTATTCAAATCCACTTTCTTCAGCCTGTAGAGTATTTCTTCAATTAAAATACATTACATGGGCTGGAGAGCTAGCCTAGCGGTTAAGAGCACTGACTGCTCTTGCAGAGGACCCTGGTTCGATCCCCAGCACCCACATGGTGGCTAAGAACCGTCTGTAACTCCAATTCCAGGAGAACTCCAGTTCCAGGGGAATCCGAGACCCTCTTCTGACCTCCGCGGCATTGCATGACATGGGTGCACAAACCTACATGCAAACAGTACATTCATAGACATACAGAAATAAATTTTAAAAAATTAAAAAAAAAATACATTACATTACAAAATCAAGATTTCAGTCAGTCAGGCAAGGTGACTCACACTTGTAATCTCATAACTTGGAAGGCCAAGACAAGAGGATTATCATATAAGTTTAAAGCCAGCCTGGGCTACAGCCCGAGATCCTCTGTGTGTGTGTGTGTGTGTGTGTGTGTGTGTGTGTGTGTGTGTGTGTGTATGAGAAAGAGACAGAAACAGAGACAGAGACCTGACTGGTATCTGAAAACATTTGAGTCTTTTGCCTCTGCTAGAAGTTCAGGCTTAGCCATTTTGAGATGGGTACTCAGTGATGTTTTACATCTTCAGGGCTGTTCCAGTTCATTGGCTTATCTATTCTTTGAAAGACTATTTCATGTTATTTTTTTTAATTATCAAATCTCCTGTCCCGTCTACTCTGCCGACCTTTTATTCAGCTGATAGCTGCCTCATTTTTATTAGTGTGCAAACATGCTCTTGTCTTTCCAGATGAAATTTTCTACCTTCTCTCTTGTGGCCCAGATTAACCCCCCCGGGGACTGGAGTTAAAGACAGTTCTCAGCCGCCATGTGGGTGCTGGGGATTGAACCCAGGTCCTCTGCAAGAGCAGTCGGCACTCATAACCGCTAGGCCATCTCTCCAGCCCCTAACCTAATCCTCTTCTAACTGCTACCCCAGATTTTCATTTTTCTTCCACACACAAAAAATTTTTTTTTGGTCTTTTTGAGGCAGGGTCTCCCTTTAGTCCCAGCTGGCCTGGAGCTCACCATGTACACCAGGCTGGCCTTGAACTCACAGGAATCCTCCTGCCTTTGCCACCACTCCATACAATTTTTTAAGATGAATCATAACATTACTGGTTTTGTACCTCAAAAGCTGCCCAGGGCCTGGGAACATAGTGCAGTTATAGAACACTTGCTTAATATGCTGTAAATTCAGTCCCCATTTCCCCTCCTCTCCTGAATCTTTTTGTTAAATAGTTTAAATCCATAACAAGGTTTAGTAAGAAATTGACAAGCTTCCCATTTAACCCTAACCGGCAGTGCTACAAGGTAACTGCCGCTACCTGTTTCACAGTGCGCAATGGCTGCTTTCAGCTCCGTCCATTCCTCTTTGATGATATTCTGCTTTCCCAAGTCACTTAGCATTCGTCCTGTTTTTCAGCTTTTCAAATTTTGTTGTTTTGTTTTCTCTTGTATTAGTAGCTTGAGTCTGTGAACACATTCGGTGCATATAATTTTTAGGGTAAATTGTATGAAATAATAGGTTTCCTTATGGTACTTTCAGACAGGCATGTGACGCACTCTGGTTATTTCCACGCCCATTGCCCTCGCTTTTTCTCCATTTCATCTGATCTCTTTACTTTTCCCTACCAGTTCCCCTTCCACTTTCAGAACATTTATTATTTCTCTTTTTCTGGATTCTGCATCTGAGAGAAACTATATGATATTTATCTTTCTGAGCCTGGCTTATTTAATGATCAGAAATGCACATATCTCTTTTTTTTTGTACATCTCTCTTTTTTTTATTATTTATTTATTTATTTTTGTATGTGTATGAATGTACTGTCTGCATGCAGGTCTGTGCACCCGTGTCGTGCAATGCCGCGGAGGTCAGAAGAGGGTCTCGGATTCCCCTGGAACTGGAGTTCTCCTGGAATTGGAGTTACAGACGGTTCTTAGCCGCCATGTGGGTGCTGGGGATCGAACCCGGGTCCTCTGCAAGAGCGTCGG
>VZQC01007275.1:1282649-1329263 GCA_009823505.1 Rhizomys pruinosus | reverse complement strand
TTTTTTTTTTGAGACAGGGTCTTCCTATGTAGCCCTGACTGATCTGGAACTATACAGACCAACCTGGCCTCAAACTCACAGAGATCCACCTGCTTCTGCTGTATGTAATTAAGGGTGTGCACCACCACACCTGGCCAAAATGTTCTGCTTTAAATTTTTTTGTCTTAGTTGATTTAGGCTGAATGTTACCAAAATGATACTAGTATTAGCCTAAGTAGAGTTTGGAAAAGTAAAATATCATAAATTTCAAAATTAATTGTGTTATTGCTCTGGTCTATTTTAGACTTTCCCTTTGTTCTTGTCTTAGCCTCATAATTAATACCCCTAAATCAAGATAGAAAATGCTGCCCCCTCCCAATTTCCTGGGACTTCTTTCAGGTAAATCAGATCTTTACCACAACAGCACCAGAGAATTGAGCCTAACTAAGGCCTTATGCCTGTGAGGCAAGCACTCTTTTTTTTTTTTTTTTGTTTTGGTCTTTTAAAAATTTTTAATTTTTTTCCAAAAAAAAAAAAAAAGAATTAAAAAAAAGCCAGGTGTGGTGGTGCATGCTTTTAATCCTAGCACTTGGGAGGCAGAGGCAGGTGAATCTTTGTGAGTTCAAGGCCAGCCTGGTCTACATAGTGAGCTCCAGGACAGCTGGGGCTACAGGGAGACCCTGTCTCAAAAAGACCAAAAAAAAGTATTATTTTAAAAATTTTATGTGTATGAGTCTGTTGCCTGCTTGTATCAAAGTGCACCTGTGTTGTTTGATGCCAGAAGAGGTCAGAAGAGGACATTAGATTGCCTGGAACTGTAGTTAGAGACAATTGTTAGCCACAGTGTAGGTGTTGGGAATTGAACTTGGGTCCTCTGCAAGAGCAGCCAGTGCTCTTAGCCACTGGGCCTTCTCTTCAGGCCCATTTTTGCCTGCTCTTGGATTTTTTAAAAATTATTTTTTTTATGTGTATGTAAGAGTATGTAAGTGCACCATGTGAGTACAATACCTGTGGAGGCCAGAAGAGGGCATCAGATGCCCTGGAAATGGAGATACCAACAGTTGTTTGTTGCCATGTGGGTGCTAGGACTCAAACACAGGTCCTCTGCATGCTTAACAGATGAGCCACCTCTCCAGCCCTGCCCCCCCCCTTTTTTTTCTTTTTTGAGACAGGGTTTTCCTGTAGTCCCAGCTGTCCTGGAACTCAGTATCTAGACCAGGGTGGCCTTGAACTCACAGAAATCTGCCTGCCTCTGCTTCTGAAGTGCTGGGATTGAAGATGTGTGCCACCACGCCCAGCCAGCCCCCATTCTTGAATTTCACTTAAGCAATACCATAGTCCCACAATTCATGCCCTTTTTTCCATGACTCTTATTCTCCTAATGTTTTTGAGTTGAATCATGTTGTATGTTCCAGGGTTCTTTCCAAGTCAGCAGGAAGTATGCTCTGCCCTCTGTGTGTGAGGCTCTTGCATACACCCCTGTAAGTACCCCCACACATATCCCTTTAAGTACCCGACACATACCCCTGTAAGTACCCTCTCACACATACCCCTGTAAGTAACCCCGATAAACTCATGGGTTCACCAAATTACACTTCTGTATCATTCTTTTGGTCTCTTGTCTTTTCCCTACCTAAAGTAAGTCACCATTTGTGTTATGTCTCCTCAGGAAAAGTCATAGAGTATCGTGTCTTCCTGGCAAACTTTGTATGCGGGGAAAAGGGAAAGAAAAGACACACACACTGATTCCACAGACTAGGCTCGTAATGGTTTGAATGAGGAATGACAAATTTTGCTTCTGTCCTTACTGATTGATTATGTGACCTGAATTAAAGTTTCTGAGGTGAATTTAAGGCTCACTGAAAATTAAAGATTATAAATATCTGATATGTTATCACTGGGAATAAAGTATGTTCACTGGTCATGGCGGTGTCACCTCTGGTATAGAGTCATGTAACTTAAAGAAGCAAGAGCTGGTAAGAAATGGAAGGCCAGGAGATAGCAAGGGGCAAGGATTTCCTGGGGTGCTGTAGAAGAAAGGACTTCCTATACCCAAGCTGCTAAGAAAGAGATAGCTTTTTTTACCTTGACAGGAAAAAGTACGAATTTTGGAGTAAGACAATTTCTCAGCTCTGTTCTGTTATTTCCTATAACTTTCTGTCTCTTCGTCTTTTAAAATGGAGACACTAACACTTGTTTAAAAGGATCATAGACTAACGGGCTGGAGAGATGGCCTAGTGGTTAAGAGCGCCGACGGCTCTTGCAGAGGACCCGGGTTCAATCCCCAGCACCCACATGGCAGCTGAGAACCGTCTGTAACTCCAATTCCAGGAGAACTCCAGTTCCAGGGGAATCCGACGCCCTCTTCTGACCTCCTCAGCATTGCACAACACGGGTGCACAAACCTCCATGCAGACAATACATTCATACACATAAATAAATAAATAAAATAAAAATAAAAAAATTCTAAAAGGATCATAGACTAACAATAGCACATGATCTAGAGATAATTAACATAGAACATCTTTGCCACTTTGCGAAATAGTTGACATCTGCTTAGACATGCTGCTTCCTGTGCCCTTTGCAGTATTCTTTTCCTAATGCAGTGTTCCCAGTTCTGATCTGTGGAGCACTGAATCTGAGAGGTACAAACTATTCTCATGGGGTAGACATGTAAATCAACATACAGTGCACATTCACCATGCGTGATTTCCAGCACTGCAAAACAAACAACAAATAAAAAAGACAAAACAAAAAGTAGCTACTTTCTGAATAATATTGAGAAAATACTTGCCTTTAACCTCTCCACTCAAGCATATATGTATTTTTTGGTTTTTGATTTTTGAGACAGGGTCTCCCTGCAGCCCCGGTTGGCCTGGAACTCGTTTTGTAGATCAGGCTGGCCTTGAGCTCACAGAGATCCGCCTGCCTCTGCCTTCCGAGTTCTGGGATTAAAGGCATTCGGCACATAAGTCTTTTATGTACTGTTGACAAAATGGGGCAAATACACAAGATATTTGTTCTAACCAGAGTGATGGTTGCTAGAGAAAAGCATGTTTGTAGTGTTTGAGTTGAAAACTGAACTAAGCCCACTTTATTCCACTGACAGAAAGTTACCTTGGGGGGGGGGTTATTTTAGTTCACAGTTCCAGGTTATAGTCCATCACTGCAGGGAATTCACAGCAGCAGGAGCTCGAGACAACTGGTCACATCACAACCACAGTCAAGAATAGAGAGAGATAAATTAACACTCACTTGTTTGCTTGTCCTCAGCTCCATTCTCCACTTGTATAATTCAGGACCCTGGCCTAGGAAATGGTGCCACCCACCGTGGGCTGGGTCTTCCCATATCAATTAATTAGAACAGTAACCTAAAGACATGCTCATAGGCTAACCCAATGTAAACCTTCTCTCTTCCCAAGTGATTCTAGGCTATGTCAGGTTGATGAAGGCTAACCACCACAGTCAGACCACCACTTGAATGAAAGATAGAACTGGGATTGGTGAAAACAGCCCACAGTCTTAGTAACTAGATAGGCTCAGGCAGGAGCATTATAAGTTCAAGGCCTGCCTGGTCTACACAGTGCTTTCAAAGCCAGCCTGGACAACTTAGCGAGATGCTGTCTCAAAATAAAAGTTGTTTTTCTGTTTGTTTGTTTGTTTGGTTGGTTGGTTGGTTTAATGACTGGACATAGAGAGTCCTTCAGTGCTTGCCTGCCACACAGAAGATCCAAGTTTAGCCCCAACAATAACACCCAAACAAAACCAAATCAACCAAACAAAAATCCTCATAGTGTTCGCTGCCAATGAAAGTTTCCTTTTTTAATCCCAAATCTGAATTTTGGAAAACATATCCACCACTTAATAGCTTCATGAGATCAGTGATGATATCAGCTGCGGTTTGTTTTCTGTTGAATAATGAAATGTGTCAGTATTTGAATGATTCCCGTAACTAAGTGAGCCATATTTTCCAAGTGACCAGTTCATAATATTACTAAATAATAAATGAGGACAAATCCATTTGAAGCCCAAGATCCATAGCTTCCAATGTAACAGTGTATGAAAACTCCATTGCTGGAGTTTCAGATTTCATATTGCAACTAATCTTTCAAAATTCTGTCAGTTGTAAAGTGTTGAGACAATATTGAATAGGAATAGACATAGCTGCCTGAAAAACTTGTCAGAATCTTCTCCCTTTTTAAAAATTTTTAATTTTATTTATTTTTTTATGTGTATGAATGTACCGTCTGCATGTAGGTTTGTGCACCCATGTCGTGCAATGCCGCAGAGGTCAGAAGAGGGTCTCGGATTCCCCTGGATCTGGAGTTCTCCTGGAATTGGAGTTACAGACGGTTCTTAGTTGCCATGTGGGTGCTGGGGATCAAACCCGGGTCCTCTGCAAGAGCAGTTGGTGCTCTTATCCGCTAGGCTATCTCTCCAGCCCCAGAATCTGCTCCCTTTTATAACATCTCTGTACAAGGTTGAATTTTTTTCATAGCTGTCAACATAAAACCTAAGGCAGGAGATTTAGGTCAGAAGCAGATAATTGTATCCAGCTGTTACCTGAGCTAGACACTAAGGACTTTGCACAAAATGTAAAACAAACAAGCCCACACTATTTTCTGTTTTCTCCCTGGTCTCACAATTTGCCCTGGAACTCATGACGTAGCCCAGCTCACAATGATTCCATCTTACAAGGTACTAGCCACGGTATCCAACATAGACCACACTTGTTACAATGCTTTTCTTTCTTTCTTTTTTTTTTTGGTCTTTTTGAGACAGGGTATCCCTGTAGCCCCAGCTGTCCTGGAACTCACTCTGTAGACCAGGCTGGCCTTGAACTCACAAAGATCCGCCTGCCTCTGCCTCCCAAGTGCTAGGATTAAAGGCGTGTGCCACTATGCCCGGCAATACAATGCTTTTCAAAAATGTAATTATTTGTCAAAATGTGCTTATATCTAGTGGAGTTTTATTAATTTTATATAAATTAGCATTTCTAAAAATCCTTCATCTGAATTTCCAATATGGCAAATATTTCTGTTATTTTGTTTTTGGATACTGTGTCTCACTAAGTGGTGAAACTTACCACTAAGAAGATTGAAACACACTGTGAAGATGAGGCTGGCTTCAAATCTGCAGTAGTGGGCTTGCAGACTTGTGTCACTACATCGGGCATTAATATGTTAGACATTTGATAGATGGCTCACATAAACAAAAGTTCTTATTGGTTATTAAGTTTTAAGAGAGAAAGGGGTAAAAAGATATAGATCACAAAGCTAAAAAGCACTGCACTTCTCTGCTCCTGCTTCTACTGCAGTTGTGTGCATGTGTATATGTACGAATCCATGTATGTATGTGCATGTGTGTGTGTAACTCTTTGTGTGCCTCTCTGTGTGTGCATCTATCTCCCAGAGGAAAGCCAAGAATGTTATTTGTGGAAATGACTTTTCTGAAACACCTTCTGTTAAAATGAGAACTTTATAAAGTCTTGTAACCAAGTTAATCACATGGTCTCAGACCATTTCTCACCATATATTCATTCTACCTTTGTATTAATGTCATCAACTTGTTTAATTTTAATAGCCTTTAGGAAAACAATGTAAATCTTACTAGGCGTTGGGTTCCTGTGTAATTAACTTTTACAAGCTAAGCTAAACACATATCTTTAATCTTAAACTGTGTTCCTTGTTTCCCTCTTATGACTTTTGCCCTGACCCAGAACAATGTATGTGACTTTGTGTGTGTGATTGTGATTGTGTGTGTGTGTGTGTGTGTGTGTGTGTGCTGTGATATCATTGCTGAGAGTAGCAACCTTGGAAGCATGTGGGAAGCAAATTGCCCACAATAAATGTTGCAATATAATATGTGGGCTTATGTTGATGCCATCTAATTGTAGTTTTGTATGCTGTTCTGGGTCAGTAAGGGTCAGAAAAGGCAAGTTCTTCCCTGATAAAAACTCTGGTGATGGGTGTGGTGGCATAGGCCTTTAATCCCAGCACTTGGGAAGCAGAGGCAGGTGGATCTCTGTGAGTTCAAGGCCAGTCTGGTCTACATTGAAAATTCCATTCCAGGCTAACTGGAGCTACAGGGAGACCATGTCTCAAAATATAAAAACAAACAAACAAACAAAACTAAACTAAACTAAACCCCACAACTCTGGTGAAAGCTTCTTTAAGATAAGTTCCTCATTCCTTTCCCATATCATGCTTGAATTTGCTGTTCAATAAATAAGAGTTTGCTCTTTGTTCAAGAATTCTGAGAGATCAGAACACCTCACTTCAGGATAGGTTAGGCTCACTCTTAGTTTAAATGACTCCAGGAGTTAGTCTTTTTTTTTTTTGGTCTTTTCAAGACAGGGTCTCCCTGTAGCCCCAGCTGTCCTGGAACTCACTCTGTAGACCAGGCTGGCCTTGAACTCACAAAGATCACCTGCCTCTGCCTCCCAAGTGCTAGGATTAAAGGCATGTGCCACCACGCCCATCTTTCTTTAACCAGGTACCAGTCGCTGGCTGGTAGTTCCTCAAGTATTTTTTTCACATTATTATACTTTTTGGGGTAAGTTTCCCAACCCCAATATCTGTACTTCCTTAGTGACCTTATACCTGAAGAATTTTCTAGGAACAAGAATTTAGAATTATTCCCATTTTGATTTTCTAATCCTAGGCAAGTTGAAGCATAGCATTGTTGAACTGTCTTAAGTTGAAGGTTGGAGGTTCTTTTTTACTTGGGTTTGTCCTTTAATTGTGCTGGTTTTGTTGTTGTTGTTGTTTGTTTGTTTGTTTAATCCCAGCACTCAGGAGGCAGAGGCAGGCAGATCTGTGTGAGCCTGAGGCCAGCCTAATCTAGCAAGCTCGGGGCCAGTTGAGGTTATAGGCCCTTGTCTCAAAAAAAAAAAAAAAAAAAAAAGAGGGGGATCCATGAAAGTTGTCTCCAAGCTGTCTTTCTGGTTGTCATATTAAATGGATGAGCAATTAGAATATTTTTGCTGTCAGGTTCAGTATCTTTAGGTATCTGGCTTTATTCTGACAAAGAAGAATCTGTGGTTGAAATATTTTGACTGTCATACTTGCTGACCAAAGATAAAACTTTTATAGCCATTAGAAAAATTACCCTGGCAAAAGTTTCATATATGCCAGGAATTTGTTAAATAGGCTTTTTAAAAAATAGACAATAGCCATTATAATGAGCCACAATGACATCAAAATATTTCTGTAAAATAATTGATACAGAATGCTTTTAAAGTTTCAGCCTTGGGACTTGTAGCTGAAACATAAAATGCAGTGTGAGGAACATCTGTCAGACATTAGCTTAATGCTGCTATTTCCACTATGCTTTCAAATTCCGTGGCTGGAATTCCACTGCCTACAATTTTCTCCAAACTAGAATATATATGATGTTTTAAAATTTACTTTTTGTAGTTCTCTTGTAATGGTTGCTTTCATTGTCAGACTTACTGGATTTGGAATCATGTAGGAGACACACCTCTGGTGTCTATGTGTTTCTACAGAACTTTTTGCTAAGGAGAGAAGACCTACCCCGAGCACAGGTGGCACTATTCTGTGGCCTGTGCACAGGTGGCACTATTCTGTGGCCTGTGCACAGGTGGCACTATTCTGTGCCCTGTAGTCCCAGGCTGAATGAAAAGGGAAAAGGGGGTGGGTGAGATGGCTCAGTGAGAAAAGCACTTGCCACACAGCTTGAAGACTTGAGTCCCAGCTCTGGAACCACATAAAGCTGGAAAGATAAAACAGATTTCACAGAGTTGTCCTCTGACCCACATGTGCAGTGTGGCATCTTACACAAATAATAATAATAATAATAATAATAACAATGATAATAATAAAATTTTAAAACTTTTTAAAGAGAAAAAGGAAACCATCTGAGTGTCACAATTCATCTCTCTCTGCTTTCTGATTTGCCCAGATATGAGCAAGCAGCTCCTTATCTTCCCAACTATGACTGATTCCTCTCAAAGTGTAAACCCAAATAAGCCCTTTCTTCCTTAATTCGCTTCTTGTTAGGTAGTTAGTCATAGTAACAAGAAAAGTAAAACGATCTATGATGATGAAACATTAGATTTGTTTTGTTTTGTTTTGTTTTGTTTTGTTTTTTGTCTTTGAGACAGGGTCTTCCTGTAGCCACAGCTGGCCTAGAACTTGCTATATTGACCAGACAGGCCTCAATCTCACAGAGATCTGTCTTCTGCCTCCTGAGTGCTGTGATTAACAGTGTCTACCACAGCCAGGCATGGTGGTTCACACCTTTAGTCCCAGCACTCTGGAGGCAGAGGCAGGTAGATCTCTGTGAGTTCAAGGCCAGCCTGGTATACAAAGTGAGTTCCAGGATAGCTGGGGCTGTGGGGAGACCCTGTCTCAAAAAGACAAAAAATAAAACAAAACAAAATAAAATAAGTGTGCACCACCATTCCCAACTAAATATTAGAATTTATTTTTAACTTTTTGAGATAGGTTCTCCCTGTAGTCCCAGCTGGCCTGGAACTCAGTATGTAGACCAGGCTGGCTTCAAACTCACAGAGATCTACCTGCCCCTGCCTCCCAAGTGCCACCATGCCCAGCTAAAAACTCATTTTT
Source organism: Rhizomys pruinosus (assembly GCA_009823505.1). Taxonomy (NCBI): domain Eukaryota; kingdom Metazoa; phylum Chordata; class Mammalia; order Rodentia; family Spalacidae; genus Rhizomys; species Rhizomys pruinosus. The sequence continues at coordinate 1,320,693 of VZQC01007275.1, read as the reverse complement.
GTATGCATGGGATTGGCAAAGTCAAATTTAAATTATTTGCTTAAAAAATTCTGTTTATGGGGCTGGAGAGATAGCTCAGAGGTTAAGAGCACCAACTGCTCTTGCAGAGGACCCGGGTTCGATTCCTAGCACCCGCATGGAGGTTAAGAACTATCTTTAACTCCAGTTCCAGGGGAATCCCACACCCTTTTCTGACCTCTGCCACATTGCATGACATGGGTGCACCAACCTACATGTACACAGTACACTCATACACATAAAAATAATAATTTTTAAAAAATCTGTTTATATTTTATTTGGTCTAGAAAATTCTTGATACTGGTAAGTAAACTTATAGGGAACCTCCCACAGCAGTGGTAGGGTTACTTTGATAAACCAAATTTTAGAACATCCTACTGTAAGCTTCATAAGGACATGGTTTCTGCCCCTGGGGGCACTTTATACCCAGTACTAAGCACCTAACAACGGCACAGAATATATTTTGGAGGAGAGGGAAATAAGAAAATAGAAAAGAAAAACAAGCTTGGCCAATGGATTAGTGTTAGTCTAGGTAATTTTAATAGTAATGTTGGACTTGTAAGGAAATTGTCATTCACAAGTGGCAAGATTATCAAGACATGGAATGGTATCCCTCATCTGTGGATGCTAGTGCCAATTACCTAGTTGTAAGTATTTCTTGTGCACGGCCCCTTGAGCTTTTGTCCAAAACAGTTGGGAGTGATGCATATTGGAAACGACAACAACAACAACAACAACAGAAAGGACTGCATCAAAGAATGACTGAAACAGTGAACTTCTGCTCAAAACAGTCAACTTCCACATGGAGAATATTGAGAAAGACTGAGAAAGAGATGAAAAGCATGTTTGGCAGAATGCATGAGCTCTGGTGGGGTGGGGGGATAGGGTTGGGGAAACAGGTCTAGATTTGATAAAACATATATATAAATAAATAAAATTCAAAAAGAAAATAATAAACTAAGCATAAATTAAAAATAAAATAAAATAATTTTCAGGAAAAAAAGAAAGATTTTATTTACACCATCATTACATCATGATGACAGAGACAAGTGCTAAGAGAAAAACTAAAGAAGGCAGAAAGGAGGCATTATGAGTGATTTAGAATGGGCAAGCAGGGAACACTTCACTGAGGGGCTTGTCTGCAAAGATCTGGGGAAGGGAGGAAGGTAACCACAGCAGGATGAGTGGTTTACATACCCAAAGGAGGCAGGGCCAACAAAAAGATCAAAGATTGTGTGGGTGGACAGTGTCTGGTGTGCTTAAACAAGGTGGGGTCAGTGGGCTGGGACCGAGGATGAGAAGAAAGAATATTACCATCTCACTGCTGTGACCAATCAAAAAGCAACTCAAGGGAGGAAGGATCTATGCTGGCTGGTGGTGTGAGGGTTCAGTCAGTCCCTCGTGGTGGGAAATACTGCGCTCAGCTGTGCAGGCAAAAGCCACATTGTGTCCACAGTCAGGAAGCAAAGGGCACAGGGAGATGTACTCTCAAGCTCAGATTTTATTATTTATTTATTTATTTATTTTTCCTCCTTTTTTTTTTTTTTTGTTTTTTTGAGACCAGGTCACCCTGTAGTCCCAGCTGTCCTGGAACTTACTATGTACACCAGTCTGGCCTTGAACTCATAAAGATCCACCTGCCTCTGCCTCCCAGGTGCTAGGATTCAAAATGTGCACCACCACGCCCTGCCCTCTTTTTTTTTTTTAATTTTTTTTTATTTATCCTAGGGCCCTGTTCTAGTCTGTCTTCCATTGCTGTGACAAAACACTCTGACTGACACCAACTTGGGGAGGAAAGGGTTTATTCAGCTTACATCTCCTGGGTCACAGTTCATCACTTAGGGAGCCCAAGACAGGAACTCAGGGCAGGAACCTGGAGGCAGGAGCTGAAGCACAGGCCATGGAGGAATGCTGTTCACTGGCTTGCTCCCCTGGCTCATGCCCAGCCTGCCTTCTTATACGGTACACAACAACCTGCCCAGGGTGGCACCACTCATTGTGGGCTGGGCCCTCCCACACTGCTCGACCATCAAGACAATACTCCACAGATGTGGCCACAGGCCAATCCAATGGAGCCAATTCCCCAATTGAGGCTCCCTCAACCCAGGTGTGTCAAGTTGACACTAAAGCTATCCAGCACAATTGACCCCTTGTCAACTTGACACACAAAACACATCACTATTAAACCACCACCTTTCCAGTTCTTATCCCCAAAGTATGATGTTAACATTAATCACAACCTAAGACAGTACAACCTTAAAAGCCCCACAGTCCTTAAAATGTCCAAACACTTAAAAGTTCACAGTCTATTAAAAGTCTCTTAACTGTGGGCTGCTGTAAAATCCAAAACAAGTACTGTCTTATTTCAAAGGGAAGAATCAGGCACTCTCAAACAAAACCTAAGTCCAGCAAAGTAGCTCAAGGCTGGACACCTGGGATTCACTCACGATCTTCTGGGCTCCAAAGGGTTTCGGCAGCTCCCCCTCTCTGACTCTGCCATCCGTGGCACACACAGCTCATCTCGCAGGCCCAGGCCGACTCCATTCCACACCTGCCGCTGCTCTTGGTGGTCGTCCCATGGTCCCGGCATCTCCAAAAAGCTGGGGTCGCCACTGAAACTGAGGCAGCACCTTCACCAATGGTCTCTTCTGACCTCTCCTGGTGCAAAGCCTCAGCTTCTCTCCATGACCCCTGCAATCCTGGGGTCTTCACTGCAACCGAGGTGCACTTCCACCAATGGTCTTTCCTGACCTCTCACAGTGCCAAGCCTCGGCTGCTCTCTGTGACCCCCTCAAATTTCAACACCAGAACCATATAGGAGACTCTTACACACTACCAAGTCCTGCTTCTGGCTTGAGATGGAGGCTCAGGCCCCTTCTGGAACACAGCTTCTGTGTGCTGACCCTGAAGAAATTCTTCCCAGAAGATTTCACCACAGTGATGCTGGTCTCTTGTTACTTACAGCTGATTTTTCAGCCCCAGCTAACCAGCATCAATTGTCCCAGTACAACAAAGATTTCACTTCAGGTTCTGGTCTCTTGTTACTTACAGCTGATTCTTCAGCCCCAGCTGACCAGAACCCACAGATTACACAGTCCTGATGATCTCTGCTCCCCTTTGAAACTAGAAACTTCACAAGCCAGGCCTCCATCTTCTACAACTCCTTCAGCAAAACTGCTCCAAGCTCCACAGCAACGATCTTTAGGCATTCAATGATCTTCCCAGCCCAAAGTTCCAAACGCCTCCACAATCCTTCCCCAAAACACCAAGGTCAGGTCTGTCACAGCAATACCCCACTCTTCTGGTACCAATTTCTGTTCTAGTTTGTCTTCCATTGCTGTGACAAAACACTCTGACCAACACCAACTTGGGGAGGAAAGGGTTTATTCAGCTTACATCTCCTGGGTCACAGTTCATCACTTAGGGAGCCCAAGACAGGAACTCAGGGCAGGAACCTGGAAGCAGGAGCTGAAGCACAGGCCATGGAGGAATGCTGTTCACTGGCTTGCTCCCCTGGCTCATGCCCAGCCCATCTTCCCATACAGTACACAACAACCTGCCCAGGGTGGCACCACTCATTGTGGGCTGGGCCCTCCCACACTGTTCGACCATCAAGACAATACTCCACAGATGTGGCCACAGGCCAATCCAATGGAACCAATTCCCCAATTGAGGCTCCCTCGACCCAGGTGTGTCAAGTTGACACTAAAGCTATCCAGCACAGGCCCCCACTCATGGGAAAGCACTACATTCAGGCCAGGTCTTCCCTCTCTGATTAAACCTCTCTAAATTTTCTCAAACATACATCTGAAGATATGTCCCCTAAGTGATTCAAATTCCTGCAAGTTGGCAAGGATGATTAAGCATCACAGGAAGATTGTATGGAATGTGGTGAGCATCCACAAGGAGAGGGGCTCATTTTCTTGGCCAATAAGACATCTCACCAGGTGTGGTGGCGCACGCCTTTAATCCTAGCACTTGGGAGGCAGAGGCAGGTGGATCTTTGTGAGTTCAAGGCCAGCCTGGTCTACAGAGCGAGTTCCAAGACAGCTGGGGCTACAGGGAGACCCTGTCTCAAAAAGACCAAAAAAGAAAAAAAAAAAAAGATAAGACATCTCAAGTAGTTCAATGTATGTTTGTTTCAAGCTATAGACTAGTCTCAAACTTACAGTTCTACTACTTTGGCCACCTGAGTCTTGCAACTACAGGTGTGAACAAGCATGCTTGGCTCATTGCTTTAATTTTTACTCTGAGGAAACTGGGACAGTATTAGAATGGAAAGGAGTGACAATCCCACTTGTTTCATAAAAGTTCACTTAGAGTTAGGCGTGGTGGCACACACCTGTAATCCCAGCACTAGGGAGGCAGAGGCAGGCAGATCTCTGTGAGTTCAAGGCCAGCCTGGTCTACACAGTAAGTTCCAGGACAGCTGGAGCTACAGGGAGACCCTGTCTCAAAAAGACCAAAGTAAAAAAAAAAAAAAGTTCACTTTGAAGTTAACAGTGTTCATCTTAATAAACAGGAAGTGATTAAAGAGGGAGAGATGGCTCAGTGGTTAACAGTACTTGCTGCTCTTACAGAGGAACTGAGTTTGGTTCCCACACCCACATGGCTGCTAATAGCTGTTCATAATCCAGGGCATATGAGACCCACTTCTGGCCTCCTGGCTATGATAAACAGGAGATGAAGAGAGAAATGTAAACTTCAGTAATGATAGTTGAAGCTTCAATAGCTTATTCTCAATAATGGCTACACTCTAACATAAAGTTACCAAGAGTATTTCCAGAAGATTTATTACTTTTTTTCATTGCTGTGGCAAAATACCTGACAATAGCACCATAGGAAGGAAGGTTTGTTGTGGCTCACAGCTTGAGTGCAGCACAGCATGGTAGAAGCGCATGGTGGCAGGAGTGTGGGGTGGCTGGCCACGTGCTGGTGCTCAGCTCACTCTCTCATTATCTGTCAGGAACCCCAGCACATGGGATGGGGCCACCCATGTTTAGAGTGTGCCTTCCCTCCCACTCACTGGACTTAAACTTCCCTGGAAACACCCTCAAGATACTCCCAGAAGTGCATTTCTGAGGTAATTCTAAATCCTGTCAGAAGGATAATCAAGATTAACCATTATACCGATCAACTAACCCTAACTGACATTTATAGAGCATTCAGTGATAGCAGAAAAGATATCTTCTTGATTGCACATGGAACATTTTCCAGACTAGCCTGTATGCTAGATGATAAAACAAGTGTCAGAAAATTCAAAAGACCCAGCGCTTGGGAGGCTGAAATAGTGGGACCACAAATTCAAAGCCAGTGTGGGCTACATAGTGAGACTTTGCCTCAAAAGAACCCAAAATCTTATATTATAGAAGATTGCAACTTAGTGACTTGACTTCACACTTTTAGGAAACAGAAAAGAAGATCAAATAAAGTAAATCTAAAAAAGGAAATGAAGAATAGAGCTAAAATAAAACAAAACATTAAAAACAATAGAAGAAATTAATTTAAAAAGGTATATTAACAAAGTTAATGAGTTTTGGGAGGGGGTCTTTTTGAGACAGGTTCTCCCTGTAGCCCCAGATGGCCCAGAACTCACAATGTAGACCAGGCCTTGAACTCACAGAAATCTGCCTCCCTCTGTCTCCCAAGTGCTGGGACTAAAGGCCTGTATCACCACACCTGGCCTCAAAGGTGAAATTTTTAACAACACTGACCATGAAAAGTAGAGTGAGGATTCAAATGATTAAAATCAGGAATAAGAGAATGGACATCTCTACCAAATTTAGATGAATTGGGAAAATTATAAGGAAATCACAAATAACTACAATGAATGAAATGAAAAAATTCTTAGAACCATAGGGCCACTGAAATTGACTTAAGAAATAGAAATCTTAACAGATTCATAGCAGGTAAATATAATGAATCAATAATTTAAAATATTACCTAAAAGAGAACTGGTGGGTGTAACTCAGTGGAAGAAAGTGTGCCTAGTGTGGGTGAGACTGTGCTTTCAATCTCTAGTACTGAGAAATAGGTGCCAAGTACATACCCATAATCCCAGCACTTGAGAGGTCAAGGCAGGAAGAGTCCAAGGACAGCCTGGAGTACATGGTGAAATAAGAGAAAGAGAGAGAGAGAGAGAGAGAGAGAGAGAGAGAGAGAGAGAGAGAGAGAAACAGAGAAGTTTGAATTCCAATGATTTCACTGAATAACAAAAATATTCAGCCAAAAACCACTTGCAGATTCTTCGCAATATTTTCCAGAATATAGAATAGGAAAATTGAATTGATTCTATTATTTTTAATTAATTCATTATTATTTTATGTGTATGCATGTTTTGCTTGCATGAATGTTTATCTGTGCTGTGCAGTGCCTCCAGGGACCAGAAGAGGGCATCAGATCCCCAGATCTGGAGTTACTGCGGGTTATGAGCTGCCATGTGGGCGCCGAGAACCAAACTTGGATCCTCTTCAAAAACAACTAGTGCTCTTAACCACTGAGCCATCTCTCCAGCCCCTGATTCTATGATTTTAATGCCACTTGATACTAAAATAAAACAAAGCCATAAAGACATTACAAGAAAAGAAAATTATCAATAAATGTGTGTCTCCTCTCCTCCCCTGCCCCCTGCTATGGATTTAATTTAAAAAAACAAAACAAAACAAAACAAAACAAACAAAAAAACACTTACAAAACACCAGGAAATAAAATGCAGTGACAGGAGATCTCCTGAGGCCAGCGGAAGGAAGAGCAGGAAAGCAGGTAGGGACTGGGTGCCTCAGCAAGACTGATTGTTCATCCTTTAATCCAGCTGTCTTTGGCTTGATTGGCTTTTGTGGCTGTGGGGGCGGAGTTATCCTCCAAGCCGGTATTAAAGGTGGGGTTGTGTGACTCTTGAGATCTGAGATCTCCTGAGGCCAGCAGAAGGTACGGGGGCACGGGCTGAAGAGCCGCCCCCCCCCCCCCACCTGGGATTACGAAGGCATCTGAAGGAGGCAAGCAAAGCAAGCCTTCAACACAGTGAAGAGGCATTTAGGACTCACATTGGAATACAGGCAAGGAGAAGCCCATATGCCAGGATCACGAAGAAGAGACAACACTGGAAAGGGGCAGGATAATCCCACGCCAAGCTTTACCAACCCTATGGAAGACTCCTGCAGTGGGATCCCTCTGGGGATGCCCCAGGACACAGACATCAGAAACACAATTGGGAACATATTTAAAGAACTACAAGATCATAAAGAACAAATTAAAGAACTAAGAAAAGAGAATGAGGACCGAGAGAGAGAGAATGACAAGCTCCGGAAGGAAGTAGAAACACTGAAAAGATCCCATGCTGAAAAAGAAAAAGAAACCAACCAGCAAACAAAAGAGCTACAAAAAGAGATCGAGAAGCTCCAAAAAGAAATAGAAACACTAAAGAAATCAGAAGAGGAAATGAAAAAGGAAATCAAACACTCATCCATTCAAGAGGAAAGGAATGAAAAAAGCCTCAGAAGCAGAATGGAGGAAGCAGAACAAAGAATATCAGACCTGGAGGACAACACAGAACAACTAAAAACCTCAAGGAAAGATTATGAAAAATTTAAAAATACACAAAAATGGAACAACCAGGAGCTGTGGGACACTATGAAAAGATCAAACCTCCGCATCATAGGAATAGAGGAAGGAGAAGAATCCCAAGAGAAAGGTATTGATCAGATCTTCAACAGAATAATAGATGAAAACTTCCCCAAACTAAAAAAGGACAAACCAATACCAATACAAGAAGCACATAGAACTCCAAACAGACAAGATCAGAAAAGAAATTCTCCACGCCACATCATAGTTAAAATGCTGGACACCCAAAACAAAGAGAAAATTCTTAAAGCGACAAGAGAAAAACAACAAGTGACCTATAAGGGGAAACCTATCAGAATAACAACGGACTTCTCACAGCAAACGATGAAGGCAAGAAGAACCTGGAGCAAAGCATTCCCAGTGTTGAGGGACAATGGATGCCAGCCCAGGTTACTATACCCAGCAAAAATGTCAATCATAGTGGAAGGAGAGAGGAAAATCTTCCATGACATAAACAACTTGAAAGAATACATGTCCGGAAAACCAACCCTTCAGAGAATACTTGAAGCAATCCAAAGAACAGAAGAAAGGAGCAACCAACCCCAGGCAACTAGAAGGAGAAATCAATAAAAGCATAACTGCAGAAGTAGAAACCTAAATCAAAACCGCAGATGGATAATAAGGCAAAAGGAAGCAACACAAACCTATCAGTCATAACCTTAAATATTAATGGACTAAATTCCCCAATCAAAAGACATAGACTGGGAGACTGGATTAGGAAACAGAATCCATCGATATGCTGTCTGCAAGAAACACATCTTACCTTCAAGGACAGGCACCACCTTAAAGTGAAGGGATGGAAAAAAATATTCCAAGCAAATGGTACCAAAAAGAAAGCAGGTGTTGCTATTTTAATATCGGATAAAATAGACTTCAAAGTAAAAGAAATCAGAAGAGACAAAGAAGGCCATTACATTTTCATCAAAGGAACAATCCACCAAGAAGATTTCACAATTATGAATATATATGCCCCAAATTCTGGTGCACCAAACTTTATAAAGACAATTCTCCAGGACCACAAGTCACAGACTAACCCCAGCACACTCATAGTGGGAGATTTCAATACCCCACTGAGTCCTTTGGATAGGTCAACAGGACAAAAAATAAACAGAGAGACATCTGAACTGAACGATATGATACACCAAATGGACCTCATAGACCTCTACCGAACATTCCATCCTAATACCAGAGAATACACTTTCTACTCAGCACCCCACGGAACATTCTCCAAAATCGACCACATCCTGGGACACAGAAGAAACCTCTACAAATACAAAAAGATTGAAATAATTTCATGCATCCTGTCAGACCACAGTGCAATGAAGCTCAACATCAACACCAGGACAAGCCCTCCTGCCTACAAGAACACATGGAGACTAAACAACACACTCTTGAATAATGAATGGGTCAAGGAAGAGATAAAGAAAGAAATAAAAACATTCCTGGAACTGAATGACAATGACAATACAACACAACAAAACTTATGGGATACCTTAAAAGCAGTCCTAAGAGGGAAATTTATAGCCCTGGGTGCCTACATTAGAAAAACAGAAAGAGCACAAGTGAATGATCTAACACTACAGCTAAAAGCACTTGAGAGGCAACAACAGATGAACCCTAAACGCAACAGACAGGAAGAAATAACAAAAATCAGAGCAGAAATCAATGAAATAGAAACAAAGAAAACAATACAAAAAATCAATGAAGCCAAAAGTTGGTTCTTTGAAAGAATAAACAAGATAGACAGACCTCTAGCCCAGTTAACAAAAAGAAAGAAGGAACAACTCCAAATCAATACAATCTGTGATGAAAAGGGAAATATCACAACGGACAAGGAAAAGATCAAGAAAATTATATGGGAATATTACAAGAACCTATATTCTACCAAGTTTGAAAATCTAGAAGAAATGGATGAATATCTGAAATCTTGGGAATCACCAAAGCTTGGCCAAGAGGAGACCAGCAGCTTAAACAGACCCATAACATATGAAGAAATAGAGGATGTAGTAAGAAGCCTCCCAACTAAAAAAAGCCCAGGCCCAGACGGTTTCACAGCAGAATTCTATAAAACATTTCAAAAAGACCTACAACCATTATTTCTGAAACTGTTTAGAAGTATACAATCAGAGGGAATTCTCCCAAATTCCTTCTATGAAGCCAACATCACTCTATTACCAAAACCAGGCAAAGATCCAACTAAAAAGGAGAATTATAGACCCATCTCCCTCATGAACACAGATGCCAAAATTCTAAACAGAATACTGGCAAATCGCATACAGACCCACATCAAGAAGATCATCCATCATGACCAAGTTGGATTCATACCAGAGATGCAGGGATGGTTCAACATACGAAAATCAATAAACATCATCAAACACATAAACGGAATCAAAGACAAAAACCACACCATCATCTCAATTGATGCTGAAAAAGCCTTTGACAAAATCCAGCATCCCTTCATGCTTAAAGTCCTAGAAGGAATTGGATTGGAGGGATCATTCCTCAATGTAATCAAAGCCATATACAGGAAACCCACAGCCAATATCATCCTAAATGGGGAAATGACAGAAACATTCCCTTTAAAGGTAGGAACTCGGCAAGGCTGCCCCCTATCACCACTCCTCTTCAATATAGTGCTTGAAACACTTGCTAGAGCAATAAGGCAAGAAAAGGATATTAAAGGAGTACTAATTGGAAAAGAGGAAGTCAAACTATCCCTATTTGCTGATGATATGATTGTTTACTTAAGAGATGCAAAAAACTCCACCAGAAAACTCCTAGAAACGATTAACAGCTTCAGCAAAGTGGCAGGATACAAAATTAACCTTAGAAAATCAATGGCCTTTCTTTACACCAAGAACAAGCAACTGGAGAAAGAATTCAAAGAGACCTTCCCACTCACAATAGCCTCAAAAACAATAAGATACCTAGGAACAAACCTAACCAAAGACACCAAAGACCTCTACAACAAAAATTTTAAACCCTTAAAGAAAGAAATTGAAGAAGACCTCAGAAGATGGAAAAACCTCCCATGCTCATGGATTGGGAAAATTAACATTGTAAAAATGTCCATTTTACCAAAACTCTTGTATAGATTTAATGCAATCCCAATCAAAATCCCCAAGAGTTTCTTCACAGGCTTGGAAACAAAAGTTCTTAAATTCATTTGGAAAAACAAAAGACCCCGAATAGCCAAATCAATCCTGAGTGAAAAGAGCTACACAGGAGGGATCTCTATACCAGATTTTAAACTATACTACAGGGCTATAGTCATAAAAACAGCCTGGTACTGGCACAAAAACAGACCTGTTGACCAATGGAACAAAACCGAAGATCCAAATCTGAGCACATACAATTTCAGCCATCTCATATTTGACAAGGGGGCCAAGAAACCACAATGGAGAAAAGACAGCATCTTCAGCAAGTGGTGTTGGCAAAACTGGATCACCACTTGTAGAAGAATGAAATTAAACCCCTACCTCTCACCCTGTACAAAAGTCAACTCCAGATGGATTAAAGACCTCAACGTGAAACCCCAAACTCTGAAGGTGATAGAAGAAAAAGTTGGCAGCAGACTACAAGACATAGGCGTAGGAAAAGACTTCCTAAATCAGACAGCAGCTGCACAAGAATTAAGGTCGACAATTGACAAATGGGACCTCATCAAACTCAAAAGCTTCTGTACATCAAAAGAAACAATCAAGGAAGTGAAGAGAAATCCCACAGAGTGGGAGGAAACCTTCACTGCAGATACATCTGACAAAGCATTGATTTCCAGAATATATAAACTACTCAAAAAACAAAGAAAAAAGAAAACAAACGACCCGCTCAATAGATGGAGCAAAGAACTGAACAGAGACTTCACAAGCGAGGAATTAGAGATGTCTGAGAAACACCTCAAGAACTGCTCAACATCACTAATCATTAAGGAAATGCAAATCAAAACCACTTTAAGATATCATCTTACTCCAGTAAGACTGGCTAGGATCAAGAAAACAAATGATACCAAGTGCTGGAGAGGTTGTGGGGAAAGGGGAACACTCATCCACTGCTGGTGGGAATGTAAACTCGTACAGCCACTATGGAAAGCAGTGTGGAGAACCCTTGGAAGACTTGGAATGAACTTGCCACCCGACCCAGCCATACCACTCCTGGGCATGTACCCTCAAGACTTACGCCACCACAGAGATACATGCACGGCCATGTTTATTTCAGCTCTCTTCACAATAGCAAAGAGCTGGAACCAACCTAAATGCCCCTCAACTGACGAATGGATAGAGAAAATGTGGTACATCTACACAATGGAGTTCTATGCAGCAGTAAAGAAAGACGACATCACGAGCTTTGCAGGAAAATGGCTGGAGCTAGAGGACATCATGCCAAGTGAAGTAACACAGTCCCAGAAAAACAAACGACGAATGGTATCCCTCATCTGTGGATGCTAGTGCCAATTACCCAGTTGTAAGTATTTCTTGTGTAGGGCCCCCTGAGCTTTTGTCCAAAGCAGTTGGGCATAATGCATATTGGAAACAACAACAACAGAAAGGACTGCATCAAAGAACTGACTGAAACAATGAACTTCTGCTCAAAACAGTCAACTTCCTCATGGAGAATATTGAGAAAGAGATGAAAAGCATGTTTGGCAGAATGCATGAGCTCTGGCGGGGTGGGGAAATGGGTGGGAACACAGGTCTAGATTTGTTAAAAAAATAAAAATAAATTTATGTGAAAAAAAATGCAGTGACAGGTTGGAAAGAATCAGGTATCTTGATTAAATGAGATTTAGCTCAAGAATGCAGGGTTCGTTTAACATCAGAATATCACTTCTGGACCAGCAAGATGGCTCAGCAGGTAAAGGCACTTGCCACTCAAGCCTGATGACCTGAGTTCAATCCCTGGATCCCATGTAAAGGTGGAAGGAAAGAAATGACTCCACGAAATTGTCCTCTGACCTCCACACCCACGGTGGCAGGCATGTGTCCACACATGCACACTGTACACACACAGTCATGTGTCTACACATGCACACCATACACACAGACACAATAATAATAAAATTTGAAAGCTTAAGGGTTTTGTTGAAAAAGAAAATCAGTTATATAATATGCTGTATTAATAAAGTACAAAATTCACACCACCATTGGAATAGATGAAGAAAAACACTTGAAAGAAGTCTAATATACTTATTTAAGATTATGGGGAGAAAAGAATGGTCAACAAACTAGAGATAGGAAGTTACATTTTCACTTTGATGAAGAACGTTATGAAGAGTCCAGAGCTAACATCACATTGAATGTTGAAAGACTAAACAATTTTGTCTCAAAATCAGAAATAGGACAAACCTTCCTCTCATCACTTCTGTTCCACCTGGTATAGAGGTTCTGGCTCATGTGCTTGGGCAGGAGAACAGGAAGCAGCCCAAAGTGGAAAGTAGGAAATAAACTGTATCTCTAGAGGACATGGCCTTGTATACAACAGTGTAAAAAAATCTTCTGCATGACTCCCCAAAATAAGTTCATCAAAGTCCTAGGCTGTAAGATGTACAAAAATTAATTATATTTCAGTATAATAGCAATTGGCACTACAAATATATCATTAAGAAAACAATTTTAGAGCCGGGCGTGGTGGCGCATGCCTTTAGTCCTAGCACTTGGGAGGCAGAGGCAGGCGGATCTTTGTGAGTTCAAGGCCAGCCTGGTCTACAGAGGGAGTTCCAGGACAGCTGGGGCTACAGGGAGACCCTGTCTCGAAAAGACAAAAAAAAAAAGAAAACAATTTTAGGGCTAGAGAGATGGCTAAACAGCTAAGAACACATACTGCTCTTCTAGGAGACCTGGGTTTGGTTCCCAGCACCTGTCTATAAACTCAGGTTCTAGTGTATCCGGCACCCCCTTCTGGCCTCCTTGGACATTGCGCCCATGCACTGCACCTACATGCAGGTAGGCAAAACACTCATACACAAAATTTCAAACAAATAAAGTCATAGGAATAAAAAAAAGAAGGAAAACAGTTTCACTTACAATAGCATTAAAAAGGTATAGAATATCTACAATAAATTTAGCAAAAGTACAAGATGTTTACATTTCTAAAAGAAATTAAAGCTGGGCATGGTGGTGCACGCTTTTAATCCTAGAACTTGGGAGGCAGAGGCAGGTGGATCCCTGTGAGTTCAAGGCCAGCCTGATCTACAGAGCCAGTTCCAGGACAGCTGGGGCTACAGGGAGACCCTGTCTCAAAAAGACCAAAAAAATAATAATAAATAAATAAACTTTCTAGACCTTGGCTTTCCTATCTGAAAAATGGGGCCCATAATAATCTGCCCTCTGTGGTATTTTTGAGGACAGGGTCTCCCTGTAGCCCCAGCTGTCTGGAACTGCTCTGTAAGCTCAGGCTGGCTTGAATCACGGGATCCACTGCCTCTGCCTCCCAAGTTCTAGGATTAAAAGCGTGCACCACCATGCCCAGCTTTAATTCTTTTTAGAAATGTAAACCTCTTGTACTTTTGCTAAATTTTTGTAGATATTCTATCCTTTTTAATGCTATTGTAAGTGAAACTGTTTTCCTTCTTTTTTTATTCTTTTTTTTTTTTTTTTTGCAATTTACTGTGCTTGTAGGTTTGTGCTACCTGTGTCATGCATTGTCCAAGGAGGCCAGAAGGGGGTGCCGAGATACACTAGAACCTGAGATTTATAGACAGGTGCTGGGAACCAAACCCAGGTCTCTAGCAAGAGCAGCTAGCTGGTTCTTAACTGTTAGCCATCTCCTCAGCCCTTAAATTGTTTTCTTTTTTTTTTGTCTTTTCGAGCAGTGCTCCCTGTAGCCCCATCTGTCCTGGAACTCCTCTCTAGACCAGGCTGGCCTTGAACTCAACAAGATCCGCCTGCCTCTGCCTCCCAAGTGCTAGGACTAAAGGCATGCGCACCACGCCCGGCTCTTAAATTGTTTCTTTAATGATATATTTGTAGTGCCAATTGCTATTATACTGAAATATAATTAATTTTTGTACATCTTACAGCCTAGGACTTTGATGAACTTATTTTGGGGAGTCATGCAGAAGATTTTTTTACACTGTTGTATACAAGGCCATGTCCTCTAGAGATACAGTTTATTTCCTACTTTCCACTTTGGGCTGCTTCCTGTTCTCCTGCCCAAGCACATGAGCCAGAACCTCTATACCAGGTGGAACAGAAGTGATGAGAGGAAGGTTTGTCCTATTTCTGATTTTGAGACAAAATTGTTTAGTCTTTCAACATTCAATGTGATGTTAGCTCTGGACTCTTCATAACGTTCTTCATCAAAGTGAAAATGTAACTTCCTATCTCTAGTTTGTTGCCCATTCTTTTCTCCCCATAATCTTAAATAAGTATATTAGACTTCTTTCAAGTGTTTTTCTTCATCTATTCCAATGGTGGTGTGAATTTTGTACTTTATTAATACAGCATATTATATAACTGATTTTCTTTTTTTTTTCAACAAAACCCTTAAGCTTTCAAAATTTTATTATTATTGTGTCTGTTGTGTATGGTGTGCATGTTTAGACACATGACTGTTGTTGTACAGTGTGCATGTGTGGACACATTGCCTGGCCACCGTGGGTGTGGAGGTCAGAGGAACAATTCGTGGAGTAATTTCTTTCCTTCCACCTACTGGGATCCAGGGATATTGAACTCAGGTAATCAGGCTTGAGTGGCAGTGCCTTTACCGGCTGCAGCCATCTTGCTGGTCCCGACAGTGAGATTTTATGTTAAACGAACCCCTGCATCTGAGCAAACCATTAATCAAGATACCTGATTCTCCAAACCTGTCACTGCATTCTTTTTCACATAAATTTATTTTTTTATTTTTTTAACAAATCTAGACCTGTGTTCCCGACCCATTTCCCCACCCCGCCAGAGCTCATGCATTCTGCCAACACATGCTTTTCATCTTTTCTCCATATTCTCCATGAGGAAGTTGACTGCTTTGCAGCGAAGTTCATTGTTTCAGTCAGTTCTTTGATGCAGTCCTTTCTGTTGTTGTTGTTTCCAATTGCATTATGCCCAACTGCTTTGGACAAAGCTCAGGGGGCCCTACACAAGAAATACTTACAACTGGGTAATTGGCACTAGCATCCACAGATGCGGGATCCCATTCGTCGTTTGTTACTCTGGACTGTGTACTTCACTTGGCATGATGTCCTCTAGCTCCAGCCATTTTCCTGCAAAACTCGTGTGTTGTCTTCTTTTACTGATGCATAGAACTCCATTGTGTAGATGTACCACATTTTCTCTTCCATCATCAGTTGAGGGGCATGGGTCGGTTCCAGCTCCTTGCTATTGTGAAAGAACTGAAATAAATATGGTCATGCATGTATCTCTGTAGTGGGGGAGTCTTGAGGGTACATGCCCAGGAGTGGTTGGCTGGGTCAGGTGGCAAGTTCATTCCAAGTGCTTCCAAGGGTTCTCCACACTGCCTTTCCATAGTGACTGTACGAGTTTACATTCCTCCCCAGCAGTGGATGAGTGTTCCCCTTCCCCCACAACCTTCCAGCACTTGGTATCATTGCTTTCTTGCATCCTAGCCACTCTTATTGGGTAAGATGATATCTTAAAGTGGTTTAATTTGCATTTCGTATGATTAGTGATGTTGAACACTTCTTAGGTGTTTCTCAGACATCTCTAATTCCTCACTTGTGAAGTCTCTGTTCAGCTCTTTCCTCCATCTATTGAGTGGGTCATTTGTTTTTTCTTTCTTCTTTTTTTTTTGAGTAGTTTATATATTCTGGAAATCCCCCCCATGCCCCCTTTTGTCAGATGTATCTGCATGAAAGGTTTCCTCCCCACTCTGTGGATTTCTCTTCACTTCCTTGAATTGTTTCTTTTGTGTACCGAAGCTTTTTGAGTTTAATGATGGTCCCAGTTGTCAATTGTTACCTATTCTTGTGCAGCTTCGCTGTCTGATTTAGGAAGTCTATTCCTACGCCTAATCTCGTTATGTCTGCTGCAACTTTTTCTTCTATCGCCTTCAGAGTTTGGGGTTTCACGTTGAGACTTTGATCTCTGGAGTTGACTTTTTGACAGGGCGAAGGTAGGGATTTACTTTCATTCTTCTAAAGTGGTGATCCAGTTTTTGCGTAACACACTTGCTGAGATGCTTGTCTTTTCTCCATTGTGTGCTTCTTGGCCCCTTGGTCAAATATTAGGTGCTGAAATTGTTATGTGTTTAGATTTGGATTCTTTGGTTTTGTTCCATTGGTCAACAGGTCTATTTTTGTTGCAGTTACCAGGATGTTTTTTGCTAATAGCCCATGTAGTATCAGTTTTGAAGTCTTGGATATAGAGACTCCCCCTCCCCCCCGTGTAGCTCTTTTCACTCAGGGGTTGTTTTGGCTCATTCAGGGTCTTTTTTTTTCCAAATGAATTAAGGACTTTTTTTTTTTTTCCAAGCCTTGTGAAGAAACCTCTTGGGGATTTTGATTTTTGAATTGCGTTTTAAATCTTGTACACAAGAGTTTGGTAAAATGGAATTTTTACAATGTTAATTTTCCCACATCCATGAGCAATGGGAGGTTTTTCCATCTTCCTGATGTCTTCTTCAATTTCTTTCTTTCAAGGTTTAAAACTATTTGTTGTAGAGGCTCCTTGGTGTCCTTTGGTTAGGATTGTTCCTAGGTTATTTTATTGTTTTGAGGCTAATTGTGAGTGGAAGGTCTCTTTGGAATTCTTTCTCATTGCTTGTTGTTGTATAAGAAAGGCCATTGATTTTTTTTAAGGTTATTTATGTTCCTGCCATTTAGGCTGAAGCTGTTAATTCGTTTCTAGGATGTCTGGTGGAGTTTTTAGCATTCTTAAGTAAACAATATATCATAGCAAATAGGGATGCTTGACTTCTTCTTTTCCAATTAGTCTCCTTTAATTCCTTTTTTGCCTTATTGCTCTAAGCAAGGGTTCAAGCACTATATTATATGAAGGATGGTTCGCAGGGGGCCAGCCTTGCAGTTTCCTACCTTTAAAGGAATTTTCTGTCAATTTCCCTTTTAGGATGATATTGACTATGGTTTCCTGTATATGGCTTTGATTTCATTGAGGATTATCCCTCCAATCCAATTCCTTCTAGGACTTTAAGCCAGAAGGGATGCGTGGATTTTGTCAAGGCTTCTCTCAGCATCAATTTGAGATGTCGGTGTGATTTTTGTCTTTGATTCCATTTATGTGTTTGATGATGTTTATTGCATTTCCGTAGTTCGTTAACCATCCCTGGCATCTCTGGTATGAATCCAACTTGGTCATTGATGGATGATTTCTTGATGTGGGTCAGTATGCGATACGCCAGTAATCCCTGTTTAGAATTTTGGCATCTGTGTTCATGAGGAGAATGGGTCTCATATTCTCTTTTTAGTTGGATCTTCACCTGGTTTTGGTAATAAGAGTGATGCTGAGGCTTCATGAAGGAATTTGGGCGAATTCCCTCTGATTTGTATGCCTCTAAACATTTTCAGTAATAATGGTTGTAGGTCTTAATTTTCTTGTAATGTCTTTATAGATATTGTGCTGTGAAACCTGTCTTGGCCTGGCTTTTTTTAGTTGGGAGGTTTTTACTACATCCTCTATTTCTTCATATGTTAATGGGTCTGTTTAAGCTGCCGTATCTCTCTTGTCAAGCTTTGGTGATTCCCAGGATTTCAGGATATTATCCATTCTTCTAGGTTTTCAACTTAGTAGAATATAGGTTCTTGAATATTCCGAGATCTTTTCCTTGTCTGTTGTATATTCCTTTTCATCATGGATTGTATTGATTTGGAGTTTTCTTCTTTCTTTTTGGTTTACCTGGGCTAGAGGTCTGTACTATCTTTTTATTTCTTCAAAGAACCAACGTTTGGATTCATTGATTTTTTTTTTGTATTGTTTTCTTGTTTTCTATTTCTTTATTTTGCTCTGACTTTTTGTTAATTTCTTCCTGTCTGTGCATTTAGGGTTCATCTGTGTTGCCTCTCAATGCTTTTAGCTGTTAGTGAGTCATTCACTTGTCCTATTTCTGTTTTCTTAATGTAGGCACCCGGGCTATAAATTTCCCTCTTAGCACTTGCTTTTTTAAGGTATCCCATAGGTTTTGTTGTGTTGTGTTGTCATTGTAATTACAGTTCAGGAATGCTCTTATTTTCTCTTTATCTCTTCCTTGATCACATTCATTATTCCCGATGTTGTGTTTTATTAGTCTCCTGTGTTCTTGAGGCAGGAGGTTGTTATTGTTACTGGTGTTGATATGTTGAGCTCTTTTCTTATGCACTGTGGTCTGATAGATGCATGATTTAAATTATTTCTAATTTTTTGTATTTGTGGAGTTCTTCTGTGTCCCAAGCTATGTGGTGAGATTTTGGAGAATGTTCCTGGNAAAAAAAAAAAAAAAAAAAAAAAAAAGAAATTAAACAAATGACAGAAAATTCTGTATTCGGAGATGGCAAAAACTTCCAAATTGGTCTACATATTCAAGATAAATCTTTCCTAAATCTTTGCTCTTTATCATAAATTGACAAACTAAATTCTTTTTTAAAAGATTATTATTTTTATTTTATGTGTATTAGTGTATTGCCTGCATGGATGCAGGTGCCCATTGAGGTCAGAAGTAGGCATTGGATCCCCTGGAACTGGAGTTATGGTTGTTAGCCACCATATTAGTGTTGGGAATCAAACCCAGATCCTCTGCAAGAGCGGCCAGTGCTCT
Source organism: Rhizomys pruinosus (assembly GCA_009823505.1). Classification (NCBI taxonomy): domain Eukaryota; kingdom Metazoa; phylum Chordata; class Mammalia; order Rodentia; family Spalacidae; genus Rhizomys; species Rhizomys pruinosus. The sequence continues at coordinate 1,301,355 of VZQC01007275.1, read as the reverse complement.
TAACTGCTGAGCCATCTCTCCAGCCCCATACAAACTTTGTTTTTTTATGGAAATGCAAAGGACCAAATGTAACCTAAAGTATGAAAAGGAGAATAAGACTCAAAGTCTTCTATTTCCCTATTTCAAAACTCAACACAAATTGTGTTAAGTGGAATAAATCTCACACAGAAGACAAATATGACACATTCTCTCTTATATTTGAGTGCTTAGAAAGGTAACTCTCTAGGACTGGGGATCTAGTCTAAATGGCAGAGAACTTACCTGTTATACACAAAGCTCTGGGTTCAATGCCTAGTACCGCATAAACCAGGCATGATGGCACTCACTCCTTATCCCAGCACTCAGAAAGTAGAGGTAGGAGTATCAGAAGCTCAAGATATAGAAGTTCAGCTATGGGGCTGGAGAGATGGCCTAGCGGTTAAGAGCGCCAACTGCTCTTGCAGAGGACCCGGGTTCGATCCCCAGCACCCACATAGCAGCTGAGAACCATCTTTAACTCCAGTTCCAGGGGAATCCGACACTCTTTTCTAACCTCTGCAGCATTGCACAACACAGGTGCACAAACCTACATGCAGACAGTACATTCATACACATAAAAATAAAAAAAATAAAAAATAGTTCAGCTATGATACACAGTGATATATGTACGATATAGTATACATAGCAATGGATATATGAGAAATTGTCTGCGTGTACGAGTGTTTTGCCTACATATATGTAAGAATTCAGTATGTGTACAATGCTTCACAGAGGCCAGAAGGGGGTATGTGATCCCCTAGAACTGGAGTTACAGATGGTTGTTAGCTGCCATGTAGGTGCTGAGAATCAAACCCAAGTTCTCTGGAAGAGCACGTGTTCTTAACCGCTGAGCCATCTCTCCACCCCACCCCCCTTTTTTAGGCTGGGTCTTTTTTTTTTTTTTGTTTTTTTTTTGGGCCTTTCAAGACAGGGTCTCCCTGTAGCCCCAGCTGTCCTGGAACTCACTCTGTAGACCAGGCTGGCCTTGAACTCACAAAGATCCGCCTGCCTCTGTCTCCCAAGTGCTAGGATTAAAGGCGTGCGCCACCATGCCCGGCAAGGCTGGGTCTTTTTAATTATTGAGTCTTTATGTATTCTAGATGCAAGTCCCTTATTGGATATATGATTTAAAATATTTTTTCTGTTTTGCCATCTTTTCATTTTCTTGATTCTGCTTTTTGAAAGGAAAAGTCTCATTATTTTTCTTTGAGACAGGGCTTATCTTTGATGCCCAGGCTGGTCTCTAACGTCCAGATATTCTCCATAGAAACAAGAAATAACCACTTTAGAAAAAGCTACGGGAGCCTTTCTTCATGAAATGCTCTCTGTGTAACATAATTGTGTGTGTGTGTGTGTGTGTGTGTGTGTGTGTGTGTATGTGTGTGTGTAACATATTTATTCACTAACCTTTAATTAAGCAATTCATTCTGTCCCTCCTTGATACTGGGAAGGGTTCCTGAGATAGGAACAAATTCCAGGCCTGAGACCAGGCCTACACACCCCCAAATGACTGGAACAAGATTCATCCATGCCATGAAGACCCAGAAAAGGCTATGAGAACACTGAAGCAGGGTCTAATTTAGCCTCGGAGAGCAGCAGTGATTTCCAGAGTGCATCAAGCAGGGGATCGAGAGGCAGCAGAGTAGGTTACTACACAATTTACAGGGCTCTATCCATGCCCTTGAACAGTATGCAGCTATCATAGGGTACAGAATTGCAGACGAGTTATTTTTATCGACTATTGTCCTATGATCTAGAAAAAGATATACAAATTTCTGTAAGCCACGGGCAGATTCCTAAAAAGAAGTTCTTTAGGTGAAATATCTTGGTATTTTACTTCCCAGCCTCCAGAACAATAAGAAATTTATTATGTTGGGTTGTTGGTTTGTTTTGAGACAGGGTTTCATGTAGCCCAGGCTGGCCTTGAACTTTTAATCCTTCTGCCTCTCAAGTACTGGGATGATAGGCATGCATCACACCCCAATGAAATTTACTGTTTTATAAAATTACTCAGTCTCTAGTATTCTGCTACAGCAACAAACAGACTAAGAAAAGTTCCAATCCAGGATTCCTACATGAGTTTGAAAATTTTCCTTTCTTTGAAAATAAAGTTTAAAAATTTAGTGTGTATGTGTCTGTGTGCATGTGTGTGTATGTTGGGGAGACACACGCACATTAACATGTACCCACTTTTTTTTTTTTTTTTTTTGGTTTTTTCGAGACAGGGTCTCCCTGTAGTCCCAGCTGTCCTGGAACTCACTCTGTAGACCAGGCTGGCCTTGAACTCACAAAGATCCTCCTGCCTCTGCCTCCCAAGTGCTAGGATTAAAGGCGTGTGCCAACACGCCCGGCAACATGTACCCACTTTATGTGGGTTCCAGGGATCAAACTCAGGTCACTGGGCTTTTTCAGAAAGTATCTTTACCTGCTGAGACAGGGTTTCTCTATATGCCCAGCTGATCTAGAACTCTCTATGAAGACCAGACTGGACTTTATCTCACAAAGATCCACCTGCCTCTGTCTCCTGAGTGCTGGGATTAAAGGTGTGCACCACCACACCTAGTTCATTCTTTTAATTGAGGTAAAATTCACATAACATAAAATTCATTATAGAAACTATTTTAAAATATTTTATTTATTTTTATTTTTATGTGTCTGAGTGTATTGCCTGCATGAGTGTAAGTGCACCCATGTCATGTAATACCTGAAAGAGGTCGGAGGAAGGTATCAGATCCCCTGGAACTGGAGTTATGAACAGTTGTTAGCTGCCATGTGGGTCCTGAGAATTGGACCCAAGTCTTCTATAAGAGCAGCCAATGCTCTTAACTGCTGAGCCATCTCTCCATCCCTGTACAGAAACTAGTTTAAGTATGGAATCTGTAGCTTTAACACATATAATGTTGTGCCTCAATTACTGCTATCTAGATCCAGAACACCTGCAAATCACAAGAGAAGATCCTATACCTATCAAGCCAATATTATCAAGTCTTGACACTCCCAGAGCAAATCAGTTTTAAAGTGGAAAAAGGAGATTTGCTATTTTATTTACTTTACTTCCAGGCATATTGTTTAGATTAGTTTTTAAACAAACTTACAAAATGTCACAAGTTGATATTTTACTTTGAAAGTTTTGTAAAGTTGCATAAGCATCATAATGCTGCTAATGGGGCTGGAGAGATGGCTCAGCGGTTAAGAGTGCTGACTGCTCTTGCAGAGGACCCAGGTTCAATTCCCAGCACCCACATGGCGGCTAAGAACCCCCTTTAAGCTGGGCGTGGTGGTGCACACCTTTAATCCTAGCACTTGGGAGGCAGAGGCAGGAGGATCTCTGTGAATTCAAGGCCAGCCTGGTGTACAGAGTGAGTTCCAGGCCAGCTGGGGCTATAGGGAGACCCTGTCTCAAAAAATAAAAATAAAATAAAATAATGCTGCTATTTCTTGAAATATTTTTGAAGTTTAAAACAGATTAAAGAATTAAGATTAAGGCTTAAAAGATGTAATCTTTGTATTGTGATACAATATATATTTATAAAATATACGTATGCAAAATTTACCATCTGTGTGCATAGTTCGCTAGCATTCACAATCTATCTCCAGAGGGTTTTCATCTTCCCAAACTGAAACTCTGGAACATTTAATTTTTTAATTTTTTTTTAAGTTTCCCCATCAAATGATGGAACATTTATTATTATGATTTTTTGGAGGGGTTTAAGACAAGGTCTCACTATGCAGTTCTAACTGGCCTAGAACTTGCTATGTAGGCCAGGTTGGCCTTGAACTCAGAATCTGCCTGCCTCTGTCTCCTGAGTGCTGGGATTAAAGGTGGGCACCACCATGCCTGGCCTCTGGAAACTTTAAGCAAAGACTCCCAATTTCTCCATTCTACTCAGCCCCATGGCTTCTGCAAGTTCTTACTGAAGTTTCTGCCCTGACTTCCATCAATGATGTAACCTGTAAGATGAAAGAAATCCTTGCTTCCACTAAGTTACTTTTGGTGAGAGTGTTTTATCACGAAGTTGGTACCAGAGAAGTGGGGTGTTGTTGTGATTAATCTGACCATGTGGCTTTGGGGGGCCCTATTTTGTTGGAAGATTGTGGAGGATTTTGGAACTTTGAGCTGGTAAAGGGCTGGAGGGATAGCGCAGCCGTTAAAGGCTAAGGCTAACAACCAAAACATAAAATCTGTGTGCTGATCAGCTGGGGCTGAAGAACCAGCTGTGATTAACAAGAGATCAACAAAATCAACGTGAAATTTTCTCTGTTTCATTAGGACAATTCCTAATGGATTCTTAAAATTTCTCTGTTTCATTAGCACACAGAAGCTGTGGTCCAAGGGGACCAGGCCCACATCTCCAGCTGGCAGCAAAACTTGGCGATGTGTAAGAGTCACGACGTAGTTGGTATTGGTTTTGAAGGCATGAAGGGGTCATGGAGAACAGCTGAGGCTACTATGGTATTCTGCCTTTTACCACAGGCCCAGAGAGACTACAGGGTAAAACCTCTGCCATACGAACCTCCTTTCAGTTTTTCTCAGGCATTTTGCACAGTGACAGAAAAGTGACTAACACAGGGAAATATTGGACTTGTAGATTGGATATTCTGTTGTATCTATCTGGAAGGATTTGAAAAGGATTGGCATTAAGCTTTCCTTAATACTGTGCTAGAAGGCCACTTGTTCCTGGACTTCTCTTGGAAGTGTTAGAGATTGGCTCTCCTTACTTGATAGATTTATTGACATTTTCTTGTGTGTGCATGTATGTGTGTGTGTGTGTGTGTGTGTGTGTGTGTGTGTGTGAGTGTGTGAGAGAGAGAGAGAGAGAATGTGTATGTGTGGGTGGTATACATACCTGTGTACACACAGAGGCCAGAGGAAGGCACTGATTGTCCTCTTCTATCACCCTCCACAGACTCCTTTGAGGGAGGGTCTCTCCCTGAACCTAAAGTTTATCCATATTGCTGGTATTTTACAAGAATTTGGTTCTTGAGTTCTGATTTTTTTCTTTAAAAAATTTTTAAATTATTTTAATTTTATGTACATGAGTGTATTAGCTGCATGTAGTAAGTGCTCCTGTGTCATGAAATACCCATGGAGGTGAGACTAGGATGTTGGATCCCCAGGAACTGGAGTTACAGATGGTGCTAACCTCCATGTGGGTGCTGGGAATTGAACCCAGGTCTAATGTTAACTGCTGAGCCATCTCTCCATCCCTGTCTGATGTTTTTCTACCCTATATTTTGTTTATCTTCATTCTAGTATTTATTAATTCTGTGCTTCTGCTTATGTTTGGTTTGTTTTGTTCTTGTTTTTCTAACTTGTTTAGATCTAGTTAGATTATTGATTTGAAATATTCTATCATAATGTAAACATTACACTCTAAAATTTCCTCTGAGCACTATTTACCTACATCCCATATGTGTATGTTGTATTTTCATTTTCAATATCCTCAAAGTATTTTCCAATTTCTCTCATGACTTTCAAAAGTTTTTAATTTTTTACTTTATGTGCATGACTGTTTCATTTGCATGTATTTAAGATGTTAAGTGCACCTATGTATGCAGTGCCCATAGAGGCCAGAAGAGGGTGTCAGAGCCCCTGTAACTGGAGTTGTGGTTTTAATTCTGGAGTTAGCTATCATGTGGATATTGGGTACCAAACCTGGGTCCTCTCCAAGAGCAGCCAGTGCTCGTAACTGCTGAGCCGACTCTCTAGATACTCTTCTGATTTCTTATTTGATCCATTAATTGCCTAGATGTACTGTTCAGTTTTCTTGCATGTATGTATGTGTACCACATGTGTGCCTGGTGGCCTTAGAGGACAGAAGACAGTGATAGATCCCCTGGAACAGGCATTTTAGATGATTATCACTTGCCATTTGGGTGCCGGGAACCAAACCCAGGTCCTCTGCAAGAGCAGCAAGTGTTTTAACCACTGAATGAACTCTTGCACCTAATCACATTCTAGTTATGCTTTTTACTCTCATTATTACTTGTTCAGTTGTTAGCCTTGCCATAGGTGATGAAAGTTAATACATTAGGCTTTAAATGTACTCAACAAATATCACCTCAGAAGTGGTCTCAACCCTTGGAAACTCCAAGGCAGGCGAAACAAAAGTAAGTTCTTGAGCAGATCTAGACAGCTTTTTGTGTTGAGGAACAGAACCAGCATTCCTTGAGAAGAAGGTCCCTCTGCCATCAGCAATCTGATATGGCTTTCAGTCCTCAAGTCTACAGCCAAGTTAGGAAGTATAGTAACCAGGTAAGTTAAAAATGCCACAGCACTCTTTTAAAAAAAAAAAATAAAAACATTAAAAGCTTTTATTTTAATTTACTGTACACATTTAAACTTTAGAAAGTTATTAAGTAGGTGAAATTTCCTCTGTTGGTTTGGTTTTCTCTTCTGTTACCATTTTCCTAGATCTTTCCAATAGCTTATCCCATATTGTAAAATGTGCTCCTAAGTAAGTGGGTAAAGACAGACCCTGAAATCTTCGTATGAGACTCGGCTGAGCTGGCTGAAGGTTGTGGACTGCAGATACTTCATACTGGAAACAAATGCTCATTCTTGGGATTACAGGCCCTTCGCTCACGTCAATGAAGTCACCAGTTCTGTACAGCTTGACTATTCTCTCAGGGTTCTGAGATGCCTTCTCTTCTATGAAGTCTATTTTATACTTGTTGTGCTGAAATATCTCTAATGCCACTTTTGCATCAACTTCCAGAGTTTCAAATGGAAGATCTTTTTTTTTTTTTTTTATTTGTATGAATGTACTGTATGCATATAGGTTGGTGCACCCGTGTCACGCAATGCCTCGGAGGTCAGAAGAGGGTGTCAGATTCCCCTGGAACTGGAGTTAAAGATGGTTCTCAGCCACCATGTGGGTGCTGGGGATCAAACCCGGGTCTTCTGCAAGAGCAGTTGGTGCTCTTAACCACTAGGCCATCTCTCCAGCCCTCAAATGGAACATCTTTATAAATCAAAGCATGAGCATCCTTTGTGAAAGAACGAAGATTCTCTTTTGTTGGCATCCACTCATCCAGTCTCTTATCCAAAACTACATCATAGCAGAAGGCTCCAGCGATTACAGGAACTTCTGGTGCTCTGACCAAACTGACCACATACCCATCTTTGAATGCCCTTTCTATGACATAGCCCATCATCATGGCACAAGACTGCCAATAAGCCTTATTCACTTCTCTTGGATCATGGTCTTTGAAAGTAAGAAATTTAATCTCACAGGACTTGGTCAAAGGCTTATACATGTCCCACGGTTGTCCATCCACGAGAGCCAGAATGGACTTCCTGCAGTACCATGCACTTAAATGCATCGCACAACTGTAAGGAGTTGAAATGTTTTTATTCATCATGAAGATAGTGCCAGGATCCGTTTTCCCAACATGCTTTACTTCGATTTTTTTTTCTGTTCGGGCGTTAATGATAACTGCCTGTTTTTCTCTTTATTAAAGAGCTCATTCCGCATTTCTATCAGTTTGGTGGGTGACAGTTGAGTAGCTGGCGATGTTGCTACAAATCTGGGGGTGACCCGGGCACTGGTGGGGTGTCTCCAGTACAGGCGCAAAGTCCCACGTGAGCCTTTGTTCTGCAGAGTGTTCAAGTTTCTGAAAAACTAGAGAAACTTTCTGGTTTGCTTTTGGGTCAGCCGGACTGGACGCGGGATGCATCTTCTACCTGATGCCTTAATCTTGAGTTTTGCAGATGAGTTTTTAGAACGGCTGCAGTGAGTCTGAAGTCGGTTGGTTCGCCGTTTAATCAGACATTATTGTAGACTTGGAAGCACGTCACTCTGACAATCTCCTGGGTCACAGTTCATCACTTAGGGAGCCTAAGGCAGGAACTCAGGGCAGGAACTGGGAGGCAGGAGCTGAAGCACAGGCCATGGAGGAATGCTGCTTACTGGCTTGCTCTCACCACAGCACTCTTATTCTGCTTCCTTAAGCTTTCTCCTGGTTGTTATACATTTTTTCTTAGATTATAGTTTTAGAAAAGTTCATTGTGACCATTCTTGCAAACGTATTCATTGCTTTTGTGAAAATATAAAGTTTTAGGGGCTGGAGAGATGGCCTAGTGGTTAAGAGCACTGACTGCTCTTGCAGAGGACCCAGGTTCGATTCCCAAAACCCACACGATGGCTGAGAACTGTCTTTAACTCTAGTTCCAGGGGCATCTGACACCCTCTTCTGACCTCCGCAGCATTGCATGACATGGGTGCACAAAACTACATGCAGACAGTACATTCATACACATAAAAAATAAATTAAATTAAAAAATATTTTTAAAAAAGAAAGTTTTAGAACTCTTTTTTTTTTTTTTTTTTTTTTTTGTNTCCATGATGAAAGGGGAAATATCACAACAGACAATGAAAAGATCCAGACAGTCATATGGGAATACTTCAAAAACCTTTACTCTACTAAGTTTGAAAACCTAGAAGAAATTGATGAATATCTGAAATCCTGGGAATCACCAAAGCTCAACCAAGAAGAGATTGACAGCTTAAACAGGCCCATAATATGTGAAGAAATTGAAGACATAATAAGAAACCTCCCAACTAAAAAAAGCCCAGGCCCAGATGGTTTCACTGTAGAATTCTATAAAACATTTCAAAAAGACTTACAACCATTATTACTCAAATTGTTTAGAAGGATACGAACAGAGGGAATTCTCCCAAATTTCCTTCTATGAAGTCAGCATCACTCTATTACCAAAAGCAGGCAAAGATACAACCAAAAAGGAGAAGTATAGACCCATCTCATTAATGAACACAGATGCAAAAATTCTAAACAGGATACTTGCAAATCTCATACAGACCCACATCAAGAAGATCATCCATCATGACCAAGATTCATACCAGAAATGCAGGGATGGTTCAACATACGAAAATCAATGCTGGGCGTGGTGGTGCACGCCTTTGATCCTAACACTTGGGAGGCAGAGGCAGGCAGATCTTTGTGAGTTCAAGGCCAGCCTAGTCTACAGAGTGAGTTCCAGGACAGCTGGGGCTACAGGGAGACCCTGTCTCAAAAAGACCAAAAAAATAAAATAAAATAAAATAAAATAAAACATTCAACCATTAGACTGGAAATTGAATAAATGAATTGATGATGTGAACAAATCATTGATTCAAATGCAGGGTCGATGAATTAGAATTGTCATGTGATTCAAAGGAACCATTGGCATTCTCTGGAGGACTTTAAGAACTTATATCCAACCTCCAGTCAAACTGAATCAGAAACTCTATGGGGGGAGTTTGATCACTAGTACTTTTTAAAGTCCTATATAATTATAAAACATAACGGGTTTGTGAACCACAAGTCTGTGGCCTTATATTCAAAGTAGGGCCCATGAACAGCGTTACTAGAGGCTCTTCAGAATCTTTGCCCCATCCAAGCCTACCAAACCAGTCTGCAATTTAGCAAAATTTGAAAAGTGCTGGGTGGACTTGCTTTTCATTCTGGTACCTCACCCCCCTCAGGATCAAACCCAGGTACTGGTGGTGCATGCCAGGCAGGTGGTCTATTTTACTCCTAGCCCCAAGTCTTTTTTAAGTTTCTTGTTCCCAGTCTAACCTGGGGGCAGCTCAACCACCATTTGCCTCGACCTCCCAAGTGCTAGGATTAAAGGCGTGCACCACCACGCCCAGCAAAAATTAGCAATAATTCTTTAACATCATCAAATATCCCATCACTGAGCACATTTCGATATTTTAAAAATGTATAATAATTACTTCAATCAGGGTTGAAGTAATGATGACTTGTGATTATTCTTTCCTATTTTCTAGACCTCCTTTAATTTGTATGTTTCTCCAGAACTCTTTGCTCCTTTTGCAATTTATTTGTGGAATAAACCAGTAGATTCTATAAAGTACTCACAATTTGGATTTTGCTGATTATAAATTCCTTGGTCTTGTATTCCCCTGTCCTGTTTATTTTCTGTATATTATTATTAGTCTGATAAGCACATGAAATTCAAGTGTATTCAGATCTAATAACAGCTCCCATAATATGGGCTTCATGGTTGAGGCTAAGAGTGGTGATACTTCAAGAAATCATCTTTGTTGAGGTTACCTACTTCTAGGTGCATCCAGGACCCATGATGGGGACTGAGGTTATCATTGTGGACCAGGATGATGCACAAATGGCCTGGGGCCTGCTCTTGGCCTCGGCTCTCTGAGCCTCTTTCATAGTTTACTGTGTGTGAAACTGTAACACTTGAAGATCCCACCCCTTTCTTTCAAGCCTTTCCTGAGGGGCCTGTAGTTCACCAGCTCTTCATTTCTGGGTGGCTCCATCTTAGCACACAGACATGTTAATAAATCTGGCCCACTTTTCTCCTCCACTAAAATGACTACAGAGAAGTCCCCATGAGGCCTCTGGTATGTGTTGAGAGACACATGATGATGAAGTAGGAAGAAATATTCTGTACTGAACCACTTGCTACTGAAGTTTGTGGTTTCCAGTCTGCCAGAGCTTGGTCTCATCAGATATTCCTGATAAGCCTATTGTAAGTTGAAAATATCACAGTGTGCTTCTCTTTCCTGACCTGGCAAACATCCTGGCACAGCAACCCAGCACACAGAGCATTGGCTGCATCCCCTTCTAATCACAAGACTGGCTGAGGGGCTGTGATCTGCTTTTGCACCATCATAAAGTTGAAAACTCACAAGTCAAGCTATGCAATGTTGGGAACTGTCTGTGTGTAGGTGGGTTCAGGAAATGCTGCCCCCAACATGGTACTCGGCATTGGAGGAAATAGCAGAGCAAACCATGAAAACTAGAAAGAATTCCTCTTGTTCCTATGCCCCTAAAGTAACCATAAATCTTAGCTGAACGTCCTCTGAAAAATGGATAAGAGGATCCCTCTTATCTTAGCCTCAAATTCTTTGAGGGAAGGAATGAAGCACAGAAATATCATGAAGAATCTGAACAGACAGGCCTTGCTAAGTTTCCCAGATTCTCACCATTAGATCAGATTCTTTTTTCTTCCAACCATAGTTCTCTAAATGATTCTTCATAAAATAGTTTCTCTGGTTTCTTTGAGATTGCATGCATGTTCCTATATTCCATAAAAATTAAAATTTAAAATGATTTATTATTATTAGTGTGTGAGAGAGACAGAGAAAGAGAGACAGAGACACAAAGAGAGAGAGGAGAGAGAGAGAGAGAGACGGGGTGGTGGTGGTAGGGGTGTGCCAAGGCAACATGTGCAGGTCAGAGGACAACTTTGTGGAATCAGTTCTGACCCTTGCCTGGGTTCCAGGAATCAGACTCAGGTTGCCAGGCTTGCATGGCAAGTGCCTTTATCTGCGGAGCCATCTCGTTGGCCTCTGTGTCACCTAAAACTTTTATTAAACACATTAGTATGTGCTTTTCTGTTGTCACTCTACCCTGTTATCTGAGAAGGAACACCCTCACCTGGGAATTCCCTTTATGAGATTAGCCTGTGGACACGTCTGTGGCACATTGTCTTGACTGTTGAGTATAGGAAAGCATGCTGGCTGGGTGTGGTGGTGCATGCCTTTAATCTCAGCCCTCAGGAGGCAGGGGGATGCAGATCTCTGTGAGTTCAAGGCCAGCCTGGTCTACATAGTGAGTTCCAGGCCAGTTTGGGGCCTACACGACCAAAAAAAAAAAAAAAAAAAGAAAGCAGGCTGAGGGGGCCAGAGAGATGGTTCATATGGCTCAGTGGTTAAGGGCACCGACTGCCCTTGCTTTGGACCCAGGTTTGAGTCTCAGCACTCACAGGGAGGATGACAATGTTCTGTAACTCCAATTCCAGGGGATCCAACATATTCTGATGACCTCTTGGGCATTGGATGACATGGGCACACTTATGTGCATGCAGGCAGTACACTCATACACATAAATAAGTATGGGAGCTTCTCTTGCTATGAGCAGGTACAGCGCATTCCTGCTAGGGGAAGGGGAGCACAGAGGCTGCCTGTGGTCACTGTGGGGAGCTGACCCTTCGGCACAGAGGTCAGTTGGTTACCTTCATAACCCAACCTGAGAGGTACTTCAAACTCAGGTCCTTAGTCTGGGAGGTGGAATGTTTCCTGTCTGGCTGTGCTTTCCCACCTGCCCAAAGACTGCTGGTCTCTGGACAGGAATCTCAGGCTGCTGGCTGACGGCCTATCTTCAGCCTACACCCACTCACGATTCAATTCACAGGGTGGTGACCTGATCGTTCTCCTTCCAACCCCATGCTAGCTGACCAGGCTGGTGGTCTGATAGACCTCTGTCCAACCAACTAGCCACTGACATGCGAAATCCAGGCCTGCTTCTACCTGTGTGCGAGCAAAATAACAGACCCAGGAATTCTGTGTAATGATGGAAATGGAGAATTTGATTTATTGCCTATTGCATGTCACTTTTATAAGCAAAACGATGTCAGCTCCCAGAGCCAATCACAGACCCCAAGTTTTGTACCACTGTATACTGCTGCTCCACCTAGCATCATGTGCTTGGGCCACATTGCTTGCTCCCTCTTGGGGCGGGGTCAAAGGAATGCCCTGAGGGATGCTAGCTGAGAACTAGCTCCTAATTCAAACCAGATCTTCCCATAAATAAGGTAAATATTTTTATTTATTTATTTATTTATTTATTTATTTATTTATTTATTGAGATATTGAGACAGGGTCTCCCTTTAGTCCCAGCTGAATTGGAGCTCACTCTGAATACCAGGCTGGTCTTGAACTCACAAAGATCCACCTGCCTCTGCCTCCCGAGTGCTGGGATTACAGGAGTGCACCAGGTAAATATTTTTAAAAGGGAGAACATTGGGGCCGGAGAGATGGCCTAGTGGTTAAGAGCACCAACTGCTCTTGCAGAGGACCCAGGTTTGATCCCCAGCTCCCACGTGGCGGCTGAGAACCATCTTTAACTCCAGTTCCAGGGGAATCCTACACCCTCTTCTGACCTCTGCAGCATTGCATGACACGGGTGCACCAACCTACATGCAGACAGTACACTAATACACATAAAATAAATAAATAAATAAATAAATAAATAAATAAATAAATAAATAAATAAAAGGGAGAGCAGGCTGAGCACAGGCCAGAGGAATGAGCCAGTCAAGCAGCATTCCACCATGGTCTGTGCTTTGGTTCCTGCCTCCAAGTTCCTGCCTTGAGTTCTCGTCCTGACTTTTCTCCATAATGGGCAGTAAACTGTGAGGTTAAATAAACCTTTCCTCCCCAAGTTTCTTTTGGTCAGTGATTTATCACAGCAATAAAAAGCAACCTAGAGAGCCGGGCGTGGTGGCACATGGCTTTAATCCTACCACTTAGGAGGCAAAGGCAGGCGGATCTTTGTGAGTTCAAGGCCAGCCTGGTCTACACGGCAAGTTCCAAGACAGCCAGAGCTACAGAGAGACCCTGTCTCAAAAAGACCAAACAACAACAACAACAACAACAAAACCCAACAACCTAGAACAGGGTTTCAGCTTTGAACCTTGTGATGAGTTCAGAGAAGATCCTGCTTTTTCTTTTTACAATGGATGTTGCCGAGCATGTCTAGGTCACAATGGGCAGAATCATTTATGACTCAGGGCCCAACATTTATACTCCATCCTGGCTCTCCGACATCTGCTTTTCAAGAGGAAAATTGTCTGTAGAAAAGATCATAGCTTTGGTATACTGGTTCTTGTTGGGGCTGCCATATAGCACCTTTGTTTGCCAGATCCTTTTCCTGTGTGATCCTTTTCCTCCATGGAGTGTGATGGTCAGATGTCATGCAATGCAGCCTGGACATATTCCAGAGCTCTTCATATTCTATTCCCATTTGGGACTGGTAGCCATATGAGTTTCCTAGGAATTAGACTAGAGCAGCAACCAAAACATGGTTCAAGTTGCCTCTAACTCAATCCCCCCAAGCACTGTGCCTTCCATATGATAGTTGGGGCCAGGTACAAATACTGCCCCTCATTTTATAAAATGTCCCTATAGGCTACAAGACCCTTGGAACTTGCCTGAAGTAGGACTTGCAAGGGGTTACCATTCAGCTCCTTGACATGTGTCTAGTGGTTCTTGCTCTTTCCTGCTCACTAGATCCAATTATGGAATTGCCACCTGTGCAATGAACCAGTGTGACTGTGAACTATCAAATAAGAGCCCTCTGGATTATATCATGACAGAAGGAGTCAAATTATCCCTGAAAGGAGACAGTGAAGGTATATTGCTATCCTTGTTCTGTGAAGGCAAAGTGCTTTGAGCTGCTTTGGATGACAGAGAAGAGGGGTAATAAACCGTACTTCCAGATCCTTAGCTGTAAACTGGGTGTCAGTGTTGCCTTGAGCATTCCACCCACAGCACCACACTGAGAGAAAGCCAAAGTAATAAACAAGCAGCCTCACTTAGTTACCAGTCGCCTGTCACCTGCTGGGGCTACTAATTTAGACAAACCCAGTGAAAGCCAATCCTACAGGTCAGACCGTGTGACTCAGAGCAGGGAACAGAAGGTGGAGATGGTAGGGAGATGCAAACAGAAACCTCCCATCATGCTGGAACAAGGCATAATAGTCAGCTGATAAACGAATCAGCACACAGATCATGCTCTAATGTTAAGGGAGGGCTCCTTCCTCAGGCATTTGGGAGTCATAGCACTGGGTGGAAAGTTCTTTTTATTTTATTTTATTTATTTATTTATTTATTTATTTATTTATTTAATGTGTATGAATGTACTGTCTGCATGTAGGTTTATGTGCCCGTGTCGTGCAATGCTGAGGAGGTCAGAAGAGGGTGTCGGATTCCCCTGGAACTGGAGTTAAAGATGGTTCTCAGCCACCATGTGGGTTCTGGGAATCGAACCTGGGTCCTCTGCAAGAGCAATCGGTGCTCTTTTTTTTTTTTTAATTTTTTATTTATTTATTTTTGTATGTGTATGAATGCACTGTCTGCATGCAGGTCTGTGCACCCGTGTCGTGCAATGTCGCGGAGGTCAGAAGAGGGTCTCCAATTCTCCTGGAACTGGAGTTCTCCTGGAATTGGAGTTACAGACGGTTCTTAGCCGCCATGTGGGTGCTGGGGATCAAACCCGGGTCCTCTGCAAGAGCGTCGGTGCTCTTAACCGCTAGGCTATCTCTCTAGCCCCAGAAAGCTCTTTAGATCACATGATGCACATATACCTTACAATGGGGCAGAGATTATGCACACAAAAAGCCCAGGATTTGAGACTTGGGGACATTCTAGTCTCGTTTTTGATTTGTCATCATTTCAACAGTCTTCTTACTGGTGAAAGCTTTGACCATGGAAGGATTCAACCACTTTCATCTCAGGCTCAGGCACATTCTCCCTTTTGGAGATTATCAGCAAGAATGGAATACTTTAGAGGATATCAAAGCAGGCATGATGAAGCATATGTGTATGTAAGAACTCAGAAAGTTGAGATAAGAGAGTCAGGAATTTGAGGCCAATCTGGGCTGTGTAATCAGACTCTGTCAGGAATAAATGAAACAACAAAACAAAAAAGATATTAGAGGTTTGGATGATCCGTATGGGCATCATGTTGAGTGAAACAAATAAATTACACAAAGACAAATACTAAAAGATTCCATGTGTGTTATTCCTGAACCAAACTGGCTTTGTGTGCTATGTAGTATGCCAATCGCTGAAGTGAGACTTGAGGTAGAGTTCGGTGACATAAAAGGTCACCATCAGATACCTGTACAGACCTAAGGAAAGGGTTGATAGTTTCCATTGGTTTGAGATAGAGAGAAGTGACCTCCAAGGTCCTGAAAAACAACTTAGGCAATTGTTACCATCACCACCAATATGTCAGAAGTCCCTGGGTAGGTATCACAGCTATGTAATTCTGAAATTGATTAAAGCAAGTAACTAAATTCACCAATTGTGCTGAACTGTGAGGAGTAGGTCAACTACAACTGCTTGCTTACTGCTCAAAACCATAAATTCCATGGGGCAAGGGATTGTTTCTGTCTTTTTCCTAGAGCTGAACAATGCTCAATGAAATCAGAAAGGATACTTGGTAAAACAGCATGATATAGGAAAGGGTACCATTTTGGAGAAGACATTTTCTTGTTTGTTTTTGAGATAAGGTCTTCCTATAGTCCTAGCTGGCCTGGAATTCATTATATAGATAAGACTGGCCTCAATCTCACAGAGATCTTCCTGCTTCTGCCTCCTGAGCACTGGGAGTCAGCAAGTTTGGAGAGGAGTGAGATGAACTGAAGGACTCAGCCGGTCCCTCTCCTCTGGTAAATACTGGGAACAATGCCATTTGCCAGCAGCTGCAGCCCTCAGAGCTCCCAGGAGAGATGTCAGGACCCCCATATGTTCTGGTTAGCTTTCCATCGCTGTGATAAAACACTGACCAAATCCACCTGGGGATGGAAGGGTTTATTAGGCCTACACCTTACAGTCCATTATCAAGGGAAGCCAAGGCAGGAACTGAAGCATAGTCCATGGAGGAATGTTGCGTACTAGCTTGCTCCCTTGGCCTGTACTCAGTCTGCTTTTTATATAAGCAGGACTCCCTGCCAAAGGGTGGCACCACCCACAGTGGGCTGGTCCTCCCATATCATTCAATGATTGAGGAAATGCCTCACAGACATGGCCACAGGCCAGTCCAATTGAAATTGAAGTTCCCTATACTCAGGTGTGTCAAGTTGATGACTGAAGCTATCCAAGGGCTTCATCCCATGCGGTTCTCACTCATTCTGCTAATTCCATGCCCTAAACCCCTCCTGGTGAGCACTCCTGGAGAGGTACCCCATGGGAAGGACAGAGCAGTTTACATAGAGGTTTCTCACTTCCCATTCTGCTAGGGGTACGGGTGGCAGCAGAGGGAGGGGAGGCCTTCTGGGTAAATAGGCCTATTCATTTGTAAAGGAAATGTGTTGCCTATGAAGGTCAATACAATATTCCCATCATTCATATACCATGTCAATAGAAGAGCTTGACATTTACAAAAATGAAAGCCAATGTTGATAAAGATCTATTTGATTAAATAGAGAACATCACTTAAAGCGTGAAAGATAACACAAGAAAGAGAGCTTTTAGAAAATTCTAATCTTTCTCTCCTGAGTATTGTAAAAAAAAAAAAAAAGAAAATTCTAATCTAAGCACCAGAGATCATGTTATTTATTGGAAAATAAAAAAGAACAGAAATACATGATCAAGAAAAAAAAATAACACTCAGAAAGTGAGAAATATTAGAAATTTAAAAAGCTGTCCTCTCCCTCCTGAGTGCTAGGATTAAAGGCGTGTGCTACCACACCCGGCATGGATTTTGTTTATTTCTTTTTTTTTTTTTTTTTCTTCTTTTTGCCATGAGGGAACATTTTTAAAAGACCCAGAGAACAAAGAATGGTAATAAAAGAAAAATCATTTAAAGAAATAAATGACAGTTTCCCTGAACCTAAGTGTTTGCACTGAGAAAGAACAAGTAAGTGCATAAGACTGTGAGGGAAGGAGTAAAAGGGAAGAATGATGAGGAAAAGGAGGAGGGAAGGAAGTAGAGGGAGGAGGAGGAGGAGGAGGAAGGGGACAGGGAGAAGAGTAAAGAGGAGGAACAAAATCTTCTAGACATATTTTGGTGAATTTTCAGAACGTAGGCTGGCATCGTGGTATAAACCTGCAGTCTCAGCAGTCAGGAGTGAGGCAGGAGTTTGAGGCCAGCCTGGGCTACATAATTAGACCCTGTCTAAAAAGGAGAAAAAAAAAAATTTCAGAATGCCAAGGTTTAAAAGAAAACCCTAGAGTTTTACAGAAGAAAAAACTTTCTCATGAGAAAAACAAAACAAAACAAAACTTGGCATGAGATATATCTGAAACATTTATATAAAAATAGCTCCAATTTATAAGGAGGAAATAAGACATATTTCAACCTAGACACATATTCACTCAAATAAGCAAATGTGAAAATAAAAATCTCAAAGACTCACAAAGCTTATCTCCAAACTGATCAGAAATCCAAAAAAGAGGGACAGTGTGATGACTGGGTGTTTACGCCTTTATGTGACATATGCTTCCCTTGAACCTTGTTAGCACATTACCCTTCTGATGTGGAATAAACAAAACAAAACAAAACAAGAGGGAGACATGGTATCCAAGAAGCTGTGGAATTAACCTAGGAGATAACAAAGGAACCCACAGGCATTTATGTTACAGGCTTAGAAAACTGTAAAATAAAATACAAATGAAAGGTCTCCAAGAATATCTTTAAGGGAAAATTAATTCCATTACACATGCCAACCTTCTCAAAACCTGGAGATACTTAATAGGAAACTAGAATTTTTGCTGAGTGTGGTGGTGTAATCCCAGCACTCGGAGGCAGAGACAGGTGGATCTCTGTGGGATTGAGGCCAGCCAGGGACTACAGGGAGACCCTGTCCAACAACGACAAAAAGAAAAGGCTAAGAAAGAAACTAGATAGAGCTTTCAATAACCATGTGCAAATTCATAGCCAGCCCTATTCCCATTCTCCTATATATGAGGGAAATTAGACGCTTTGGAGAAAATATGATGTATTGCTGTATAAGAAAGTTGATCCGGGGGCTGGAGAGATGGCCTAGCGGTTAAGAGCGCTGACTGCTCTTACAGAGGACCCGGGTTCGATCCCCAGCACCCACATGGCGGCCGAGAACCGTCTGAAACTCCAATTCCAGGAGAACTCCAGTTCCAGGGGAATCCGACACCCTCTTCTGACCTCCGCGGCA
>VZQC01007275.1:1209793-1282129 GCA_009823505.1 Rhizomys pruinosus | reverse complement strand
AAAAAAAAAAAAAAAAAAAAAAGAAAGTTGAAATCCAAATAGCGGGGGAGGGGAGGCTGGAGAGATGGCTCAGCAGTTAAGAGCACCGACTGCCCTTGGAGAGGACCCAAGTTTGATTTCCATCACCCACATGGCGTCTAAGAACCATCTTTAAGTCCAGTTCCAGGGGACTCTGATACCCTCTTCTGACCTGCTCAGCACTGCAGGACAGGGGTGCACCTACCTACATGCAGACAGTACATTCATACACTAAAAATAATAAATAAAATATCTTTAAAAAAGAAATCCAAATATGGAACTAAAAAAAGGCACATGATTTTGAGCTATATATAGAATTTTGAAAACTAGTCTATTTAGTCAAGCACAGCTCTAATGACACAGTCTTTTCTATGGGTTTAGACTTGTTTCTTGCTTGTGGGGGGCAAAAAAAAAAAAAAGCCTGGCAGTCTTCATTACAGTAGTCACAACAGAATGAAGAGGTAGGAACAGTGATGGAATTAAACAGAAATGGGGACAAGGAAGGAAGCTGGAGAGCCCTGTAGATGCCACAGTGCCCTCTTCTTATGGAGTGGCCGTCAGAGGACGAATCGGTAGGGTGACGGCCCCTGTGGAATGTAATTTGGAGAAGGAGTGGTACAGAGAAAGAAGAGTTGATACCCTATCCTCTGACTTCTTCAGTGAGCCCAGGCCTGATCTTCAGTTTCAGGCAGAAGATGTTTATTCCCCATTACCCCAGAGAAGCCAGACTGAGCTGCTACTATCTGTTTTGAGATCCACAAGCTTACGTTCCAGTTTCTACCTTTATCTACTCTGTTTCTGGTTCTCATAAGTAATGATCCCATTTCTGAGTCATGTTATATCTTTTTCGTTTGGTTTGGTTTTTCTCTTTGTGTCTTAGCCGTTTTGTGTTGTTCTAGCAAAATACCTGAGGTTGGATACTGTGGTGGTTTGAATGAGAATTATTCCCAGTTGGCTCAAGTAGTTGAACATTTGGTCTCCAGTTGGTGGTGCTGTTTGTGGGAGGTGGTGCAGTCTTGCTGGAGGAAGCAACATTGCAGGGGGTGGGCTTTGAGAGTTTGTAGCTTTGATCCACTTCCGCTTTCTTCTCTGTGTTTCCTGTTTGGAGGGAAAACTGATCTTTCGGCTGGCTCTCTAGCCTGACCTCCTGCTGCCAGGCCCTCATGGATGGACTCCCCTTCTGGAAATGTAAGCCCAAATAACTTCTTCCTTCTATAAGTTGACTTTGCTCGTGGTACTTTATTGCAGCCACAGAAAAGTAACTGACACAGCACATTATAAGGAAAAGAGATTTATTTAGTCCACAGTGCTTTTGGGAGTTGAAATTCCAAGGCTGGGCAGCATCAGCTAGCCAGTATCTAGTTACGGACTTCTGGTTGCAGCATAGCATGGCAGATGGCACCTACTATGAGCGTATGTGCAAGAGAGATCAGATGATCAGAGAAAAAGCAAGGCAGCAAACCAGGAAAGATGAACTCACTTTAGAGTCACCTACTCTGGCAGCAACAAATCTTGTCCCAGGAGACCCAGCTTACTATCACAAGACAGGCATTAGTTCTTTCTTACTACCTGATACTCTTTCTTTTTTAAAAATATTTTTACATTTTATTTATTTATTTATTTATTTTCTATGTGTATGAGTGTACTGTCTGCACGTAGGTTTGTGCACCCGTGTTGTGCAATGCCTCGGAGGTCAGAAGAGGGTGTCGGATTCCCCTGGAACTGGAGTTCTTCTGGAATTGGAGTTACGGACGGACGGTTCTCAGCCGCCATGTGGGTGCTGGGAATCAAACCTGGGTCCTCTGCAAGAGCAGTCGGCGCTCTTAACTGCTAGGCTATCTCTCCAGCCCCTCTTTTTTTTTTTTTTAAAGCCAATTTTTTTATTGAAGCTTTGTGCATTTCATACAAAATTTCCAATCAAATCTAGACCCATTTCCCCTCCTTCCCCCCACTCCACCCCACCAGAGCTCATGCATTCTGCCAAACATGTTTTTCATCTTTTTCTCAGTCTCTCTCAAAATTCTCGACGCAGAAGTTTACTGTTTTGAGCCGAAGTTCACCGTTCAGTCAGTTCTCTGACGCAGTCTTTTGTTGTTCTTGCTGTTGTTGTTCCTTCCAATTTGCATCACTCCAAAATATGCATCTATGCATGCCACATATATCTTTTAGCATCTTCAGCTTATGATTTCTTTCTTTCTTTTCTTTTTTCTTTTTTTTTTTTTTTAGGATGAAAGATGTCATGTCTGATGCCTCCTCCTTGGCAAGTCCAAACAACCATCAGTCCTGCCTTTGTGCTCCACACTGGAGTTTTCCCTTCCCATGGTCGCCAAATGAGGTCCAGTAAGCACAGCGTCCTGTCTTGATCCTCTTGTACTGGTCTCTGTGATACAGCTTGGGTAGTGCAACAATGGCAGTCTATACTCTGAAGAGGCTGAAACCCCAGAGGTAGCTCAGTCCACAAGCTGGATGTCTCATCAGTCCCCATCTGGTACTGAAGGTTTGGAGGATTCTTGGAGAGACATGAGTCTTCAGTCCACTTTGGAAGGTTGAAAAGCTGTTTCTCATGTCTTTCGAAGGATGGCAAAAAGCAGTGGCAGCCAGAGAATAGATGCACTTGCCAGTAAAAAATGAAGACAGGCAAAACAACACTGCTCTCTCTCTTTTTTTTTTTTTTTTTTGTCTTTTTACTAATGTCTCAAGTTTTATACCTGAAGTACAATTTCTCAGGCCTTACTGACTATTTATTTTTGGTGATACTACTTTTCTTTTGGATGCTTAAGGCCACACTATTACTCCAGATTAACCAAGGTTTTTGTCTTCTCAAGGTCAGTTGAGGATCTGGTCCTCAGGGGTTTTTTTGGGGGGGGAGCCCCTGGCTCCTTTTGGCTTTTCTTTTCTTTTTTTTTTTGGTCTTTTTGAGACAGGGTCTCCCTGTAGCTCCGGCTGTCCTGGAACTCGCTTTGTAGACCAGGCTAGACTTGATCTCACAAAGATCCGCCTGCCTCTGCCTCCCAAGTGCTAGGATTAAAGGTGTGGGACACCACGCCTGGCTCCTTTTGGCTTTTCAATCACCAGTTCCATCCACTCTAGGACAAAGTCAGGTCTTGCTAGAACAGGCTTCCCTTTATGAAGCATGAGCAGACTTTCCTCTTTATAGACTGGATACTGGCCAAAGTCCCATTAGTGGATCCCCAAGACCTCCCTGCATAGGAACACTGGTGACTCACATTTGCAGGACATTTCAAGAGATGCCCCCATGCATAGTCCCCTGGGACTTAGTTGACCTCTGAGGGCAAGGAACAAAGTTATCCCTAGGACCCTCAGCCAAATTGGTATGGGCATTAAGTATGGTCGTTAAGCATCCAGAAAGGCTGAGTAACACCAGCCTTATACTTTTAACTACTGTATAATATTTTAGAAAAGGCTTGGACAAAAGCTCAAGCAGCCTTATACCCAATACTCTTACATTTTTTTTAATTATTTTTTATCTGTATGAGTATACTGTCTGCATGTAGGTTGGTGCACTCGTGTCGTGCAATGCTGAGGAGGTCAGAAGAGGGCGTTGGATTCCCCTGAAAATGAAGTTAAAGATGGTTCTTAGCCTCCACGTGGGTGCTGGGAATTGAATCCGGGTCCTCTGCAAGAGCAGTCGGTACTCTTAACCACTGAGCCATCTCTCCAGCCCTCTATCCAATACTCTTATTTTGAGGATTAAGTCCTGACATGAGTTTTGGTGGTACCAAACTATATACATAATTTTTTTGGAGACTAGGTTTTAGCTATTTCAGGGTAGACTCCAAGTCACTATGAAGCTGAGGATGACCCCAAACTTAGGATCCTCCTGCCTCCAC
The DNA here is from genome assembly GCA_009823505.1 of Rhizomys pruinosus. Taxonomy (NCBI): domain Eukaryota; kingdom Metazoa; phylum Chordata; class Mammalia; order Rodentia; family Spalacidae; genus Rhizomys; species Rhizomys pruinosus. The sequence continues at coordinate 1,278,260 of VZQC01007275.1, read as the reverse complement.
CACTCAAGCACTGGAAGCATAGACATATGTTACTATATCCAGTTTACTTGATACTGAGGATCAAACCCAGGGCTTTCTGCCAACTGTACTACATCCCCAGGCCCCAAATCATATTTATTTTATTTTATTTTATTTTGTCTTTTCGAGACAGGGTCTCCCTGCAGTCCCAGCTGTCCTGGAACTCACTCTGTAGACCAGGCTGGCCTTGAACTTACAAAGTTCTGCCTGCCTCTGCCTCCTGAGTGCTAGGATTAAAGGCGTGCGCCACCACGCCCGGCCCCAAATTATATTTAAACCACAGTACTTTGCATGCTTTGTTTAGTAATACTTAATGTTTATAGAAGATGAAATACAGGGCTGGAGAGATGGCTCAGCAGTTATGAACACTAACTGCTCTTACAGAGGACCTGGGTTCGATTCCCAGCACCTGCATGGTGGCTAAGAATGGTCTTTAAGCTGGGTGTGGTGGCGCATGCTTTTAATATTAGCACTCAGGAGGCAGAGGCAGGCAGATCTCTGTGAGTTCAAGGCCAGCCTGGTCTACAGAGTGACTTCCAGGCCAGCTGGGGCTATAAGGAGACCCTGTCTCAAAAAAAAAAAAAAAGATGAAATACATCTTACTGTATCATCTTGATATGAAAACCATTGAATGACTTTTATAAAATTTTTCCAAAGAAAAATCTTAAGGGGACTGAAGAAACAGATCAGTGGTTAAGAGCATTTACTGCTCTTAAGGAATTCAGTTCCCAGCACCCGAGAAGCAGTTGGCAACCAACTGTAACTCCATTTCCAGGGGATCTGATATCCTCTTTACAGGCCCCATGTAGAGCATGTAAACTCAGGCAGGCAGTTAGGTAGGCACGTATGCACACTTGCATGCACTCATGCACATAGATAAATTAAAAAAAATAAAATTTCAAGTGTTTCTTCTTGTGAAAAAAAATAAAAGAATAAAAAATTAAAAAGGTTTTAAAATATTGAAAATATATTGGATCTGATGCAACATATGGACATTGTTTAATTATTATTTTCTGTGCATATTGAAATTAAGAACTTTCAAACTAATATCTTGTCTCTTTTCTGAACTGCAAGCCATAGATATTCCATGTCAATGCACATTCCCGTGGCTGTGGTGTTTGAATACGGTCTTCCCAGAAGCAGGGTTTGGGGGAGTGGGGTTGGGTATTGAGGGTGAACAGTTGGAACATGTATTGTTTCTTTTCCCATGCCTCTGGTTCCCTCACGGAATACTTCATATCCTAGTTTGCTTCTCTGTTGCTGTGATAAAACACTGACCAAAACCATCTTGGGGAGGAAAGGATTTATCTCCACTTACACATTACAGTCCGTGCTTGACAGAAGCCAGGACAGTAGCTCAAGCAGGAACCTGGGGGCCAAACCTGAAACAGAGACCATGGAGGAATGCTGTTTAATGACTTGCTCACCCTGGCTTGCTCAGTTACCTTTCTTGTATAGTCCAAGCACATTTGCTTACAGACGGTACTGCTCACAGTGTCTTGACCCCTTTTACATCAATTAGCAATCAATAAAATGCCCCCACAGACAAGGCCACAGGCCAGTTCAATGGAGGAAATCCCTCAATTGGGGTTCCCTCCTTCCAGGTGAGTCTAGATTGTGTCAAGTTGACAGAAACTTGTGGTTCGAGCTCACCTGCACTTGGAGAGGCCAACAGCGCCTGGAGGATTAAAGGGAAGGGGAGGAGGAGCCGGCAGCAGCTTATTGTGGAAGCTGGTGAGAAGACGCAGCATGCCAGCTGGCCGTGAGGACTTCCTGTCCACAGCCTGGTCTGGCCTGACACAGACTCTTGGCCTTGGGGCTCTGGTCACTACCCTGTTATGAGTGCATAAATTCCGTCTGCCAGGGACTGACCACACCCCAAGACAGATTTCACAGACTGGTGGCTTCCTGCAAGCCTCTGTCTAGCTAGACCTGGCCGGCTACTTGATACTCTCTTCCCAGGTTGGTGGTCCAACAGGAGGACCCTATTCCAATCAGTCCCCACTAGCACTCACACACAAGCCTGATGGGCTTAACTTACACATGCGTGGAAAATAAAGGACCTGGAAATCTGGTCAGATGGTCATGGAGAGTTGATTTACTGTTTATGGTCCAGTCTTTTTTTTTTTTTTTTTTTTTTTTTTTTGTCTTTTTGAGACAGGGTCTCCCTGTAGCCCCAGCTGTCCTGGAACTCACTCTGTAGACCAGGCTGGCCTTGAACTCACAAAGATCCACCTGCCTCTGCCTCCCAAGTGCTAGGATTAAAGGCGTGTGCCACCACGCCCGGCTATGATCCAGTCTTTATATAGACAAAATTATATCATCTCTCTCAGCCAATTTTAAACCTCTGCCTCATGCCCCTGTATACATCACTCTCTATTGTCTGGCCTCACATCATGTTTGGGTCACAAGGAGTCACACAAGTTGATAAAAGCCATTCTCAGCCGCATGCCTTTAATCCTAGCACTCGGGAGGCAGAGGCAGGTGGATCTTTGTGAGTTCAAGGCCAGCCTGGTCTACAGAGTGAGTTCCAGGACAGCTGGGGCTACAGGGAGACCCTGTCTCGAAAAGACCCCCCCCCAAAAAAAACCCAATAAGAAAAACTATTCACAATTGTGGGGTAACAAATAAATAAGCAAATCAATAGATTCTGTGGTGCCCTTCAGTCTTTAAAGAATATCATTGGGGCTGGAGAGATAGCCTAGTGGTTAAGAGCACCGACTGCTCTTGCACAGGACCCGGGTTCGATCCCCAGCACCCACATGGTGGCTGAGAACTGTCTGTAACTCCAATTCCGGGAGAACTCCAGTTCCAGGGGAATCCGACGCCCTCTTCTGACCTCCGAGGCATTGCATGACATGGGTGCACAGACCTGCATGCAGACAGTACATTCATACACATAGAAAATAAATAAAATTAAAAAAAATGTTTTTTAAATCATTATGTTTCAAAGCTATTTTGTATTCACTAAGCTGTAGAGACTGCTAACACAAACACACAGTCCTGTGTTTGCTCTAGAAATCCTAATTTTTGGCTGGTCACATGACCACCCAGAATAAAGACTAATTCCTATTGTTCTATAGCTAGATGGGACTATGAGACTAAGTACTAGCCAGTGAAATGTTAATAGAAATGTGAAAGTGTCGGCCAATTTTTGTACATTCCTCTTTTCACTGCTTGGGAATAGGCATGAGATGGTAATGTTATGGTATTGTTAGAGTTGAAGCCTGGGTCCTGGCAGACCTAATGAGCTAGGCTTGGTCATATGTCTTCAATAATTCATCCAAAGCAGCAAGTAACAAGGAAAAGACAGGAGAGTTAATCATGTGGCCACATTGGGAAGAAGAACAAGTAGAGATCCAATGACATCCCAAGGTCATCTTCAGGATCTGACACGAGGTTTAGGTTTAAACAGAGGGCAAGAGGTGTGTATAATTAAGCAATTCTGGTCAAGGGAGGATCTTCCCCATCATTATTGTCTCTCTTGTAAGGCAGTCTGGTGAGTTGTCAGATCTGTATGAAATATCTTTCCTGGAGACAAGTTCCTCCCCTGGCTGGCACCAGGCTCAGGCCTTCCCTTCTCCTAGTATGATATTCCCAGGGAAATGCCAGTGTCTTGGAGATCATGTTTCAGTAGTGTGTTCGCCAAAGGGAGGGGTTCAACTGATGCTTTAGACTGTCTTCATTCCCACCAGGACAGTTACATTAAGAGCCACACCCCCTTCTGGGATCAGGAGGCAGCTCCCGAAGAACCCACGAGAAGAGCAGTGAAGTCCTGGATCCGGTGCTCGTGCACCTGGAGAGCTGACCGGAGCCACCTACTTCAGGGCTTATTGGGATTATGGGAGGATGAGAGATATGGGGGGATGGGCACGGGTGGAGGGAGTGTGGGGCGGTGGTGGTGGGTTGTGTATACATATGTGTAGGACAGATATGTTTGTTTCATTCAGCTAAATACTGGCTGATTTAATAGTCTGTAAAGAATCTGCATACATTGGTTTTTGTTTTTTACTGGCTCAGGTGATATAGATAGGAAGTATCTAGCTTGCTGTGCCTTTCTTTTTCAGTGTATGAAATACCACCATATACATATACTTACCATATACTTTTTATGAATTATCTCATTCAACTTTGACCTAAGATACTAGCATTATTTCATCTTAAATGAGAAATGGCTGAGGATTGATCTCAAGGCCTCCTATACACTGGGAAACCGTTCTGCCACTGAGCTACATGCCTAGGCCTTGTTTTGTTTTCTGAGATATATATAGCCCAAGCTGGCCTTGAACTGGCTATGTAGCCCAAGCCAAGCTACATGCCTAGGCCTTGTTTTGTTTTCTGATATATATATCACCCAGGCTGGTCTTAAACTGGCTGTGTAGCCCAAGCTGATTTTTAACTCATGATTCTCCCGTCTCAGTTTCTCAAGTGTTGGGATTATAGATATGAACCACCACACCTGGCCTTGTGTAACTTCTTTTGAATGCTGAGTCTATTGCCCACATACTTAACAAAAAGATATTAATGTTAATAACTTTTAATACATGCAGATAGAGAGAGAAGGCAAATTCAAGAAAGGCTGGGCTGAACTGAGCAGGGAGCCTGCCAGAGTAGAAGTGGGGCAGGCGGGGCTGGGATGCGGCAGTCTGTCAGCGTTCTGAGCACCTTTCAGTGGTGCTGCCTAGTGCAATTTTCTTCTCTTTCACTGATGTACTTTGAAATTGTGATTGATGAATGAATTCTTTTTGAAGTTTGGTAAACCACAGCTCTTGTTTGTACTTTTGTCAAAATTGTTCTCTTTAAATTGCTACATATGGATTTTCTTTCTGTTTTGTCTTAACCATTTTTGAACTCATAAAAATGTTATCCATCATCGGTGTATATTACCTCTGGAAAGCAGATACACTGAGGTACATCTTATCTTATTGACTCACATCTAAATTCATCATGAGACAGAAGAAAATGACATAGCATAAAAATAACTTATCATCTTCAGGATTGTACTTGGAGATATTATGTATGAGTTCAGCTACAAATGAGGTCAAACAAAAGATTTTTTAATTCCCTTTTATAAACTAACAGACCAGCATGTAAGCATTCCTTGTCAGTGTGGTTGTGCACATGTGCACGTAGTAGGGGGAAGCAAGAGGATTACAAGTTCAAGGCTAGCCTAGGGTACCTGAGACCTTATCTCAAAAAAACCTGAAAATGAAAACATACATTTTTTAAGGTCTTTTAGAAAATGGAATAGTCAGCAAACACTGTTGGTGTATCATGAAAACAACTCTCCCTCATCCCCCCCTCTCTCTTTCTCTCTTCTCTCTCTCATCAGGTCTGGCTATGTAGCCTATGCAGGCCTTGACTCAAGGTCCTTCTGTCTCAGCCTCCTGAGTACTGGGATTACAGGCATGTACTATCATGCTTATATGTTCTCTTAATTCCTTATTTCTAACCTGGAGAAATCAGCTTCCATGCCCATTTCAAACAACTTATATTTTGACAACTGGCCCAAATCAGATTATACTTTGCTGTGAAATTCTGCAGTAAAATCTCACGCCTCTGTATGATACTCAAATATGAACCTGGTCATCCTTTTAACTGAGTCTTACGGATGAAAATATCACTTAGAACCCAATCCTACGTATTATAACCTTGAGTCATTCTTGCAAATTGGGTTCTCTGAGTCATTTTTTTCTTGATGCATTTTGACAATTGCATCAGTTTTCTTTTTAAAAAATTTGGTTATCCAAATAATAGGTTATGAACCACTCAAGTAGCTCTTGAGCAATTTCTGTAGCATTACTAGTATAAAAGAAATGGCTAAGGGGGCTGGAGAGATGGCCTAGTGGTTAAGAGCACCGACTGCTCTTGCAGAGGACCTGGGTTCGATCCCCAGCACCCACATGGCGGCTGAGAACTGTATGTAACTCCAGTTCCAGGAGAACTCCAGTTCCAGGGGAATCCAACACCCTCTTCTGACCTCCGTGGCATTGCACGACGGGTGCACAAACCTACATGCAGACAGTACATTCAAATAAATAAATAAATAAATTAATTAATTAATTAATTAATAAGAATTGGCTAAATATAAAAGAAAGTCAAAGAGACAAACAATTGTTTTGATTACAAAGAAAAAAGTAAACTTTGCAGCCGGGCGTGGTGGTGCAAGCCTTTAATCCTAGCACTGGGGAGGCAGGGGCAGGTGGATCTTTGTGAGTTCAAGGCCAGCCTGGTCTACAGAGTGAGTTCCGGGACAGCTGGGGCTACAGGAAGACCCTGTCTCGAAAAATAAATAAATAAATAAATAAATAAATAAATAAATAAACTTTGCAATGGAAAAGCATTGCAGATAAAAAGAAAAGGCAAAGTATAAATTTGTAGAAATATTTAAGATAAAAATAGAAATCTCCCAGAAATAACGTAAAAAGCAAAGAACCCTGGAAAAATTACAGACAAATAATTTACAGAATTAAAAACAAATGTAAGGGCTGGAGAGATGGCCTAGCAGTTAAGAGCACCGACTGCTCTTGCAGAGGACCTGGCTTCGATCCCCAGCACCCACATGGCAGCTGAGAACCATCTTTAACTCCAGTTCCAGGGGAATCTGAAGCCCTCTTCTGACCTCTGCGGCATTGCACGACACGGGTGCACAGACCTGCATGCAGATAGTACATTCATACACATAAAGAATAAACAAATAAAATCCCTTAAAAATTAAAAAAATGTAAACAGCCAACAAATGTTAAAAGTTACTGTCTTGGGATGGAGAGATGGCTCAGTGGTTAAGACCACTGTCTACTCTTGCAGAGGACCCAAGTTCAACCCCCAACACCCACATGGTAGCTAACAACTGTCCTAACTCCAGTTCCAGGGGATTCAACACCCTCTTCAGAACTCCTCAAGCTTTGCATGACATGGGTGCACTTTCATACATGCAAGCAATACACTCATACATATAAAATTTAAAGGTTACTGTCTCCGGCAAAAAAAGAAATGCAATTTGGAATGGAGAAAGGTTTTAAATGCCTCATGTTAGCAAATGTTTAGATAGATGTGAGAGGATGCCCTGAATAGAGTGAAGCACCGGTTTCTCTTCAGACCCTGTGAACCTTTTACCTTTTACTTTCCAGAGAGAAAGCATGTGGACTGTCACGAGTATGATGTACCAGTAGATCTAGAGTTGACAATAATCAACTGAGTATTTCAATGTACCTGGTGGATAGGAGTCTAAATGTCTCTAACACAAAGAATGACATACATCTGAGGTAACATAAGTGCCAACTATCCCAGTCTGATCATTGCACCTGGTGTACATGCTTTGAGAGGTCACATGGTACCCATAAAAGTGTGCACTTGCTGTAAGCTAGTTAAAAAAAAAAATACACTTAAAAAACACGATGCCAACTCTGCATTTTTCATAGATGTTGTGTTGAGGAGGATTGTGCTGTATTTCTAGACCCCCCCTTTAAATACAATACTGTTGGCAACAGTGCAACTGACAGATGTCTTCTAATTCATGTAGGAGCACACATTTCCTCCTACTTTCTAGAAATCAGGTTAGCAATATGTGTCAAATGTATTTTTGCCATATTTCATGCCAATATTTTATATGTAGGTATTCGACTTATGAAAGTGATCTTTTTTATTTATTTTTTTAAATTTTTTATTTATTTTTCTCTGTGTGTATGAATGTACTGTCTGCATGTAAGTCTGTGCACCCATGTCGTGCAATGCTGCGGAGGTCAGAAGAGGGTCTCGTATTCCCCTGGAACTGGAGTTCTCCTGGAACTGGAGTTACAGACGGCTCTCAGTCGCCATGTGGGTGCTGGGAATCGAACCCGGGTCCTCTGCAAGAGCAGTCGGCACTCTTAACTGCTATGCCATCTCTCCAGCCCCAGAAGTGATCTTATATATGGTTAAAGATTTATTACAAAGAAACTCTTCAGAATGCTATTAATAATAGTGACAAATTGAAACTAATGTAAGGTCAATATGAGAGTGGTTAAAATAATTATGATCAAACATGGAAGAGAACAATATGAAATCGCTCAATTTCTTTTTACAAAGGCTTGCCAATAACATGGGGAAATGCTTCTAAATGGAGAGAGAAAATATAGTAGGGACTGGAGAGATGGCTCGGAAGTTCTGCTCTTGTAGAGGACCTGGGTTTGGTTCCCAGCACTCACATGGAGGCTAACAACTGTCCATAACTCCAGTTCTAGGGGATATGACACCCTCTTCTGGCCTCCACGGGCACTGTACAAATGTGGTTTAGGCAAAAGACTCATGCACATAAAGTAAAAATAAAAGTTTTTTTTTAATACAACAAAGAAGAAAAAATGGACTGTGGCAGACACAAGTAAATCCAGCACTCTACAATGTGCAGGCAGGATGGTCAGAGGATCAAAGTCATTTTCAGCTATTTAGCAAGTTTTGAGGCCAGCCTGGAATACATGAGACCCTTCCTCAAAAAAATTAAAAAAAAAAAAAAAAAAAGAAGAGGAAATCTGGTCCAAAGACTTGACTTCAGAATGAAAGAGGCAAAGTGCATGGATTTAAGGTGATAAAACTCAGCATCAAGATGAGGGATGTGATCCTAGAACCAGAGACTGAAGAGAAGACTCAAGATGCGGGGAGGGGATCCTCAAGACCAGAAGGGGAGGGGAAGGCCTAGAATGAAACAGGAAATAAGAAAGGGGATGAATGAAGAAAGGGGGGCAGAATGCAGACGAAGTCCATCCTTAATAACGGACGGCAGAAACTGCAGCGTGGGAAAAAGGTTCCAGCAGATAGGCAAGCATGTGCTCAGCTCCACTGGGAAGGGAGGCTTTCCGGGGCCAACCTTTTTCCACTATGTAGAGAAAGAAGATGGGCAGGAAATACACTAAAATTCCCAGTGACCTTGGCTGAGCCCTGGATTGTGGGAAATTGTAAATTTACTCCCTCATATCTTTGTATATTTTTATAATAGCACAAAACATTTTAAAGAATTTTGACTGTAGGGGCTGGAGAGATGGCCTAGCGGTTGAGAGCGCCAACCACTCTTGCAGATCCACAGCACCCACATGGCAGCTGAGAACCGTCTTTAACACCAGTTCCAGGGGAATCTGACGCCCTCTTCTGACCTCTGCGGCATTGCACGACATGGGTGCACAGACCTACACGCAGACAGTACATTCATACACATACAAAAAAAATTTTTTTTTAATGAATAAATCCTTAAAATGTTAAAAAAAGAATTTTGGCTGTAGAAAATCAGCTTTTTATTCTATTTCTGTCAAATTCAGAAATATAACATGGGGATAAAAATAAAAAATATTTTAATTAATATTCTGTAAGTCCATTCCTAATTGCCTCATGGCATTGAAGTAATTTATTAACCTGAGAATTTCTCAAATACATGTTTCGTTTTGAGACAAGGTGGTGCACTTTGCATTCCAGGCTAGCCTCAAACACGCGGTATTCCTGCTTTAGCCTTCCAAGACCTGGTATTTAAAACATGATTTTAAAAGCTGTTTGGTAGGTATGACTGTCAATGGATAAGTTTTATCTTTGATAACTGCTGCTAAAACATTCATTTGAAGTATGATGTTCTATAGTATACTAGGATAATTGTAGTTAATAATTCTGTTTGAAAATAGCTATAGGAAACAATTCTGATGTTCCCAGTATAAGGAAATGATGAAAGTTTACGGTGATGGAAATGCTCATTGTCCTGATTTGACTAGGGCACACTGTATACATGCATGGAAATATCACCTAATGTCATGGAGAAATTCTTTGAGCAGCTAAGAGATCAGACATTCACCCAGGAGAGAGTTGGAAAGCTCGTTCATTCTTTCACATGCATGTGGTCCCAGAATTACCAACCAAGGCTTTAAGATTTTCTGGTCCCTGAGCAGAAGTAGAGATGGGGGTTATATAGCCTTTTCACGCTATCACTTTATGGCTGATACCTGGGACCCATGTCTCTTTTTTTCACAATGATCCATATTGTCTCAGGAAAATCCCTGCCTGAGTTCACTTGGTTATCATAGCTTACAAAGTAGATATCCCAGGCACGGGTCAAGACATCGGCTGCCTGATCTATAGTCAGGTCAGGCTAATTGGGCTAGGAATCAGTCAAAAGGTCATTGCGGTTTACAAAAACAGATACCACCTGCAGAAGTTTAGGTATCTGTCACATTTGATCTACACTTTTCTTGGACTAATTGGACCAGGTACCTCATTAAACCATTTGGTGAAGTTTCTTAGTTTTACATCTTTATCAGCAGTTAGAAATAGTGAGTAGAGATCATCACAGAGTTTCAAGATGTTAAAGAGTAATAAAACATCTCAGGGCATTGCAGAGCAATAAAACATCACTGAGTAGTAAAACATCACAAGGTTACATTTTTAAGCTATCTAGTAAGTGAAACAAAAGAAACCTACAAAATGGTCTAAGCTTAAAAGAAGATTATGGGGCTGGAGAGATGGCTCAGCGGTTGAGTGCCAACTCCTCTTGCAGAGGACCTGGGTTCGATTCCCAGCACCCACATGGCAACTAAGAACTGTCTTTAACTCCAGTTCCAGGGGAATCTGATACCCTCTTCTGACCTCCGTGGCATTGCATGACATGGGTGCACCAACCTACATGCAGACAGTACACTCACACACACAAAAATAATAAATAGGGGCTGGAGGGATGGCCTAGCAGTTAAGAGCACTGACCACTTTTGCAGAGGACCCGGGTTCGATCCCCAGCACCCACATGGCGGCTGAGAACTGTCTGTAACTCCAATTCCAGGAGAACTCCAGTTCCAGGGGAATCTGACACCCTCTTCTGACCTCCGCAGCATTGCACGACATGGGTGTACAAACCTACATGCAGACAGTACATTCATACACATACAAAAATAAATAAATAAAATAAATAAAAAAATAATAAATAAAAAAGAATATAGTTATAAGAACATAACATCTTGGGGCTGGAGGGATGGCTCAGCAGTTAAGAGAACTGGCTGCTCTTTTAAAAAATTTTTTTTTTAATTTTATTTATTTTTGTATGTGTATGAATGTATAGTCTGCATGTAGGTCTGTGCACCCATGTTGTGCAATGCCGTGGAGGTCAGAAGAGGGTGTCGCATTCCCCTGGAACTGGAGTTCTCCTGGAATTGGAGTTACAGATGGTTCTCAGCTGCCATGTGGGTGCTGGGGATCGAACCTGGGTCTTCTGTAAGAGCAGTCAGTGCTCTTAACCGCTAGGCTTTATCTCCAGCCTCAACTGGCTGCTCTTGCAGAGGACCTGGGTTTGATTCCTAGCACTCACATGGTGGCTAACAACTGTCGGTAACTCCAGTTTGAAATCTGATGTGCTCTCTGACTCTGTCAACACAGGTACACTTATCCATATGCAGGTGATACACTCATATACATAAAATAAAAATAATAAAATTTTTATTAAAAAATAAGAATATAACATCTCCAACACATCCTGAAAGTACATACAATATTATGTAGAAACTAAAAGTAATAGGGACTGAGAATGTTACTCAGTTTGCAGAGTACTAGCCTAGAATGCACGAAGCCTGGGATTTGACCTCCAGCACTTCATAAGTCAGCATGGTGGCACGGATGTTGATAAGCTTGTTGTCCCACTACTAGAGAGATAGAGGCAGGAGAATTAGAAGTTCAAGGTCATCCTTAGTGGCATAGCAAGTTTGAGTCCAGCTTGGGCTACAATAAAGGACAATTCACCCAGTCATTCATTGCTTCCATTGGCTGTGGAGGGTATTCCAAGATGAAATTATTCTCTCTGTCTTATCTTCAAATGCTCTACATGGCCTATACTCTAGGAACACTGCGAAGTGAAGCAAAGCAGAAGTCTCAAGGGACCAAGAGAATATTCCTGCACTCAGAGACCAGAGAGTAGAGATGATATTGGATGGAATTCCAACAGCTAGAAAGGGGAGGACACTGCCATCTCTCTCAGGGTGGGAATATGTTGATCATATTCCTGTGCATTCCATCATTACCCAGTAGTCTCTGTTACCTCAGAGACATTCTGCAAGAATTTACTAACTAATGAACAATTGTGGGCAAAGTAGAGAGAGGGAGTGGATAACAATTTTTTCAGAGACAGAGAAACAAGACAGGCTATTTATTTATTTATTTATTTTTGGTCTTTTCAAGACAGGGTCTCCCTATAGCCCCAGCTGTCCTGGAACTCACTCTGTAGACCAGGCTGGCCTTGAACTCACAAAGATCTGCCTGCCTCTGCCTCCCAAGTGCTAGGATTAAAGGCGTGCGCCACCAAGCCCAGCGACAAGGCTGTTCTTACAAAAAGCTAGTATAGTTAACTCTTGCTGAATCCGAAGCAGAATGCTGGATATTTATTTATTTATTTATTTATTTATTTATTTATTTATTTGTTGTCTTTTTGAGACAGGGTCTCCCTGAAGCCTCAGCTGGCCTGGAACTCACTCTGTAGACCAGCCTGGCCTTGAACTCACAGAGATCCACCTGCCTCTGCCTCCCGAGTGCTAGGATTAAAGCTGTGTGTCACCATGCTGGGATTAAAGATGGTTCTTAGCTGCCCTGTGGGTGCTAGGAATTGAACTTGGGTCCTCTGCAAGAGCAGCCTGTGCTCTTAACTGCGGAGCCATCTCTCCAGCCCCAAATGTTGGAAATTTAAGTGGGAAAGTTATTACAAGTCTGTGCAAGATTAAGAGATATTCATTCAGTTAGAGAATACTTTGGGATAGTGGGCTGGGAATATTGACTGAGATTAATTTTTAAAATCAGTAAGATAGAGATCAAAGGTGAAGAAATTAATAACTAGAGAGAGGGTAATTGACAATGTGGAAGAATATTGTTATTTTTACTGTAGTAATATTTTAGTTATGTTTAGAGTATATTCCTAAGGAAATATCTGCCGGGTGTGGTGGTGCATGCCTTTAATTCCAGCACTCAGGAAGCAGAGGCAGGTGGATCTCTGTGAATTCAAGGCCAATCTGATCTACATAGCAAGTTCCAGCCAGCTGGGTCTACAGGGAGACCCTGTCTCAAAAAAGACATAAATAAATAAATAAATAAATAAATAAATAAATAAATAAATGGCAGCCTGATGGCTAAATTTGTCTTAAAACCATCCTAGAGGTGAGGAGCAGGGATACAGTTGAAACAAGGACATCCACCTATTGACACCTGCTTATATTAGTTATTTTTCATGCTGCCAACAATACCTGACAAAATCAACTTAAGGGGGGGAAGGATTTACTTGGTTCATAGTTTCAGGAAGTCTAATCCATCGTGGTAGGAAGGTCTGGGGCCACAGTAGTGTGTGGCATCTTTGTAAATCAGGATGGAAGTAGGGCTGTTTGCTGCAACCCTCGAAGAATACCCCACACCAGTGAGGCACCTCTGCCAGTCATGCTCTACCACCTCCCCAAACAGTGCCACAAGCTAATGGCCAGATGTTCAAACACTTGAGCCTGTGAGAACATTTGGAAGTTGAACCATGCCATACTAAACCTGGAAGATCACAAAGGAACTTTCTGGGATGATGAAAATGTTCTATATGTTGATTGGGAGTGGCAGTTAAAGAGCTATGCACATAGGTGGTATGCACCTGGAATTCCAATACTTGGGAGGGAGAGGCAGGGAGACTATGACTTCTAAGCCAGACTGAGCTATATAACAAGACCTAGTTTCAAAATAAATAAAAACATTGTCGGGCATGGTGGCACATGATTTTAATCACAGCACTTGAGGGACAGAGGCAGGCAGATCTCTGTGAGTTGGAGGCCAGCCTGGTCTACATAGTGAATTCATGGCCAGCTAGGACTACATAGTGAGACCTGTTTCAAAACAAAGAAAAAAAAAAGTAAGAAATTAAACAAATCACAATCTCCAGCAACAAAAGAGGTACATTTGTTTTAAAAATCCATATATTTTACTATATAAATTTTATGAAGAAAACTGCATGATTAACTTCATCTTCCCAGTTCTCATTTAAAAAATATTTTATTGGATTTGAGATCTCCTGAGCCCAGCGGCAGGTGCCGGGGCGCGGGCTGAAGAGCGCCCCCCCCCCCAACTGAGATTACGAAGAAGCATCTGAAGGAGGCAAGCAAAGCAAGCCTTCAACACAGTGAAGAGGCATTTAGGACTCACATTGGAATACAGGCAAGGAGAAGCCCATATGCCAGGATCACGAAGAAGAGACTACACTGGAAAGGGGCAGGATAATCCCACGCCAAGCTTTACCAACCCTATGGATGACTCCTGCAGTGGGATCCCCCCGGGGATGCCCCAGGACACAGACATCAGAAACACAATTGGGAACATACTTAAAGAACTACAAGATCATAAAGAACAAATTAAAGAACTAAGAAAAGAGAATGAGGACCGAGAGAGAGAGAATGACAAGCTCCGGAAGGAAGTAGAAACACTGAAAAGATCCCATGCTGAAAAAGAAAAAGAAACCAACCAGCAAACAAAAGAGCTACAAAAAGAGATCGAGAAGCTCCAAAAAGAAATAGAAACACTAAAGAAATCAGAAGAGGAAATGAAAAAGGAAATCAAACACTCATCCATTCAAGAGGAAAGGAATGAAAAAAGCCTCAGAAGCAGAATGGAGGAAGCAGAACAAAGAATATCAGACCTGGAGGACAACACAGAACAACTAAAAACCTCAAGGAAAGATTATGAAAAATTTAAAAATACACAAAAATGGAACAACCAGGAGCTGTGGGACACTATGAAAAGATCAAACCTCCGCATCATAGGAATAGAGGAAGGAGAAGAATCCCAAGAGAAAGGTATTGATCAGATCTTCAACAGAATAATAGATGAAAACTTCCCCAAACTAAAAAAGGACAAACCAATACCAATACAAGAAGCACATAGAACTCCAAACAGACAAGATCAGAAAAGAAATTCTCCACGCCACATCATAGTTAAAATGCTGGACACCCAAAACAAAGAGAAAATTCTTAAAGCGACAAGAGAAAAACAACAAGTGACCTATAAGGGGAAACCTATCAGAATAACAACGGACTTCTCACAGCAAACGATGAAGGCAAGAAGAACCTGGAGCAAAGCATTCCCAGTGTTGAGGGACAATGGATGCCAGCCCAGGTTACTATACCCAGCAAAAATGTCAATCATAGTGGAAGGAGAGAGGAAAATCTTCCATGACATAAACAACTTGAAAGAATACATGTCCGGAAAACCAACCCTTCAGAGAATACTTGAAGCAATCCAAAGAACAGAAGAAAGGAGCAACCAACCCCAGGCAACTAGAAGGAGAAATCAATAAAAGCATAACTGCAGAAGTAGAAACCTAAATCAAAACCGCAGATGGATAATAAGGCAAAAGGAAGCAACACAAACCTATCAGTCATAACCTTAAATATTAATGGACTAAATTCCCCAATCAAAAGACATAGACTGGGAGACTGGATTAGGAAACAGAATCCATCGATATGCTGTCTGCAAGAAACACATCTTACCTTCAAGGACAGGCACCACCTTAAAGTGAAGGGATGGAAAAAAATATTCCAAGCAAATGGTACCAAAAAGAAAGCAGGTGTTGCTATTTTAATATCGGATAAAATAGACTTCAAAGTAAAAGAAATCAGAAGAGACAAAGAAGGCCATTACATTTTCATCAAAGGAACAATCCACCAAGAAGATTTCACAATTATGAATATATATGCCCCAAATTCTGGTGCACCAAACTTTATAAAGACAATTCTCCAGGACCACAAGTCACAGACTAACCCCAGCACACTCATAGTGGGAGATTTCAATACCCCACTGAGTCCTTTGGATAGGTCAACAGGACAAAAAATAAACAGAGAGACATCTGAACTGAACGATATGATACACCAAATGGACCTCATAGACCTCTACCGAACATTCCATCCTAATACCAGAGAATACACTTTCTACTCAGCACCCCACGGAACATTCTCCAAAATCGACCACATCCTGGGACACAGAAGAAACCTCTACAAATACAAAAAGATTGAAATAATTTCATGCATCCTGTCAGACCACAGTGCAATGAAGCTCAACATCAACACCAGGACAAGCCCTCCTGCCTACAAGAACACATGGAGACTAAACAACACACTCTTGAATAATGAATGGGTCAAGGAAGAGATAAAGAAAGAAATAAAAACATTCCTGGAACTGAATGACAATGACAATACAACACAACAAAACTTATGGGATACCTTAAAAGCAGTCCTAAGAGGGAAATTTATAGCCCTGGGTGCCTACATTAGAAAAACAGAAAGAGCACAAGTGAATGATCTAACACTACAGCTAAAAGCACTTGAGAGGCAACAACAGATGAACCCTAAACGCAACAGACAGGAAGAAATAACAAAAATCAGAGCAGAAATCAATGAAATAGAAACAAAGAAAACAATACAAAAAATCAATGAAGCCAAAAGTTGGTTCTTTGAAAGAATAAACAAGATAGACAGACCTCTAGCCCAGTTAACAAAAAGAAAGAAGGAACAACTCCAAATCAATACAATCTGTGATGAAAAGGGAAATATCACAACGGACAAGGAAAAGATCAAGAAAATTATATGGGAATATTACAAGAACCTATATTCTACCAAGTTTGAAAATCTAGAAGAAATGGATGAATATCTGAAATCTTGGGAATCACCAAAGCTTGGCCAAGAGGAGACCAGCAGCTTAAACAGACCCATAACATATGAAGAAATAGAGGATGTAGTAAGAAGCCTCCCAACTAAAAAAAGCCCAGGCCCAGACGGTTTCACAGCAGAATTCTATAAAACATTTCAAAAAGACCTACAACCATTATTTCTGAAACTGTTTAGAAGTATACAATCAGAGGGAATTCTCCCAAATTCCTTCTATGAAGCCAACATCACTCTATTACCAAAACCAGGCAAAGATACAACTAAAAAGGAGAATTATAGACCCATCTCCCTCATGAACACAGATGCCAAAATTCTAAACAGAATACTGGCAAATCGCATACAGACCCACATCAAGAAGATCATCCATCATGACCAAGTTGGATTCATACCAGAGATGCAGGGATGGTTCAACATACGAAAATCAATAAACATCATCAAACACATAAACGGAATCAAAGACAAAAACCACACCATCATCTCAATTGATGCTGAAAAAGCCTTTGACAAAATCCAGCATCCCTTCATGCTTAAAGTCCTAGAAGGAATTGGATTGGAGGGATCATTCCTCAATGTAATCAAAGCCATATACAGGAAACCCACAGCCAATATCATCCTAAATGGGGAAATGACGGAAACATTCCCTTTAAAGGTAGGAACTCGGCAAGGCTGCCCCCTATCACCACTCCTCTTCAATATAGTGCTTGAAACACTTGCTAGAGCAATAAGGCAAGAAAAGGATATTAAAGGAGTACTAATTGGAAAAGAGGAAGTCAAACTATCCCTATTTGCTGATGATATGATTGTTTACTTAAGAGATGCAAAAAACTCCACCAGAAAACTCCTAGAAACGATTAACAGCTTCAGCAAAGTGGCAGGATACAAAATTAACCTTAGAAAATCAATGGCCTTTCTTTACACCAAGAACAAGCAACTGGAGAAAGAATTCAAAGAGACCTTCCCACTCACAATAGCCTCAAAAACAATAAGATACCTAGGAACAAACCTAACCAAAGACACCAAAGACCTCTACAACAAAAATTTTAAACCCTTAAAGAAAGAAATTGAAGAAGACCTCAGAAGATGGAAAAACCTCCCATGCTCATGGATTGGGAAAATTAACATTGTAAAAATGTCCATTTTACCAAAACTCTTGTATAGATTTAATGCAATCCCAATCAAAATCCCCAAGAGTTTCTTCACAGGCTTGGAAACAAAAGTTCTTAAATTCATTTGGAGAAACAAAAGACCCCGAATAGCCAAATCAATCCTGAGTGAAAAGAGCTACACAGGAGGGATCTCTATACCAGATTTTAAACTATACTACAGGGCTATAGTCATAAAAACAGCCTGGTACTGGCACAAAAACAGACCTGTTGACCAATGGAACAAAACCGAAGATCCAAATCTGAGCACATACAATTTCAGCCATCTCATATTTGACAAGGGGGCCAAGAAACCACAATGGAGAAAAGACAGCATCTTCAGCAAGTGGTGTTGGCAAAACTGGATCACCACTTGTAGAAGAATGAAATTAAACCCCTACCTCTCACCCTGTACAAAAGTCAACTCCAGATGGATTAAAGACCTCAACGTGAAACCCCAAACTCTGAAGGTGATAGAAGAAAAAGTTGGCAGCAGACTACAAGACATAGGCGTAGGAAAAGACTTCCTAAATCAGACAGCAGCTGCACAAGAATTAAGGTCGACAATTGACAAATGGGACCTCATCAAACTCAAAAGCTTCTGTACATCAAAAGAAACAATCAAGGAAGTGAAGAGAAATCCCACAGAGTGGGAGGAAACCTTCACTGCAGATACATCTGACAAAGCATTGATTTCCAGAATATATAAACTACTCAAAAAACAAAGAAAAAAGAAAACAAATGACCCGCTCAATAGATGGAGCAAAGAACTGAACAGAGACTTCACAAGCGAGGAATTAGAGATGTCTGAGAAACACCTCAAGAACTGCTCAACATCACTAATCATTAAGGAAATGCAAATGAAAACCACTTTAAGATATCATCTTACTCCAATAAGACTGGCTAGGATCAAGAAAACAAATGATACCAAGTGCTGGAGAGGTTGTGGGGAAAGGGGAACACTCATCCACTGCTGGTGGGAATGTAAACTCGTACAGCCACTATGGAAAGCAGTGTGGAGAACCCTTGGAAGACTTGGAATGAACTTGCCACCCGACCCAGCCATACCACTCCTGGGCATGTACCCTCAAGACTCACCCCACCACAGAGATACATGCACGGCCATGTTTATTTCAGCTCTCTTCACAATAGCAAGGAGCTGGAACCAACCCAAATGCCCCTCAACTGATGAGTGGATAGAGAAAATGTGGTACATCTACACAATGGAGTTCTATGCAGCAGTAAAGAAAGACGACATCACGAGCTTTGCAGGAAAATGGCTGGAGCTAGAGGACATCATGCTGAGTGAAGTAACACAGTCCCAGAAAAACAAACGACGAATGGTATCCCTCATCTGTGGATGCTAGTGCCAACTACCCAGTTGTAAGTATTTCTTGTGTAGGGCCCCCTGAGCTTTTGTACAAAGCAGTTGGGCATAATACATTTTGGAAACAACAACAACAACAGAAAAGACTGCATCAAAGAACTGACTGAGACGGTGAACTTCTGCTCAAAACAGTCAACTTCCCCATGGAAAATACTGAGAAAGACTGAGAGATGGAAAGCATGTTTGGCAGAATGCATGAGCTCTGGCGGGGTGGGGGAATGAGCGGGAACATGGGTCTAGATTTGTTAAAAATAAATAAATAAATTTATGTGAAAAAAAAATAAAAATATATATTTTATTTATTATTTTTATTTTACATGCATGAATGTTTTGCCAGCATGTATATAAGTGTACCACGGGCGTGCAGTGCCCAAGGAGACCAGAAGAGGGTGTTAGATCCCCTAGAACTGGAGTTACAGATGGTTGTTAACTACCATGTTGCTGCTGGGAATCAAACCCAGGTCCTCTGGAAGAACAGTAAGTGTTCTTAACCGCTGAGCCATCTCTCTAGCCCCACTATATCTCATTTTTAAGGTTTCAAATTTTCATAACTAAAAACATGGAAGGAGTAAAAGGAAAAAGAAAAGAATGAGAGAAGGGAAGAAATCAACTCTAGTCTTAAAAGCAGGAAAATTATGTAAATTATAAGCAGGCACAGAATAGAAGGAGGCAGATTAAGAGCGAGCCACACCTCTCAGGTTAACACAGGCAAGGCGTGACTGTGCCTCATTGGAGCATTTCAGCAGCGCAGAGGGCAGGATGGGTGGCTTTGATCTGTGCTTGAAAGAGTGCAAAAGAGAATTCATTCCATTTCCTTCCAGCCCAGTTCCCATTTTCTGTGACCACCTTCACCACCATCATCTGCAAGATGCTACTTGCTATTCTCATCCATAAGTTCCATTTTGTGTGTGTGTGTGTGTGTGTGTGTGTGTGTGTGTGTGTGTGTGTGTGTGTGGTGGGGGGGATTAGCAGTTTTCCTCGATGTGCTTTTGCCTATGAAATTGAGACTTCATCAGATTTCTTAGAAAGATACCAGGGAGGAAAGGTATTTAAGACTTTCCAGGGTAGGGCTTAATCCTAAAGAAATCTGGCAAGGAGATTGTTGACCTTAAGCGTCTTGCTTCTGTGTATGTGGAACAGATTACATTGCCATTTCATATCTGTAGATTTCTGATTTTATTTATTTATTTATTTATTTATTTATTTAGTTAGTTAGTTAGTTAGTTAGTTAGTTATTTAGTTAGTTAGTTATTTAGTTAGTTAGTTAGTTTGGTCTTTTTTGAGACAGGGTCTCCCTGTAGCCCCAGCTGTCCTGGAACTCGCTCTGTAGGCCAGGCTGAACTTGAACTCACAAAGATCCGCCTGCCTCTTCCCTGCCTCCGGAGTGCTAGGATTAAAGGCCTGCACCTCCATGCCTGGCTCTGATTTTATTTTAATATATTTACTGTGTATGCATATTTTCTAAAGGTGTGGTGTCTAAAAATGATCATGGGGGTATTTGGTATGAAAGCTAAGTAACAGCAATGGTTGAGGGAAATCTTCATGGCAAGATTGACTAGCCTTGACTGTGTAAAAATAGTAATAGGCTCCAACGTGGTGTGAGCTTTGCGGGTGGGGAAAGTCATTTGGTCAAGATTTATTTTATTTATTATTTTTAGTTTATTTGTATGAGTGTATCGCCTACATGTGTGTAAGTGCACTTATGTCCTGCAATGCCCAAGGAGGTCAGAAGAGGGTGTCGAATACCCTGGAACTGGAGTTAGCTGTCATCTGTGTGCTAGGATTCGAACCCAGGTCTTCTGCAAGAGCAGCCAGTGCTTTTTAACCACTGAGGTATTTCTCCAGCCCCTTATTCAAGCCTTTACATGTTGGGTTATATGCAACTAAAGTAAAAAAAAGTAAAAAAAAACCTGACATACAAGTAAACAAGGAAGAAGGAAATCTATTTTGGAATAGCACCAAAGTGGGAAGGCACATGCTTTAGTCAACTGTGAGTCTTCAAAGAGATTGGGGTAGCTGGGCATGGTGGCGCATGCCTTTAATCCTAGCACTCGGGAGGCAGAGGAAGGGGGATCTTTGAGTTCAAGATCAGCCTGGTCTACAGAGTGAGTTCCAGGACAGCTGGGGCTACAGGGAGACCCTGTCTCAAAAAGACAAACAAAACAAAAAAAAACAAACTGTGCTGGATAGCTTTAGTGTCAACTTGACACACGTGGGTTGAGGGAACCTCAATTGGGGAATTGGCTCCATTGGATTGACCTGTGGCCACATCTGTGGAGTATTGTCTTGATTGTCAAGAAATGTGGGAGAGCCCAGCCCACTATGGGTGGTGCCACCCTGGGCAGGTTGTTGTGTACTGTATAAGAGGGCAGGCTGGGGCTGGAGAGATGGCCTAGTGATTAAGAGTGACGACCGCTCTTGCAGAGGACCTGGGTTCGATCCCCAGCACCCACATGGCGGCCAAGAACCATCTGAAACTCCAATTCCAGGAGAACTCCAGTTCCAGGGGAAGAGGGTGTCGGCACCCTCTTCTGACCTCCGCGGCATTGCACTACACGGGTGCACAAACTTGCATGCAGACAGTACATTCATACGCATACAGAAATAAATAAAATTAAAAAAAAAATAAGAGGGCAGGCTGGGCATGGGCCAGGGGAGCAAGCCAGTAAACAGCATTCCTCAATGGCCTGTGCTTCAGTTCCTGCCTCCAGGTTCCTGCCCTAAGTTCCTGCCTTGGGCTCCCTGAGTGATAACTGTGTGACCCAGGAGATGTGAGCTGAATAAACCCTTTCCTCCCCAAATTGGTGTCGGTCAGAGTGTTTTGTCACAGCAATGGAAGACAAACTAGGACACAAATAAAGAGATTGGAGAAAGAGGAAATTTTCAATGACAGCAGGGGAGAGGGTTGTATTGGGTGTTTTGAAGCAATAACCTTTGGCTTTAATGGTTAATAGAAAGAATGACAACAATCTCAGGTTTGACAGTTGCTTAGTAGATTGTGTCATAAAAGCACTTTTTGTATGGGTGGGTGGCTTCTGTGTAAACTTGAACTCTGGCAGTCCTTTGTGATAGTTACTATCAGACAATTATGGATAAGAATCTTTCTTCATGCCTTCCTGGGTTTATTTACTTTTCTTTTCAGGACTGACAACTTGCACATTTTTTCACTCATGCTACCACTCACACACCAACATTGTTGAAAGAACACATTATGGGGGCTAGAGAGGTGGCTCAGCAACTAAGAGCACTGGCTCCTCTTGCAGAGGACCTGGGTTTGGTTTCCAGCACCCACATGGTGGCTAACAACTATCCATAACTCAAGTTCCAAGGGGTTCAGTGCCCTCTTTTGACCTCTGAGGGCATTGCACAACAAAGGTGCACTTACATACTTGCAGTCAATACATTCATACACATAAAATAAAAATAATAAATAAAATATTTTATTTTAAACATCTCTTAAGAAAGAACACATTGTGGGCTGGAGCATAGCTCAGTGAGAAGAGTGGTAACTTATAAAGCCCTGGGTTTGAGTCCCAACACCACATAAGTCAGGCATAATGGTGCATGCCTGTAATCGAAGCATTTTTGACTACTGAGCAAGTTCATGGCCAGCCTGGGATACATGAAACTCTGGGACAGACTGACAGACAGAAATAATACATTATTGAAGGAAGCTCTGACCTGAATGTATTGCTCCCCATCTTTCCTCAAAAGTACATCCTTTATCCAGCACCCATTTATAGCCTCTTCCCTCATGACAGAAAATTCAGCAAGCATTAAGTGAGTACTTACTATATGCCAGGGACTGTTTTGAGTACTGGGGATGCAAGACGTGCTATTCCCAAGAAGTCCAATGGGGGGTTGGGAAGACGGTTCAGTGGGGAAAAAATGCTTGTTGCCAAGTCTGATGACTCGTGTATGTTCATGCAGGCATGCGAGACACACACACACACACACACACACACACACACACACACGATAAATAAATTTTTAAAGAAAATAACCTGGGGCTGGAGAGATGGCCTAGCGGTTAAGAGCACTGACCGCTCTTGCAGAGGACCCGGGTTCGATCCCCAGCACCCACATGGCAGCCGAGAACCGTCTGAAACTCCAATTCCAGGAGAACTCCAGTTCCAGGGGAAGAGGGTGTCCGCACCCTCTTCTGACCTCCGCGGCATTGCATGACACGGGTGCACAGACTTGCACGCAGACGGTACATTCATACACATACAAAAATAAATAAAATTAATAAAAAAAAAAAAAAGAGCATTTGGAACTAGAGGGGCAGGGTGGAAGGGCAGAGGAGTCAGTCAGAGGATTGTACTACAGCCTGGGCAGAGTGGATGGTGGCCTGACAAAGGAAGCAGCCAAAGGGATGAAGTCACCTGGGATGACCTGAGAGGTGCTAAGCCTAGCGGTTAAGAGCGCTGACCGCTCTTGCAGAGGACCCGGGTTCGATCCCCAGCACCCACATGGAGGCTGAGAACTGTCTGAAACTCCAACTCCAGGAGAACTCCAGTTCCGGGGGAATCCGACGCCCTCTTCTGACCTCCGCGGCATTGCATGACACGGGTGCNCATATGGGGCCTAGAGAGGTGCGCAGCAACTAAAGAGCAAGCTGGGCTCCGCTTGCACGAGGACCTGGTGTTTGGTATTCCAGCACCACATGGTGGCTAACAACTATCCATAACTCAGTTCCAAGGGTTCAGTGCCCTCTCTTTGACCTGCTGAGGGATTGCACAACAAAGGTCACTTACATACTTGCAGGCAATACCATTCATACACATAAATAAAAATAATAAAATAAAATATTTTATTTTAAACATCTCTTAAGAAAGAACACATTGTGGGCTGGAGCATAGCTCAGTGAGAAGAGTGGTAACTTATAAAGCCCTGGGTTTGATAGTCCCAACACCACATAAGTCAGGCATAATGGTGCATGCCTGCATCCAAGCCATTTGAGAAGGCGAGGCAAGAAAATTCAAGGCAGCCTGGAGATACATGAAACTCTGGGAACAGACTGACAGACAGAAATAATACATTATTGAAGGAAGCTCTGACCTGAATGTATTGCTCCCCATCTTTCCTCAAAAGTACATCCTTTATCCAGCACCCATTTATAGCCTCTTCCCTCATGACAGAAAATTCAGCAAGCTATTAAGTGAGTACTTACTATATGCCAGGCGACTGTTTTGAGTACTGGGGATGCAAGACTGCAATTCCCAAGAAGTCCAATGGGGGGTTGGGAGGACGGTTCAGTGGGGAAAAAATGCTTGTGCCCAAGTCTGAATGACTCGTGTATGTCATGCAGGCATGCGAAGACACACACCACACAACACACACCACACACACACACACACACGATAAATAAATTTTTAAAAGAAAATAACCTGGGGGCTGGAGAGATGGCCTAGCTGTTAAGAGCACTGCGACCGCTCTTGCAGAGGACCTGGGTTCGATCCCCAGCACCCACATGGCAGCCGAGAACCGTCTGAAACTCCAATTCCAGGAAGAACTCCAGTTCCAGGGACAGAGGGTGTCGGCACCCTCTTCTGACCTCGCGCACGGCTGCATGACACGGACAGGGTGCACAACTAATGCACAGTACATTCATACACATACAGAAATGAATAAAAAAATATAAAAAAATAAAAAAATAGAAAATAACCTAACAGAGCATACAGACATGAGTACGGGGAAACATGCTATATTCCTACACTCTGATACACACAGATGCCTGTGTGTTAAGCATAATGATGCATGCCTGTAATCGAAGCATTTTTTTACTGCAAAGCAGGTTCATGGCCAGTCTGGGATACATGAAACTCTGGGACAGACAGACAGACAGAAATAATACATGAAGTTAAGCATAAAAGGCGGAGGAAACACAGAAGGTACAACTGACTTCCCCTGAAAGACATGCCCTTCTCAGGACTTCCAGTACTACAGTAGATCTTGGAGGAGACCAGGAGAAGAAATTTATCCGTTGTCCAAACCAAGACATTCAGGAAAGATAAAGGAAGCTATGATATACAATTACATGAACAATAGCTGTAAACAGACTGTTCTGGGCAAAACAAGCACAGGCTCACTCTTGGCAGAAGGAGGTACTGTGGGCAGAGGTGGAAGATAGTGGAAGCGTGCTGGAAGGCAAAGATCTTCAGTATGTCGAAGTGGTGAGGGTGTATGAGAAGAGGGGATGGTTCTGGAGTTTTGTGTGTAGCTGGAAGAGGGAACCTTGTTTTAAAAGCGGGGGGCTGGAGAGATGGCCTAGCGGTTAAGAGCGCCGACTGCTCTTACAGAGGACCAGGGTTCGATCCCCAGCACCCACATGGCAGCCGAGAACCGTCTGAAACTCCAATTCCAGGAGAACTCCAGTTCCAGGGGAATCCGAGACCCTCTTCTGACCTCCGCGGCATTGCACGACACGGGTGCACAAACTTGCATGCATACAGTACATTCATACACATACAGAAAAAAAAAAAAAAGCAGGGGAGCGGGGTTGGAGAGATGGATCAGTGGTTAAGAGCGCCAACTGCTCTTGCAGAGGACCCGGATTCGATTCCTAGCACCCACATGGCGGCTGAGAACTTTGACTCCAGTTCCAGGGGAATCGGACGCCCTCTTCTGACCTCCATGGCATTGCATGACACGGATGCACCAACCTACATGCAGACAGTACATTCATACAAATAATAATAATAATAATAATAATAATAATAAGAGCAGGGGAGCATAATGACCAGATTTGCAGGCTGGCAGAGAAAAGACCGAGGGGCACAGACTAAAGGAGAGAGATGAGGCAAGAGGCTGGTGCAGTGAGGTCTTAGAGAGTCATGAGGCTCTGAGCTCAAGCAGTATAAAGGTGGGGTTCAGAAGGAAAAGTTTGCATTGACTCCTGAGGTGGAAATGACTGGGCAGCAGGAGGAGACGGAGATGGGAGGTAAAGGGAGAAACGATGACGCTCAGGTTTCCAGCTTGGGTTACTGCTGGTGCCTTCTGCTCGGCTTCCCCCGGGGTGGTACAAGTAGAGAATGACATCAGCTGCTTCGCTGGCTCAGAGTCCACAGGGAGAAGATACAGAACGCTGAATCTTGCAGGAAGCAAGTGGTCAGCTCAGAAGCTGAGTCTCTAAGTCCACAGAGTCAGCACTGATGGTAAAGAAGGGGTGAATGCTTCTCTGAGAGCCGGGAGGTCCAGCAGTGGGAACTGTGCAAGTCTGTGGGCCAGAGGTAGGAGCTGGAAACGGAGGTTGTGCCTCCTGCGCTGCATCGTCTGTACCTCTGAGTCCTGAATCCAAATGCAACGGGTGATCCCTGGACAAGAAATGCAAGAGCCAGTAAGACATAGCCCTTAGGGTGTCAGAATAGATGGTGGGGGCAGAAGAGCTGGGTAGATAAGAAAGTCCAGATAGGGGCTAAAGAGATGACTCAGCAGTTAAGAGCTGCTCTTGCAGAGGACCCGTGTTTGATCCCCAGCACCCACATGGCAGCTGAAAACAGTCTTTAACTCCAGTTCCAGGGGAATCCGAAGCCCTCTTCTGACCTCCGCGGCATTGCATGACACGAGTGCACAAACCTACATGCAGACAATACATTCATACACATATGAAAATAAATAGCCGGGAGTGGTGGCGCACGCCTTTAATCCTAGCACTTGGGAGGCATAGGCAGGCGGATCTTTGTGAGTTCAAGGCCAGCCTGGTCTGCAGAGTGAGTTCCAGGACAGCTGGGACTACAGGGAGACCCTGTCTCGAAAAGACCAAAAAANCATATGGGGGCCTAGAGAGGTGCGCTAGCACTAAGAGCACAGCTGGGCTCCCTTGCCAGAGGAGCTGGGTTTGGATTCGCAGCACCACATGGTGGCTAACAACTATCCATAACTCAAGTTCCAAGGTGGTTCAGCTTGCCCTCTTTCTGACCTGCTGAGGGATTGCACAACAAAGGTAGCACTTAACATACTTGCAGGCAATACATTCATACACATAAAATAAAAATAATAAATAAAATATTTTATTTTTAAACATCTCTTAAGAAAGAACACATTGTGGGCTGGAGCATAGCTCAGTGAGAAGAGTGGTAACTTATAAAGCCCTGGGTTTGAGTCCCAACACCACATAAGTCAGGCATAATGGTGCATGCCTGCAGATCACAGCACATTGAGATACTGCGAGGCAGAGAAATTCAAGGTCAGCCTGGAGATACATGAAACTCTGGGACAGACTGACAGACAGAAATAATACATTATTGAAGGAAGCTCTGACCTGAATGTATTGCTCCCCATCTTTCCTCAAAAGTACATCCTTTATCCAGCACCCATTTATAGCCTCTTCCCTCATGACAGAAAATTCAGCAAGCATTAAGTATATCTTCTATATGCCAGGCGACTGTTTTGAGTACTGCGGGATGCAAGACCTGCTATTCCCAAGAAGTCCAATGGGCGGGTTGGGAAGACGGTTCAGTGGGCGAAAAAATGCTTGTTGCACAAGTCTGAATGACTCGTGTTATTGTCATGCAGGCATGCGAAGAACACACCACACAACACACACACACACACACACACACACGATAAATAAATTTTTAAAAGAAAATAACCTGGGGGCTGGAGAGATGGGCCTAGCGGTTTAAGAGCACTGCGACCGCTCTTGCAGAGGACCCAGGAGTTCGATCCCCAAGACCCACATGGCAGCCGAGAACCGTCTGAAA
This sequence comes from Rhizomys pruinosus, assembly GCA_009823505.1. NCBI lineage: Eukaryota > Metazoa > Chordata > Mammalia > Rodentia > Spalacidae > Rhizomys > Rhizomys pruinosus. Next base: position 1,250,341 of record VZQC01007275.1, on the reverse strand, counting down.
CTCCAATTCCAGGAAGAACTCACCAGTTCCAGGGACAGAGGGTGTCGGCACCCTCTTCTGACCTCGCGACGGCATGCTACACGGACAAGGGTGCACCAACTAGAATGCGACAGTACATTCATACACATACAGAAATGAATAAAAAAATATAAAAAAAATAAAAAATAGAAAATAAGCCTAAAGCAGAGCATCAGACATGAGTACGGGGAAAACATGCTATATTCCTACACTCTGATACACCAGATGCCTGTGTTGTTAGGCTAATGATGCATGCCTGTAATCGAAGCATTTTTTTACTGCAAAGCAGGTTCATGGCCAGTCTGGATACATTGAAACTCTGGACAGACAGACAGACGAAATAATACATGAAGTTAAGCATAAAAGGCGGAGGAAACACAGAAGGTACAACTGACTTCCCCTGAAAGACATGCCCTTCTCAGGACTTCCAGTACTACAGTAGATCTTGGAGGAGACCAGGAGAAGAAATTTATCCGTTGTCCAAACCAAGACATTCAGGAAAGATAAAGGAAGCTATGATATACAATTACATGAACAATAGCTGTAAACAGACTGTTCTGGGCAAAACAAGCACAGGCTCACTCTTGGCAGAAGGAGGTACTGTGGGCAGAGGTGGAAGATAGTGGAAGCGTGCTGGAAGGCAAAGATCTTCAGTATGTCGAAGTGGTGAGGGTGTATGAGAAGAGGGGATGGTTCTGGAGTTTTGTGTGTAGCTGGAAGACGGGAACTTGTTTTAAAAGGGGGGGGCGCCTCTTGGAAGAGATGCCTAGCGTTAAGGAGCGCCACTGCTCTTACAGAGGGACCAGGGTTGGCGATCCCAGCACCCAACTCATGGCAGCCCGAAACCGTCTGAAACTCCAATTCCAGGAACTCCAGTCCAGGGAATCCGAGCCCTCTTCTGACCCTCCGCGGCATTGCACGACACGGGTGCAACAAACTTGCATGCGCATACATTACATTCATACACATACAGAAAATAAAAAAAGCAGGGGAGCGGGTTGGAGAGATGAATCAGTGGGTTAGCGAGCGCCAAAACTGCTCTTTGCAGAGGAACTTGAATTCGATTCCTAGCACCCACATGGCGGCTAAGACTTTGACTCCAGTTCCAGGGAGATCGCACGCCCTCTTCTGACCTCCATTGGCGATTGCATGCACAGGACAGCACACCAACCTACATGTCAGACCAGTACATTTCATAACAAAAAATATAATCAATAATAAATAATAATAATAAGAGCAGGGAGCATAATGACCAGATTTGCAGGCCTGGCAGAGAAAAGACCGGAGGCACAGACTAAAGGAGAGAGATGAAGGGCAAGAGGCTGTGCAGTGAGGTCTTAGAGAGTCATGAGGCTCTGAGCTCAAGCAGTATAAAGGTGGGGTTCAGAAGGGAAAAGTTGCATTGACTCCTGACGGTGGAATGACTGGGCAGCAGGAGGAGACGGAGATGGGAGGAAAGGGAGAGAGAAACGATGACGCTCAGGTTTCCAGCTTGGGTTACTGCTGGTGCCTTCTGCTCGGCTTCCCCCGGGGTGGTACAAGTAGAGAATGACATCAGCTGCTTCGCTGGCTCAGAGTCCACAGGGAGAAAACAGAACGCTGAATCTTGGCAGGAAGCAAGTGGTCATCCTGCTCAGAAGCTGAGTCTCTAAGTCCACAGAGTCAGCACTGATGGTAAAGAAGGGGTGAATGCTTCTCTGAGAGCCGGGAGGTCCAGCAGTGGGAACTGTGCAAGTCTGTGGGCCAGAGGTAGGAGCTGGAAACGGAGGTTGTGCCTCCTGCGCTGCATCGTCTGTACCTCTGAGTCCTGAATCCAAATGCAACGGGTGATCCCTGGACAAGAAATGCAAGAGCCAGTAAGACATAGCCCTTAGGGTGTCAGATAGATGGTGGGGGCAGAAGAGCTGGGTAGATAAGAAAGTCAGCAGATGGGCTAAAGAGAATGACGCTCAGCAGTTAGAGCTGGCTCTTGCAGAGGACCCGTGTTTGATCCCCAGGCACCCACATGGCAGCCTGAAAACAGTCTTTAACTCCAGTTCCAGGGAATCCAAGCCCTCTTTCTGACCTCCGCGGCAAGTTGCATGACACAGGTGCAAAACCTACATTGCAGACAATACATTTCATACACTATGAAAATAAATAGCCGGGAGTGGTTGGCGCAACGCCTGTTAATCCTAGACCACTTGGGAGGCAAGGTCAGGCGGAATCTTTGTGAGTTCAAGGCCCAGCCTGGTCTGCAGAGTGAGTTCCAGGACAGCTGGACTTAGCAGGGAGACCCTGTCTCGAAAAGACCACAAAAAAAAAAAAAAAAAAAAAAAAAAAGAAAAAGAAAAAGAAAAAGAAAACAATAAATAAAATGGGGGGTGAGAGATGGCCTAGGGTTAAGACTCCGAACCGCTCTTACAGAGGACCGGTTCGATTCGCCCAGCACCTCCATGGAGCCGAGAAACCGATGCTTAAACTCCAGATTCCAGGAGAACTTCCAGTTCCAGGGGAATTCACCACCCTCTTCTGACCACGCCAGCATTGCAGAGGCACGAGTGCCCAACAAACTGGCAATGCAGACAGTACTTCTACACATGAGAAAAATAATAAAATTAATAAAAAATTTAAAAGAAAAGAAAATAATATTTAAAAATAATAATTAAATAAAATATTTTTAAAAAGTCAAAAGCAATTTGGGTTCTGGGTGCCCAAAGGAGGAACAATGCAGTGTAAATGGACAAGCCTGGTCTACAGGACAAGCTGGCATTCTGTTTCCCCTCTGAAACTTTTTCTTTTTTTTTTTTTGGTCTTTTCAAGACAGGGTCTCCCTGTAGCCCCAGCTGGCCTGGAACTCACACTATAGACCAGGCTGGCCTTGAACTCACAAAGATTCGCCAGCCTCTGCCTCCCTAGTGCACCACCATGCCTGGCAAAAATTTTTTAAATTTATCATTTTTAAAAAACTTTATTTATTTATTTATTTATTATTAATTTTATTTATTTCTGTATGTGTATGAATGTACTGTCTGCATGCAAGTTTGTGCACCCGTGTCGTGCAATGCCGTGGAGGTCAGAAGAGGGGTCGGCTTCCGGAACTGGATTCCCTGGAATTGGAGTTTCAGACGGTTCTCGGCCGCCATGTGGGTGCTGGGGATCGAACCGGGTCCTCTTGCAAGAGCGGTCGGGCTCTTAACCGCTAGGCCATCTCTCCACCCTTAATATTATTAATTTTTCATGTGTATTGAGATGTACTGTCTGCATGTAGGTTAGTGCAACCGAGTCGTGCAATGCCGCGGAGGTCAGAAGAGGGCGTCGGATTCCCCTGGAACCGGAGTTAAAGATGGTTCTTACCTGCCATGTGGGTGCTGGGAATTGAACCCAGGTCCTCTGCAAGAGCAGTCAGCACTTTTTTTTTTTAATTTAGTTTTTATTGATGCTTTGTGCATTTCATACATATTTTCCAATTCAGTTCAGGCTTATTTCCTTTCCCTCCCCCACCCCCCACCCCATCCCAGATCATGCATTCTGCCATAAACTGTCCTGCATCTTTGCTCTCAGTTTTTTTTTTCATTTTTAGCTATAAGTGATAATCCATGAGTACAAGCATCCTTCATGCAAAACCTATCTGCAGGCTGTTGTGCCCAAACACCTACAGCCCCACCATCCAGTGGGGGGTGACAGGTTGTTTGTTCAATCAAGTTGATCAAATGAGTGTCCAGACTACATTGCTGTAGTTTCACCATTCACCCCAATCGCAGCCCTTACATTCTACCACGCCCCCTCTTCCGCAGGTTGTTCCCTAGGCTTAGAAAAGGGGCACAGGTGGATGAGAGGTAAAACAGTCCACTCTCTCTGGAGCTGTTGACTTGGAGTCTGGTCAATTCTGGCTGTTTCCTTTCATGGGCTGACAGTTTGTCCAGGAATAACCTTTCGATCCTACTGCCCTGGCGCATTATGGCGTCTCCACAGTCAGCACTTTTAACCAATGAACCATCACTCCAGCCCCTCCTCTGAAGCTTCTTTAATGTTTCTGATTATTACTTTTTGTTGTAGTAAGACATATGTAACATAATGGTTATCATTTTAGCCGTTTGTAAATATATGACTCAGCAACTTTAAGTATAGCCAATGTTTTGTAACCATCACCTCTATTCCACTCAAAACGTTTTCTTTTTTCTCTTTTTTCAGGGGGGAGGGTATTTTTGAGACAGGGTCTCCCTTTAGTCCCAGCTGGCCTGGAACTCACTTTGTAGACCAGGCTGGCCTTGAACTCACAGAGATCCTCCTGCCTCTGCCTCCAGAGTGCTGGGATTAAAGCCATGCACCACCACACGTCCCACCACCATGTGGGTGCTGGGAATTGAACCCCAGATTCTCTGCAACAGCAGTCAGTGCTCTTAACCACTGAGCCATCTCTCCAGCCCCTCAAAACTTTTTTTTTTTTTTGGTCTTTTCAAGACAAGGTCTCCCTGTAGCCCCAGCTGTCCTAGAACTCACTCTGTAGACCAGGCTGGCCTTGAATTTACAAAGATCCACCTGCCTCTGCCTCCCGAGTGCTAGGATTAAAGGCAGGCACCACCACGCCTGGCTTACCTCAAAATGTTTTTATCATCCCAATAGAATCTGTACAGCCATCAAACAATGACTTCATTCTGTTCCCTGAGGCCTCTAGGAATCTGATTTCTGCTTTCTATCCTATAAATTTGATGATTGTAAGGATCTCACTGAACAGAGTCATACAATAGGGTCCTTTTAGGCCTATTTTATTCCACTGAGCATAATGTTCTCTAGATTCCTACACATTGTTTCATGTATCAGAATTTCATTCCTGTTAAAGGCAGTCGTATTTTTCTTGGGAGCTTATTTCTATTAACCTTAGATGGAGAGATCCGTGACAGACCAAAGAAATGATTCCGTCCAAGTCCAGCTTAGGGAGCCAGTAAACTTACCGGGGTTACCACAGAGCCTGGGTGACTTGCAGGTGTACCACTGGAAAGTCCCACCACAGCATGGGTGAGTTAGTCATGAAGGCTGCTTCACTGGGGCTCCGTACACTGTGGGCAGCAACGGCACAGAAGAGTAAACCTTACCCTGTCTCCCAGCAGTTGATATTTAACCTTGGGGAAGGGTCTCTTGAATATTTGAGTTTTATGAGCCTTGTGGGAATTCCTACAAGGCAATGTTCCAACCTGGAGGAATAGTTACACATGGATGGATGGCGTATATTTTGCTCATCCACTTAGTGATTTGTTGACATTTGAGCTGTTTCTAAGTTGACTGTGGGAATGAATCTACAAATACCTATTCCATTCCCTATTAGAGTTTAGATGTGAAATATGTCCCCAAATACTCCTGAATCAGTGGCTTAGTACCCTATGCATCAATAATCAGAGGTGGGGCCTTGAAAGGGGACTGGATCTTGAAGGCACCCATGGATTATTGATGAGTTCATAACTTTATTGGCTATTAGGAAGTGAGGCCTAGTCACAGGGGATGTGGTTATTTATTTATTTATTTATTTATTTATTTTTCTCTATGTGTATGATTGTACTGTCTGTATACAGGTCAGTGCACCCGTGTCGTGCAATGCCGCGGAGGTCAGAAGAGGGTGTCGGATTCCCCTGGAACTGGAGTTCTCCTGGAATTGGAGTTTCAGACGGTTCTCAGCCGCCATGTGGGTGCTGGGGATTGAACCCCGGTCCTCTGCAAGAGCAGTCGGTGCTCTTAACTGCTAGGCCACCTCTCCAGCCCCAGGGGATGTGGTTTTGAAGGGTATATTTTGCAGAACTCTGGCTTCCTGGCTGCCATGAGCAGCTTGCCTTCAACATGCTCTTCTACCACGATTACTGCTTCACCTTTGGTCCTTGTTACCTGCATTCCATTCTTTTGGATGTATACCCATAAGTGTAATTACTGGCTTTCAGGAGACTATCACACCGTATAACCCACAGTGGAATATCATTTTACAGTTTCGTCAACAACTTGTAAAGGTTCCAACTTTTTGATATCCTCTCTTAATACTACTTTGTTTTTATTATTGTTTGTTCTTATTGTAGCCATCTATGGTGGTTTGACTGATAATGTTCCCCAAAGACTCCAAGTATTTGAACACTTGGTCCCTAGTCTGTGGCACTGTTTAGGGAGCGTCCTGGAACCTTTAAGAGATGTGGCCATGCTGGAGGAAGCACATCACTGAGGGTGGGCTCTGGGAGTATATAGTCATGCACACTTCCAGAATGGGTCGCTCTGCTTCCCATGCCTGGTTGAAGATGTGATCTCTGAGCTTTGTGCTCTGGCCCCTTCTGCTACCATGCCTTCCCTGCAATTATGGACTCTAATCCCTTTGGAATCATAAGCTAAGTAAACTCTTCCTTCTGTAAGTGAGCTTGGTTACAGTGTTTTATCACAGCAATAGAAAGGTAACTAATATGTCATCCTTATATATCTCTGAATTTTTTTTTTTTTTTTTGAGACAGGGTTTCCCTATAGCCCCAGCTGGCCTGGAACTCTCTATGTAGACCAGGCTGGCCTTGAACTCTGCTTCTCAAGTGCTAGGATTAAAGGTGCGTGCTACCACGCCCTGCTTAAAGACAGTTCTTAGCCACCAGGTGGGTGCTGGGAATCGAACCCAGGTCCTCTTTAAGAGCAATCAGCACTCTTAACTGCTAAGCCATCTCTCCAGCCCACATCTCTAATTTTTACTAGAGTCTATGTCCCTTGCACCAAATGCACGCTTTGAAGGAAAAAGAGTTTCAGATCTGATGACCAAGGCAAAACCTGACTCTATGAGGTCCTGTGTGATCTGGCCTCTCTAAGGCTGGGAGCAGGTAAGATGGTGAAGTAGGAAAAGATGTTTGCCTCCAAGCCTGACTACCTGAGTCCACCTCTGGGACCCACATAGTGGAAGGAGAGCCTTCAGATCTACAGGTACGGGGAGAGAGATGACTCTCGAAAGTTGTCCTCTCACCTCCACACCTGTACCATGGCAAATGCATGTATACATCACACACACACACACACACACACACACACACAAACACACACACACACACACCCCAAATAAATATACTAAAATGTTTTTGCTTCTTTGAAGGGTTTAATATGCTATGTGTAAATTCTTTCTAAAAGTTCATATATGTATACCATGTATCGTGGTCATATCTATCTCCCGCTCCTTCCCTCCAGCTCCCCTTAACTTATGTCTCATCTCCTTTCCAATTTCTTTTTTTTTTTTATAATCCACTAAGTCCAATTAGTGCTGCCCATATGCATGTGTGTGTGTGTGTGTGGGGGGGTCACCCATGGAAGCACGGGCACTCTACCAATAGCCACCCCACCTGTGACAGCTAATCTTGATTGCCAACTTGACTAGATCTGGAATTAACTGAAATGAGAGAGAATTTCTGGATCAGATTATCTGAAGCTGGAAGACCCACTCCAAACGTGGGTGTTACCTTCTGAAGGCAGCTCAAAGGCCGCAGCAGGAGGCTCTTTCGCCTTCTGCCTGCTTGCCTTCTCCTTCAGTGGCGGGTTCATCTTGTGGCTGTGGAATTCCTCAGCTGATAGCAGAACCAACTCTTTTGGATTCCAACATAGACTGAAGACTAGCAGACCCTCAGGAATCTTTCAGGCCTTCAGCACCAGATTGGACTACTGAGATATCCAGCCTCCATGGACTGAGCCATGGATTCTCAGCCTCTCCAGCATAGTGTAACCATTTTTGGACTAATCAGACTCTATCCTGTAAACCAATGTACTAAATCTCCACATTTATCTATGTATCTATCCATCTATCTATTATCTATCTATCTACCTATCTATCATCTTCTATAATTATGTTATCAGTTATGTTTCTTTAGAGATCACTGACCAATACACCACCCTACCAAGAAAAGTGACTCTCCTTCCCTTAGCATCCATAAACTGTCACTAGCTCCTCAGCTAAGGGTTGGGAGATTGGGAGTCCCTCTCCCTTTCCATGCTGGAATTTTATTTTATTTTATTTTATTTATTTATTTATGTATATGAATGTACTGTTTGCGTGTAGGTCTGTGCACCCGTGTTGTGCAATGCCGCGGAGGTCAGAGGAGGGTGTTGGATTCCCCTGGAACTGGAGTTCTCCTGGAATTGGAGTTACAGACGGTTCTCAGCCGCCATGTGGGTGCTGGGGATCGAACCCGGGTCCTCTGCAAGAGCGGTCGGCACTCTTAACCGCTAGGCCATCTCTCCAGCCCCCCATGCTGGAATTTTTAAGTCTTGATCTTGTGGAGCTCTGTGTAGGTAACCATGGCTCCTGTAAATTCATGAGTGTGACAGCCAGGTCCCTGAGGCTAGCCTTTCACATACTCCTCCCCATCCTCTGGCTCTTATTTTCTTTCTGCCCCCTCTTCCATAATGTTCCCTGAGCCTTGGGGGTGGAAGAGTTTGACATAGATATTCCATCTATGGCTCAGCACTTACAGTTGCTTATTTAGTGTCTGAACAGCTATGAGTTTCTGCATTAACCATTACCTTCTGCAATAAGAACCTTCTCTGGTCAAGGTTGGGAGCAGCACAAATCTATGGATATAAGCACAAATGTTGAGAAGGGAGCTTGACAACACGGCCATTTGACAAAACATCAGCGGGTTCTTTCCCCCACTAAGCCACCTTCCCAGCCCCAGAAGTCTCTTTATGCTAAATATATTTTGGAATATTTTTAACATTGCTATGTCCTGCTATTTTATTTTATTTTTAATTTTTTTTTAAATTTTTTAAAATTTATTTATTTTTGTATGTATATGAATGTACTGTCTGCATGCAGGTCTGTGCACCCGTGTCGTGCAATGCCGCGGAGGTCAGAAGAGGGTCTCAGATTTCCCTGGAACTGGAGTTCTCCTGGAATTGGAGTTACAGACGGTTCTTAGCCGCCATATGGGTGCTGGGGATCGAACCCGGGTCCTCTGCAAGAGCTGTCGGCGCTCTTAACCGCTAGGCTATCTCTCCAGCCCTGTCCTGCTATTTTAATAGCGGACTTTCTTTCTTCCATAAAAAGTAGTGGAAGCCATGCCTGTCTCTTACCACTGCAGACCCTGTTTGAGTCCTCAGAAGTCATCCTCCATAGACTGATGAAGATCAAGTGGAAGGATGTCTCCTGGGGGCTGACATGCACATCCCAATGTGAAAGCAACAGTAAAACCGTAAGTCGGAGCCTGGTTTACAGTACAAACTCTAAAAATGCAGTTAAACTGTGCCTAAGCAGATACAAAATCACTTTAAAAAGTGGGAGAAGTAAGCAGAGGGAATGCAGGAGATGAGAGTTGGGTCCTAGACGTTAAACACGGGTGCTTCCTGGGGTTCAGGGGATTTTGCATTTTCTTCTGCTTTTCTTTGTTTCTTTTCTTTTTTCAGATGAGCTTTCTTATTCAAGATGAGCAAATGCTGAAGAGAAAAATGGGGACCTACAGCCAGAAGTCAACGAAGGGGGTGGAATCAAGATGTTAGTGCCAGAGGAGACATCACATTTGTTTTGCTGGGTAGAGAAGACACAATGCCTTTACATATCAGAATTCTTTTATATTGCTTTTTTTTTTTTCTGTAATGGAGATGAAACTGAAGGCTTCCCACATGCCAGGCAAATGCTCTACCATTGAGCAACATCTTAAGTCCAGATTTAAATTTTTATTGGGTTTGGAGTTGTACATGCATTTATCAGTTTGAGGTCATTTAGGAACAAGCATTTACTGAACACTTACTATTCTTTTATCTCACTGGGAGCAGAAATATAAACTGACAACTTCCCTGTTGTCATGGGTGTATGTTCTGAGAAGAAAACCAGGCTTCAGGCCAGGCCTCCTCCAGGATGGGACACGTGGGTTGAGAGCTGATGCTGGGAAGTCTAGCATGCTAAAAAGGAGAGGAGAATTCCAGGCAGAAGGAATGACCAGCGTGAGTGTTCAGAGATGCTATAAAGCTTACTGGGGTGAGAAGAGCGGGTGAGAGGAGAGGAGTATGAGGTAAGGATGGAAAGACAGAGAGAGAAGGAGCAGACGAAAGAGGAGAAAAGAAGGAAATAAAAGAGGAGAGGGGAAAGATAAAAGGAGGAAGAAGACAGAATGTCACTGTTTGGATGACTTAAAAAAAGGAAACAACCACTGTCTTCTCCTAAGTCTGTAGGACTATGAACCACACAATTGGCACTTAACTAACTTATCTCAAGTGAACATAGCTTGACTGTTTCAGGAAACCCCAGTGTACTTGCTCTCCACGTTTGGGTACCCATCTCTCTTCAAGTAGATGGCAGAGTTTTGAAAGAGGACTCTTTTCTTCTTTCCTTCCTTCCTTCCTTCCTTCCTTCCTTCCTTCCTTCCTTCCTTCCTTCCTTCCTTCCTTCTTTCTTTCTTTCTTTCTTTCTTTTGAGATAAGCTCTCCCTGTACCTCTGGCTGTCCTTGAAATCACTATGTAGACCAGGCTGGCCTTGAACTCACAGAGACCCACTTGCCTCTGCCTGTGCTAGGATTAAAGGCATGCACCACCATGCCCGGCCTCTTTTGTTTCTTAAACATCACATCAGAGCTACTGTGATGGTTGGTTTTAATTGTCAAGTTGGGTCTGGGATCAGTTAGACAAGCTTCAGGAAATACCTGTGGGGGGTGAAGTTGATGAGATTGAGATGGGGAGACCCGCCCTAAACGTGGAAGGTACCATCCCCTGGGTGTGGATCTTGGACGCAGAAAAAGAGGAAAGCTAGCTAAACATGAGCATTCATTGCTCTCCTCTTCCTGAGTGTGGACCCAGTGCGACCAGCTCTTTCAAGGTCTTGCTGCCTTGACCTTCCTGCCATGATGGACTGTATTCTTAAACTATGAGTCAAAACAAGCCCTTCTTTGATTTTTGTTTTTTTATCACAGCAATAGAAAAGTAACTAAGACAGCTACTCAGCAGATATGTGACTAAAATGAATGGGATTCATATATATATTGATATACATATGTTGATATATATCAATATATATATCAATATATATATATATATATATATATCAATAACCAAGCAGTCAGAGACATCTTGTACATATTGGTTTCTACATATTGGTGTACTCTTAATTTTTTTCACAGAAGAAAAAAAAAAACTTGGCAAATAAAAACATTTGAAAAGGTATCTGCTTCTCAACCGAGGCTTAGTCAACTTTTGAATTTGTTCTAAACCCCAGCTTTGTAACTGTGGATTGGGACCCCATATGGGGTTGCATAACTACATGTGGGAGGAGAGAAAAGAATTGGCAACAATAAAAGGTTTCTGAATGCATAGCAACCAAAAATTAATTCTGAATGTAGTGCATAATGAATCTGAGGTGTTTCTGGCAGCCCTCATTCAGGTTGTGTCATGTGACTTCACTGCATCCTTGGTTCTGAACACATAATCCATGCATTTTGCACTTCATAAGCTGTCAGACAACAATGAATAAGCAAGGAACCCCAGCTCAGGTTCCAGACCATTGTGTGTCATGAACTGTAGCACTTCTCCTGCACCTACTTCTCTGCTCTCACAGAAACATGGTTTAATTTTGGAACCCAAAGGCTTTCAACATTTTCCTACTATCATTTCTCAGCATATATCAAACTAGTCTATCTCTGAATTGTACTGTTAGAATGATTTTTTTTAAATTTTGTTTATTTATTTTATGCGTATGAATGTACTGTCTGCATGCAGGTCTGTGCACCCATGTTGTGCAATGCCACGGAGGTCAGAAGAGGGTGTCGGATTCCCCTGGAACTGGAGTTCTCCTGGAATTGGAGTTACAGACGGTTTTCAGCCGCCATGTGGGTGCTGGGGATTGAACCCGGGTCCTCTGCAAGAGCAGTTGGTGCTCTTAACCGCTAGGCCATCTCTCCAGCCCCTGTTAGAATGATTTTTAAAATCTACCATTTGAATTACTGACGTAAGTCTCATAAAAAGCCACTCAAGGCAGCGAATGTGGCACAGTGCTTGCCAAGCACGCACAAAGCCCTGAAATCTTAGCCTCGGTCGGTGGAGGCAGGAGGGTCAGAAGTTCAGGGTCATCCCCAGCTACAGAGAGAATTTGAGGCCTGGCTAGGATACAGGAGACCCTGACTCAAAAAAAAAATAGTTTAATCTGGGTGTGGTGGTGCATACCCTTAGTCCCAGCACTCAGGAGGCAGAGGCAGGTGGATCTCTGTGAGTTCAAGGCCAGCCTGGTCTACATAATGAGTTCCGGGCCAGCTGGGGATACAGGGAGACCCTGTCTCTAAAAAACAAAAAATTGTTCAGTAAGTTTTGAGATTAGGACAGAATTTCCAACAATTTCTGAAATGACCTTAAACATAACTTCTGCCATTTTGTACTAAAGTAAATGTGAAACAGTGGTCTCAGCATTGATGATAATAAAAAAAAAATATTGGGGGCTGGAGAGATGGCTCAGTGGTTAAAGAGCACCAACTACTATTGCAGAGGACCTGAGTTCGATTCCCGACACCCACATGCCGGCTAAAAACTGTCTTTAAGCTGGACGTGGTTGTACAGGCCTTTAATCCTAACACTTTGGGAGGCAGAGGCAGGTAGATCTTTGTGAGTTCAAGGCCAGCCTGGTCTACAGAGTTCCAGGCCAGCTGGGGCTATAGGGAAACCCTGTCTCAAAAAAAAAAAATTGATGGGTATGGTGGTGCACACCTTTAATCAAAATATTGATCAACTCGTTGAAGATGCCCTATATCCTGCAGTGTCAAATATCATCCAATATTTCATTGTTTTTTTTCTTCAGACAGGGTCTCCCTGTAGCCTCAGCTGGACTGGAACCTGATACGTAGACCAGGCTGGCCTTGATTTTGCCAAGACCTGCCTGCCTCTGCCTTCTGAGTGCTGGGAATAAAGGCATGTGCCACCATACCCAAGATTTAATACTTTAAAAAAAGTTCTTTAAAAATTATTATTATTTATAATAATAAATGTAAGAATTATTATTATTAGTAGCAGTAGTATTTTTGAGACAGGGCCTCCCTGCAGCCCCAGCTGGCCTGGAACTTTCTATATAGAGCAGGTTGGACTTGAACTCAGAGATCCGCCTGTGTCTGCTGGGATTAAAGGCATGCACCGCCATGCCTGGCTTTGTGTGTATTCTTTTGCTAGCATGCATAGATATACATGTGTGAAAGTCAGAGGATGACTTGCAGGAGTCATTTTTTTCATTCTACCATATGGGTTCTGAGGATCAAATTTTATCATTAAGCATGGCAGCAAGCACTTTTACCCACTGAGCCATCTCACTAGCCCAGGATTTAATTCTTAGTGTGAAAAATAAGCACATCCATCTTATTAGTATATAAATTTGCTTTTGTCTTTAATAAATGGTAAAATTTTATGTATCACAAATATTTATTTATTTAGTCTTTTTGAGACAGGGTCTCTTATAGACCCAGCTGGCCTGGAACTCACTCTGTAGACCAGGCTGGCCTTGAATTTACAGAGATCCACCTGCCTCTGCCTCCTGAGAGGATTAAAGGCGTGCGCCACCATGCCCAGCTTAAGGACGGTTCTTAGCCACCATGTGGGTGCTGAGAATCGAACCTGGGGCTTCTGCAAGAGCAGTTGGTGCTCTTAACTGCTGAGCCATCTTTCCATCCCACAAATATTATTATTATTATTTTTTTTTTTTTTATTATTTATCTTTGTATGTGTATGAATGTACTGTCTGCATGCAGGTCTGTGCACCCGTGTCGTGCAATGCCGCGGAGGTCAGAAGAGGGTCTCGGATTCCCCTGGAACTGGAGTTCTCCTGGAATTGGAGTTACAGACGGTTCTTAGCCGCCATGTGGGTGCTGGGGATCGAACCCGGGTCCTCTGCAAGAGCGTCGGTGCTCTTAACCGCTAGGCTATCTCTCCAGTCCCTCACAAATATTATTTTAAAACAAACTTCATGATTTATTGTCCTTAAGTGATTTGTATAGCTATTGTATTCGCTAATATTCCGAAGGCCACACAAATATTTCTCAGGCAAAAAGGGGACATGAGTGGAAATATTCAAGAAGCCCTGTTCTAAATAGCTTAAACGATTATATTAGCTGCAGAAGCTTTTAGTTCATCTGGTGTCTGACAAGGTTTTCTGTCCAATGAAATTGGTTTTTTTTTTTTTTTTGAGACAATGTCTCATACTTCCTATATAGACCCAGACCAGCCTTGGACAGGTTTGAGGGTAGGCAAGTTCCTCCACTTAGTAGTGTGGATATGACAGTAGAGATGTCAGAGACTGGTATCAAATGATATTTGACATTTGTGTCTATAGTCTCCTTGCAATATGCTCCGTACTGAAGTTGTAGGCAGCCTATGTTCCTTCTCATCCAAGTTCAGGCATGGCATGCAGTTGTTCCTCTGCTGGGGAACCACATACTCCTCCTCTCTACTCCTCATGCTATGTTTCCAGAAGGTGAAGCTGCGTCAGCTTGTCCCTTCTGTAGCAAGAGCTAGACTTACCTCCTTTGAGCTAACAGCACTGATGTTTCATTCTATGAAGTTCATTTTCCATAAAATAATGTCTACTTCAATGGACTGGGACCTTCCTTAGGGGGCACAGATTTTTCTCATTCATCATTAATATATACAATATAGCATATTATATGTGATTTTTTTTTTTTTTTTTCTTTTTGAGACAGGGTCTCCCTGTAGCTCCAGCTGTCCTGGAATTCGCTCTGTAGACCAGGCTGGCCTTGAACTCACAAAGATCCGCCTGCCTCTGCCTCCCAAGTGCTAGGATTAAAGGCGTGCGCCACCACGCCCGGCTTATATGTGATATTAATGTAGATTAATATCCAAAGTAAATTCTTGCTGATGGGACAGCCCAGTGCTGAGGCTTTGCTGGCAAAGGAGACAACCTGCCTCTTGAGCCCACTGCTAGTCAGCCCCTCCCACTCCCACGCTACCCTATTGCACATTAAATCATGTTACTATGGCTTCGGTCACAGTCTGGAATATCAGTGAGGCCAATGGATAATGTAAACCTGGAGCCAGATCAACTCCATCTGATGTTGAGGTCATAGCTGAGTCTGACAAAGTAGGGAGCCTGGTCCTCCACTCTGGGTCAGATTGTGCAGCAGTGCAGATGGCTCTGGTCCCCACTACCCTCTTGTCTCTAAGATTCAAGGTCCTGTGGTCCAATCAGCCTGGGTTTGCCTCCAGACCTAGGTGGCAAATGGCCGTATCTAATTTTCTGTCTCCACTCCTCCAGCTGGAGGCCATTGGTGCTGGTTCTTCCTAGATGTCCAGGGGAGATGGTGGCAGTATGTCCAGCCCAAAGGTTTAGCTCAGCTCTGTCTTCATAGCTGAGATGAAGGTCTTTGCCAGATAGTGTGGTAAGGCCAGAGCAAGTGTCATTGTGTAGGAGCCTGCTACAGACACTGGCTAGCCAGCTGGAGTTTCCAAAGTCATTTAGCAGGGCCTCGTGCATGGTTCAGCAGGTAAAGGCACTCGCTGCCCCGCTTGACAACTAAAGTTCCATCCCCAGAATCCACATGGTAGGAAGAGAGAACCGACTCCTGCAAGTTGTCTTCTCACCTCCACATGTGTACCGTGGCATATGTAAACACACACAATAATAAATGAAAAAAAAGTTCAAGGTCACCCAGCATGTCAAAGCAAGCCAGGCTCATAGTTCAGTTCCAGAGAAGATAGATGTGCTTAGGACCAAGAAACAGACAGTTCCTAATCATCCGTGTCTGCCATCTGGGCCTCTGGCCCCGTAAGAGTGCATGCAGCACTGTAGAAGCTGGTACAGAGGACACCATAAGGTAGAGGATAAGTACAACCTGGACAATGGCACTGAAGGAGCCCTACTTGGAGAAGGAGTCCTACTTGGAGAAGGAGCCTGGCCCATGCATGTAACCTCATCGACAGGCCCAGAGTAGAGATGGCCATGAACAGCATGGGTTGGATGAGTACCAACAGCACAGCAGGGCTAGAGGGGAGTCTTTGCTGGGCCCTTAGCGGGACCCTCTACATTTTCAAGCTGGGGCCTATTTGTGAAGCAGCAGTTCTCTATCTAAAGGCAGTTAGCAGAAGGAAGGATGATAGATCCTGTGGATCAGAGCTGCCTCCTCAAAGGATGAAAAGTTAATCTGTTCTTCTAAGTCTTCTAGTAGCCAGGGCTTGACCAGTGGCTTCCCAGTGACCAAGAACAAATGAGTGAGACCTAGTGGGATATACACCAGGACCAGCAGGACCCCAAGGAGGAGGATGAGGACAGATAAGGGAGATATAGCACTCTCAGAAGTCATGGAGTGACTCCCTGATGGCTTTGTTGTCTACAGTGGCTGAAGAGACACACACCAGGCCTAGCACCAGAAAGTGAAGGATGTTAACATCACCACTGTCAGATCCACTGTAGGGAACTTTTTTTTTTTTTGGTCTTTTTGAGACAGGGTCTCCGTAGGGAACTTTTTATGGAGTAAGTGAAGCCCTCAGACTCCATGAAGAAATACCAAGGCGTTAAGAAGATGAGGGACAGGTTGAAAAAGAGAAAAATAAGGCTCCAGAGGCCATGAGTAAGGGAGCCACTGACCTACTGGGTGTACTAGGTAGCTCTGTGGTGGTGAGAACAATGTCTCATCATTGCAGCATCTCATGGCTGCTGGTGAAGGACAGGGACAGACAGCACTCAGGACGCCTGGCCAGGGGAAAGGCACAGCACTCCACCTAGCACAATCCTCTTGACAGTGCCATCCCATCATCTCTGTGGTGAACACAGCAGGCTTCTTAAGGCAGGTCAAGAAGAGATGGCAGAGGATGTAGTGTTGCAAACAGAAGTATTGAGATGATGTAACATGGACCCTGTGTGAAATAGCTGCTCTCTCTCTGACAGACAGAATTTTGCAGCCACCGGCTTCTGTACTCTGCATGACTAAGAGAGTGGGGGGTTTCTGGGCTCAGAGAGGATCAACAGGGATGAGAAGGCAGTGCCCCCCCCCCACCAAAAAAAGAGAAGGCAGCGCCCACCAAATACTAGGACTCAGCCATGGGACTCAGCCAAGGAGTCTTACCTCACTACCTATGACAGAAATTTGCAGACTTGCTGTAATCTCAGGATGTAAACACACATGCACAAACACACACATTTTTTTTTTTTTTTGTCTTTTTGAGACAAGGTCTCCCTGTAGTTCCAGCTGGTCTGGAGCTCACTCTGTACACCAGGCTGGCCTTGAACTCACAGAGATCCCCCTGCCTCTGCCTCTGCCTCATGAGTGCTAGGAATAAAGGCATGCGATACTACACAAGTTGTTTTTTTTTTTTTTTTTTTTTTTTTTTTTATAAATAAACCACATTTTTTTTTTTTTATGGTTTTTTTTTTTTTTTTTTTTTTTTTTATTAATGAAAACAAATTTTTTTTCAGTAGAGGCTTTTTTTTTTTTTTTTAGTATTTTGAAATAGGTTCTCCCTATAGCCCCAGCTGGCCTTGAACTCACACAGAGATCCGCTTGCCTCTGCCTCTCATGTACTGGGACTAAAGGTGTGTGCCACCACACCCAGCAGCTCTCTTCTTTTAGTTAAGTTACACAACTTTAGTTTTGGGGGCTGCGGATTGAATCCAAGGCCTCTTCTTTTCTTAAAATTTTTTTTATTATTTTTTATGTGTATGAGTGTACTGTCTGCATGTAGATTTGTGCACCTGTGTCATGCAATGCTGCGGAGGTCAGAAGAGGGCCTCGGATTCCCCTGGAACTGGAGTTAAAGACAGTTCTTAACCGCCATGTGGGTGCTGGGAATTGAACCTGGGTCCTCTGCAACAGCAGTCGGTGCTCTTAACCACTGAGCCATCTCTCCAGCTACCCAGAGCCTCTTCTTAAGCATATACTCTACCATCAAACTACACCTCATCCTCTCAAACCTTTTCTTTAAGTCTGTATTTAAATATTGACAAGGTTTTGGATCTATGGGCTATATGCCATCTTGCCCGGCCTGTATCAGACCTATGCCCATTGTACAGATGATCAATTCTATTTGCTGGAGCTTTTTCCATCAGCCTTGAAAAATTTCATGGGAGATGTAGCTCAGTGGTACGTTGGCCTAGCACATAAATGCAACCAGACATTGAGAGGCAACTGAGAGTCGGGGAGACCATAGATTTCAGAGTCAGACCCTGGATCTCAGCCCTGTGCTTGCTGGGCAGTGGAATAAATGTCGTATTCCTTCACATATAAAACACAAAATAATGGCTCTCTGAGTTTATGACAAGGGTTACACCTAGAAAATGCATCTAAATGACTATCCGACCTATGTCAGGGGTTCATTAAATCTGAAGCAGCAAAGGGCTGTTACTTGCCTACCATTTAAATTAATTTTTAAAAATTTGGCAGTTTCATACATATTATTTATTCATTTATATTCTGGGACAAGGTCTCATGTGGCCAGTCCAGGCTGGCCTTGAATTTACTTTGTAGCCAAGGATGACCTTACCACACCAGGTTATACGGGGTGCTGGGGATGAGACCCAGGAGCTCCTGTATGCTAGGCAAGCTTCTTACCAGCTTAGCCACAGCTCCAGCTCCCACCTGGACTTTTAAAACATGGACTTGGAAGGCACATGCATTAACACTTGGTGGAACCTGGGGCGGCAAACAAGAACTAAACTGGTGAAAACCAGCATCCAGGCCCTTGGCAGAGAGAGAGGCCTGGCTTCTGTAGAGGTAGACGCCAGAGAATCCACAGCTACCACAGAATTTGGCTATAGTCAGTGAGTATTGCTCCTCCCTGGATGCGTACAATGGAATCACTATGGAAACAGCATCCATGTACCAGAAATCTATTTCTCACCTAAATTTTGCTTCTTGAATGCTTTGAGTGTAGGAAGTGAGACATACCAGATTTTTGAGTGTCATCAGAATTTAGGCCCTAAGGCCCACTGATAGAGAAGGCAGAAAAGACTCCCACTTTTAGATCACCCCCCCCAAATTATAGGCTTTCTAATACAGTAATATATGAAGTTATTTTAGCTACTTTGTCAAATAACAAAGAGTAAAGCGGGGCTCCTGGACAGGAAGGACTGGGCAGGATGACTTTTCTGCACGTAGGAAACGGGAAGTATCCATTCACTAGTTAACTGCCAGGTGCCGCTCACCCGAGGGCTGCTTCCTTTCAGGTTCCCCAGTATCACAGCTGGTCCAGATGTCTCTACTCTGCCGCTACAAATGTGAAGTTTATGGCCACAGGCTGGCAGAGTTCTCTCCCTTATGCCCGCCCCATTACTGTTCAAAGAGTCAAACAAATACTTTGTTCTTTGCTTTGTCATTTTGATTTAATTGATCGTTTCCTTTGGGAGTCTGAGTCAGGTGATTCATCCCAATTCAGCAAAAAGAAAGAAACCAAATGTTTGGGTCGCTTTGCCGGGTTGTCTTAGCCGAACAGAAACGGCGTTCCTCCTATCCCATTCGACGGTGGGGCTAGGTTGTCCGCCAGAGCTGTGGGTCAGTCGCAGTCGCCCCGAAGATCGATCTAGGTCTCCGCCACCGCCGTCGCCACCTCCGGACAGAGAACGGAGCTCTCCCCGCTGCTGCTCTCGCAGCTGCTCCAGCTAGGTCTGCGAGACCGTGTGGGCTTTAGGACCCAGGAGCTATAGGGAAGCAGCTACCGACGCGCACGGGGCGGAACCTCGGTCCCGCGCTCTCACTCTCGGACCGGGGGGCGGTGCTGTGGCGGGTGCGGCGGGGCGGCGGGGCAGCGGTGGGCGGGGCGATGTCGGAGTGGGCGGGCCGGCGCAACGCTGTGGGACGGGCCCGGCAGTAGGGCCTCCGCGAGCTCGCTCCCCAGCTCGCTGGGCGGGGTGTGCGGCAAGCGGCTTCGCGGGCAGGAGCGGGCCCCTAGGCGGCGGCTGCGCCCTTCGCCAGGGCGGAGCAGGGGGCGGGCAGGCGGCCGGCAGGAGGGGGCTGGGCCGGAGGCCGGGAGAGCCTGAGAGCCCACGGCTACGACGGTAGCGGCGGCGGCTCAGCAGGCTCGGAGCGTGGATCCGCGGCGGTTCGGGGAGCGCCCGCGGGCTGCGGAGCGAGCGGGCGTCCCGGCTCTCCGCGTCCCCCGCCCGCCGCCGTGATTGGGTGGAAGATGGCGCCGGGCGGATGGAAATCCTAATGACAGTCTCCAAATTCGCCTCCATCTGTACCATGGTAGGTGCGGCGGGAGCGCGGCCGGGCGGAGGGGCAGCCGGTCCCCGCCTTGGCTGAGCCGCCCGCGGGCCCGCGCGGGGATTAGCGGCCGCGGGGGGGGGGGGGCGCTCGTTGTGCCGGGCGGGGGCCGCGGGCCGAGCGTCCGGGGACAGGGAACCTGGGCGTCCGGTGTCCGAGGGCCGGAGGGCCGGGGATCAGGGGATTCGGGGAACCGAGAACCTGGGGTCCGTGGATCCGGGAGGCCTATGGTCCGGGGACTGGGGCCGGAGGGCCAGGGGTCAGGCGGTTCGGGGACCGGGAACTTGGGGGTCTAGGGAGTGGGAATCTGGCGGTCCGGGGGTCAGAGAGGCCCAGGGTCCGGGGATTGGGGGCCGGGGGTCAGGGGCTTGGACGCCCGGAAGCTTGGGGGTTCAGGGATCCAAGTCCGGGACCTGGGGCTCCGGGACCTGGAACCTGGTGGTCCGAGACCTGGGAACCCTGGGGACCCGGGGACCGCCTATTAGGGTCCGGGGCCCTTGCAGAGGAAGGCTCGGCGGCAGCGACCGCTGCATTTCCGTATGGCTGTGCGCCGGGCGGGGAGGTGTCCGGCGAGGCGGGGGTCTGCCGGCAGGAAGGAAGGGTCTCATTCCTGCCCGGGAGAGGACGGAAGTCCTGGCAGATATCCTCCTGGCGTCCTCGGCCAGGTGGAGCCCCCCGGCCCGGGCTAAGAGAAAGGGGTGAGTGTGGGTGTGTGAATGTGTGTGTGTGAAGGTGGAAACTTTTTAAGTGTGCTGTTGGAATTTTCTCCATTTTCTACTCGCTGAAGGAAACGAACTCCTCCGGTTTCCAACCTGTGTCCAGATAGCAGTCTTGTCACTGGGAATCCACGTTAATCTTGAAAAACAGCTTTAGCGTTTCTGTCATTTGTTTACTTTAATAAATCAGAGTCCTCTGTGTGGGGTTGAAGTACGCAGGCTCCGAATAAAGCAAAAACGTGGGTGGGTTTAAAATTTGTTTTTGTGCTTTGCCAGAGTAACACAGTTCTCCACATGATGTGGAGTCATTAGCTTCTTTATGAACTTATACCTAGAGGTTGTGATTTATGAATCATCACTGAGAAAAGTTATTCGGTACAATATCGGCCTAGAGATACTTTACCAAGGACTTCTGCAATCTTCAGTTTCATTTTATGTACTCGATTTCTAGTAGGAGATTCCCCAAGCAATCTTCCATTTAAAGGTGATACTTTTATATATTTTTCTTCAAGGACTAAATCAGATCGGAAAAGATGCTTTAAAGGCTGAATCTCTATTGCATTCTGTGGAACAGTATAAAAAAAAGGATGAAATTGGTGGGCTTCAAATCTACAGCATTAAAAAAGTCATATTAAGATTGAATCATTGCACACATTTCCTCACGTGGATGGCTGTTCTTGCTCTTGAGGAGGACTATATTAAAAATTTCCGAGGATCGGTTGTGATAGTTATTTTTAGATATGCCACTTCGATTTCAAAGCAAATGGGATAATTAAATCTTTTACAGTGATAATGTTGCTAGATTACTAAGCTACACACCTTTTGGGGTCATAGATCACTGTCAAAAGTCTAGGGCTTCAGGAGTGATGTGATTGTCTTACACTGTTCATTCACTCAGTTAAATCAGGTATACATTTAGCACCTACTGACTACCAGAAACTGTACTGAAAGTTGGGGAAACAGAAGTAGTTCAGATAGTAGGGCATTTTGGAGTAAGCTTACAAACCCAGCACTCTGGAGGCATCAGGAACACAAGTTGCAGGTAAATACAGGCTATGCAATAAGACCCTGACTCCCCAACTCAAAAAACAAAAACAAAACCCCAAAGCAACCTCAAACAGAAGACAGTGCCTACTTTAATGGTGTTTATGTTTTACTTGAGGGAGACAAACTATTCACATAAACAGTATGATAATATACTATAATCAGATTAGAACAGAACATGGAGAGATCTGCCAAGGTCATATATCCATGAGACTCTGATGTCAAGGATGTCCACTCCTAAGCTGTCTGTAGGGCCTCTAATCCAGGTACTAATTGCACATGGTGTTTGTGTATTACAAAATGTCCATGCCTGGCCAAATGAGATTATTTGGTGCTATTAAAATTGGGTGCGTCTGTATAACTGAATAAATCCTAGCATATTCCAAGAGTAGTGCTAAATATCTTAGTGTAATTTGCAGTCTTAACTCTAAAGAAAGTTGCTATCCATCATCTGGGAATTAAAACAGTGAAAATCAAGACAAGCAAAGGTCCTGCTGTGTTTATATGTTCTGTTTTGCTAGGCTCATATGAAACATAAATCCTTTCTGTCCTCATCTGGTTAGTTTATAACTATCTTTTAGGTCATCTTACCTGAATAATCCTGCTTTTGTCCATTTGCCCTGTACAGTTTCACAGTGATCTCACATTTACTGTGTTGTATATTTCTTCCTTATCTTGTATTAGATTATGAGGGTTTCCCCCTAGACTTCCCTTTCCTGGTGTTTTGAGACAGGGTCTCTTTATAAGCCTGGGCTGGGTTTGAATTTGCTGAGTGGTGGCTGGCCTCCAACTCCTGATCCTCCTCTTTTTACTTCCCAAGTGTTGGGGTTATAGGTGTGGGCCACCATACCAGGCTTTAGTTTTGAGGGATTTAATGTGAAAGACTATTAAAGAAGTTTAAACAGGAACATTAACTTGTGAATACAGAAAAAGACTTTGAAAGTCCCTCATCACTCATGAAAAGTTTGGTGAAACAGTGTGAGTGTATGGAGGGAGTTGTGGAGAGGAGAGGCCTGGACTTAGGGTTGTGTTTCTCTAAGAGTCAGCAGCTAGGAAGAGATTTAGGCTGAAATGAAATTTATTCTGTAGAGATGAAGTTTACATGATTTATTCACTTGTCAAAATAAGGTGCAGAGCAATTGTGCAATAGCTTAATTGGGTAAAGTAACTTAAAAATAAAGACATGTCTTAATTTAGATCACTATTTTTCTACTTACATGAAAATTTGTTAAATTTGTTTCTCTTACCTTAGAATTATAGCCTGACTCAAATAGTGACTATATTTAGGTTGCAGTGAATGTATTTTGTTATCTCTAGGAATATTTTTATTTGTTCTCAAAATAACAGATTTTCGGTTTTACATGTTTCTTTTTTTCTTAGATGTAGTTTCCAACTTCATTGCCTGGCACAGAATAACTACTGAAATACATTTAATTTTATATTTAATAATTGTGAAACATAGAGGAAGGGACTGAATACATGCAGAGTGGCTGTGGTTTAAGTCAGCAGCATTTTGTGGCTAATCCAAGTGGTCTGTTAGGCTGCTGAAGACTGGTAGTGCATACTTTGAGATCTATAAATGTTAGCATTGACTCTGGTCACTGGCTCTTCCTGTTTGGGTTTTGGGAGTCTAGTTGAGAAAGGCTTGTTGGAGAGGGGGATTAGGTACAGCAGAAGCCATAGCAAGAGGTAAGTGGAGTTAGATCATGAGATGACAGTGGCTTGGCTGCTTGCCAGCCCCAGTCACAAGGCAAGGAGCTGAGATGGACCACCAGAACATGGTATGAATGAGGTCAAGGTCACAGGTAGGTGCTAGGTCAGTCTGGCAGGTTGTTTTTCTGAAAATACCTGTGCGTGGCTCAGCATCTGAAGTGAAACTTTTCTACTACTTATTGAAGTAGTCGTAGTCTCAGGTAAAGCTAGCTAATTTCCCTTACTGCCATTTTGCCTGCCAGAGGGGTGTGTGTGTGTGTGTGTGTGTGTGTGTGTGTGTGTGGTCAGTGCAGTTTGTCATCATTCCAGAAAAGGAATTACAGACCCTCAAAGCCTATGCTTTATTGTAAGGAGTGTGTGAAGAGATGAGAGAAGGATCATGGCCTGGCCATTTCTCCTCTCCCCCTCTTTCTAGTCTCCTTCCCTTCCCCTCCCCCTCCCCCTCCGCCTCCCTCTCTCCATTTGGAGATGGATTTTCATGTAGCTCTGGGTGGCCTCGTACTTGCCCTCTAGCCAAGGGCGACCTTGAATTTATTTTCCTACCTCCACTTCTTTAAAAGTTTAAAAAAATTTTTTAAATTTATTTCTATTTTATGTGTGTGAGTGTATTGCCTGCATGCATGTAAGTGCACCTGTGTTGTGGAAAGTCTGAGGAGGCCAGAAGAGGGTGTCAGATCCCCTGGAACTGGAGTTATGGACAATTGTTTGCTGACATGTGGGTGCTGGGCATTGAACCTGGGTCCTCTGGAAGAGCAGCCAGTGCTCTTAATGACTGAACCATCTCTCCATCCCCTCCTGCCTCCAATTCTAAGTGCTGGGATTATAGGTGTGCACCACCACTCTAGGCTGAGTCCCTTCTTACAGTCAGTAAAGATGATGGATATTTTGATTTTATAATTGTCATTGGTGAACACCACTTTATATAAATATCTAGTATAAAATGGCAGAAGTATGTTAAGGGGCACTTAAGAAATTGTTGGATATTCTATTCTAAATCATGTCAAAATTCATTTATGTGTGTGTGTGTGTGTGTGTATGTGCATGTGGTGGCCAGAGGATAATTGGATATGGCTCCTCAGGTGCCACGTTTCACCTTGTTTTTTTTGAGATAAGGTCTCACTGGCTGGCCTGGAGCTAGTCTCTAAGGAGGCTAGGCTAGCTGGCCTACCAGCCCCAGAGATCCACCTATCTCTGCCTTCCTGGCAGTGGCATTACATTACATGTATGTTCCACTATGCCTAGGCTTTTTTCAGCATTTTTTCTTGGGTTCTGGGGATTGAACTCAGGTCCTCATGCTTGCTTGGCCAGCCTTAACCAACTGAGCTGTCTTCCCAGGTGCTGTTTAACATTTTTTTTTTGTTGTCTATTTGTTTTGGTCTTTTTGAGAAGGTCTACCTGTAGCCCCAGCTGGCCTGGAACTTACTATGTAGACCAGGCTGGCCTTGAACTCACAGAGATCCGCCTGCCTCTGCATCCTGAATGCTGGGACTAAAGGTGTGTGCTACCACGCCTCACAGTGCCCCTTCATTTTCATTGTAAGAAACACTGGTTTATTAGCATTGTATGCTTCCAGGGAAGCACTAATTTATTTTTAAATTAAATGGATTCAGTTATAATATTAAAGCTAAGAATGTAATAGGTTGTCTTTCTCTGTTTTGAGTGGTTTATAGAAACTATTCCATTTTGTCTGGGAACAAATAACTGGTCTGATGTGTGCCATTCTCAAACATGTTTTAGAAATTTAGACATTTGGGAACACTATGTTCAAAAGAACAGTCTTGGGTCTGTTTTTCACTATGTTGAGGATTGAACCCAATGTTTTGTACATGCTAAGCACATGAGCTACACCTAGCTCTCACTTTATTATTGTATATTAAGATAGAATACCAGCTCTTTGTCATTTCAGAACACAGTCTGTGTATTTAAGTCAGCTTGGGCCCTCCTTTCCTTTTATGTTCCCCATTACTGAACTAAGGCCATAGTCTTATACTTAATTTTCTTATTTCCCATCCCTTCCTGGAATATGTCTTGTTGGTTTATGTTGCACTTGGTCTTATTTTGTCTAAAATCTGTTCTCTGTTTCTTGGGTTGGAAGAAGGTTATTTAAATGGCTATGTTACCTTGAGGTGTTTGAAGGAAAGTGTAATTAAATGCTAGATAGGAAGATTTGTGAGTCATTCATATGAGCACTCAGCATCAATGTTTCAGAAGGTACTTTAAGAAAAGATTTGATTGATTAATATGCATAGACTCTGTGAAGGAGGTAGGAGTGATGGAAATAATTTGTTTTGGAAGAAAAACTGTTAAGGCCTTGCTTTCACAGAAGACTCAATCAAGATTACTTGTAGTAGAAGGTACAGGCCTGTTACAGTGCTTAGGAGGCTGAGGCAGGAAGATCATGGATATCAGCAAGATGCCAGCTTGGGCCATGTACTGAGACCCTGTCTTAGAAAAAGACTGCTGATAGTGTACAGTGTAAGATTCTGAGCAGCACATGTGAGGGGCTGCAGAGCTCTTAATCCTGTGTCCACAGTTTATACTTTTCTATTTTTTCTCTATAAGAAGACCATTTTCTAAATAGTCTGTCATGTCTGAAGAAATGATGCATATATATTCTTGCTTATGTTCTCCATCTGTAGTGATCCAGAGGTACAAAACTTCCTACCAATAAAAATTACTTCTAACTTCCAAAGATAAAGTGGGTGTTTGTTCTGTGGCAGTTGAGTGATATTATTGAAGTGCTTCATAGGTGCAGGGACCATCCATGTAATACCTGCTTATAAGTAGTGGTTTCAGTTGCCATCTTTTTGAGGTTCAATATTGTTGCCTTTGATTTTATTTTAGTGACCTAATAACCCTTTTCCTAATAACATTGACTTTTATAGGGGGTGGAAGAGGAAGCCCTTGTCCCCTCTCCCTCCCAGTAAGTCCTAGTGGAGACCTCAGGTACATTAGAGTGCACATAGGTTCCAAGAATACAGGTGTGACTGTGAAATGCCCTGATATTAGGGGACTTCTCATTTAGTGTGTCTTGAGTGAGTTACAGTTCTGGGAGGCAATCTGAGTTGATCAGGGACCTCTTCCAGTCTTGTCCAGATACAAGGAATCTTGTCCAGACCCCCTCTCTCCTTCCCTCCATTTCTCCTTCCCTTCCTTCCTCCATAGTCCCAGCTGGCCTAGAACTCTGTGTATAGACCAGGCTGGCCTGGAACTCACAAAGATCTGCCTGCCTCTGCCTCTTGAGTACTGTGATTAAAAGTGTGCACCACCATGCCCATCTGCCCTTTTCCTCCTCCCCTTTCGCATCTCTTTTGGAAGGTTCTCATGTGTCCCAGGCTGGTCTGAAACTTGCTATGCTATCTAAGGATGATCTTTTGAATTTCTTTTTTTTTTTTTTTAAAGAATTTATTACTCATTTGTTATACATGCCTCATATGGGTGGGCACATGGCACAGTTTGTGTGTGGTTTTTGGAGGACAGCTTGTGGGTGAGTTGGTTTCTCCTTCCACCATTTGAGTTCAGGGGATTAAACTCTGGTTGCCAGGTTTGGCGGCCAGTGTCTTTATCTGCTGAGTCTTCCTACTGGACCCTCTTTTGATCCTCTTGCACCTGTCTCCTGAGTGCTAGGGTTACAGGCTTAGAACACCATGCCTGGTTTATGTGGTGCTGGGGATGGAACCCAGGACTTCATGTATGTTAGACATGCACTCTATATACTGAGCTACATCCCCGGCCCAGGAGCAGTTAACTTTTTTTTTTGGTCTTTTTGAGACAGGGCCTCCTTGTACCCCCAGCTGGCCTGGAACTCACTATGTAGACCAAGCTGGCCTTGAACTCACAGAGATCTGCCTGCCCCTGCCTCCCAAGTACTGGGATTAAAGCCATGCTCCACCATGCCCGGCTCTATTAACATAATTTTAGAGGTCCGAATTTATAGAAGCAAGTAATGTGTTAATATCTACAGTGTTAAGTCTACCTGTTTTTTGTTGTTGTTGTTGTTGTTTGTTTGTTTGTTTTTAGGAATCTCTGAAAAGAAAACTGAAATATTTTAATTAGAGCCCATATGGGTGCAGGAAAGCACATCCTAGGGGCAGGAGAGAATAAAATTAAAGCCTCCTGTTCTGTGGAGTAGAAAATGTCTATAGCTTGAGATTTTGTAGATGGACATTTCTTCCACTTTGTGTTTGATTATCCTACAATAACAGCTAGCCATTATAACTTTGAAGAAATTTTTTATTCTAGACTTAAAAATTTTTTTCTTTGCTGATACTGCAAGGAATTATTTATTTATTATTTATTTTGGTCTTTTTGAGACAGGATCTCCCTGTAGCTCTGGCTGTCCTGGAACTCATTAGGCCCTAGCTGGGACAGAGCATTGTGAACACTGAAGTTCACAGGAGGAAGACGTATCTTGCAATAATAGAGGTGGAGCATTCCTTTTCTGTGGAGAAGGATATAATGTTCAGGCTTTAGAGTTACTGTCTTGGAGGATGAAACTGGTTCTTTAGGGACTATTGATGAATAGGAAGGAACCAAGTGTTTTTACTAGTCATTACTTGATAAACTTAAGGTTATAGAAAAATTGATAATTTTTTTTCCTCTGATGTATTTAGGGTTATTTATGTAAAAGTGAAAAACACTTGGAATACTTCTGGAATGTCAGAGGGTTAAAACCAAAACCAAAAATACTGACCTTTGATTTTGCTAGGCAATTTTTTTAAAATTTATTTTTGTATGTGTATGAATGTACTGTCTGCATGTATATTTGTGCACCCAGGTCAGAAGAGGGAGTCACATTCCCCTGGAACTGGAGTTAAAGATGGTTCTCTCAGGGCGTGGTGGCACACGCTTTTAATACTAGCACTCTGGAGGCAGAGGCAGGCGGATCTTTGTGAGTTCAAGGCCAGCCTGGTCTACAGAATGAGTTCCAGGACAGCTGGGGCTACAGGGAGACCCTGTCTCAAAAAAAAGACCAAAAAAAAAAAAAAAAAAAAAAAAAAAAGACGGTTCTCAGCCGCCATGTGGGTGCTGGGGATCGAACCTGGGTCCTCTGCAAGAGTGGTTAGTGCTCTTAACCGCTAGGCCATCTCTCTAGCCCCTGTTAGGCAATTTTTTAAGATCATTTTTGTCATCCTTAGTTTAAAAAGAGTTCACTTTTTTCTTTTCCAGTTTACTAGTTTCATTTGTTTTTAGTTGCCTTTTAAAAATTGGAGTAGGCATCCACTGTCCTACAGGGAGCTCAGCTTCACTGTCTTGTTTGAAGATATCATAGATTTGCTCTTTTACCAAAACATGTGCAAGTGCATTCGGTCACTTTTTTTTTTTGTTGTTCTTCATGTAGTTCGCTTTATGATTATCATTAATTTGTGTATAGAGTCTCCTTGTATCACTCAGGCTGGCCTGGAACCTAATCTCCTGCCTTAGTGTCCATTGCAGATGTGCTCTGCTGCACCTGGCCTCTTTGGCTATTTTTTTTGCTATCCCCACTCCCTCATTTGTTGCTGTAATTGACAGAGTCTGTAGTTGAGGAATTCGCTGTGTTCTTTAAACACTTGGTGTTTTTGCTCCTTGTATTTGGTGGCCCTTGCTGCCACAGGTTTTACTTCCTTACATTAAAGCTTTTCTGTTTGGCATGCTTTCACCTCAGATGTTTGCTGCTTTACTAGCTACCTTGGGATTTGGTTGTAGTTATTATACCAGTTCATTGTGCTAATGGGCTTGTGATGTTCTTTATAAATGCTAACTTACAGGTTTCAGCAGACTTTGTAAAGATGAATGTGACTTGTGTAATTTTTAGTTTTCCCAGGGAACTTATGTAGGACTAGATAACATTTACTCTGTGGCTATTAGTGGTGATGTTGCTGGGTACTTTACAAATTGTACACTGTACAAGGAAAAAGAAAGATATAGAGGAGTTTGGGTTTAGGTAAATTTATAGGCGATAAATATAGAATGGGTTATTGAAGAAAGGTAGATTTTTTTTTTTTAACTGAAATCAATGTTAACAAAACTTTACAGATGTTTTTGGACATGTGAAGAAAAGGCCGTACTGCATAGGTAAAGCCTACTTGAGAAATTAAGTTTAAAGATAGAACACTTGTAAAACTCCAGAGTTATATGCCTGGAACATGTGGAATAGTGCTTGGTAAATGTTACTATTTTCTCCTATTTTTGGAAATACTCCATGTCCATGCTTAATAGTGACTCTGGAATGTAATGACATGGTCAGTAGGGGTAGTAGGTATGCATTTGTAGTTTAGTAATTAATAAGTTGTTCAGGTTACCAAAAAGAGGAATAGTTTTAATGTTCTTTCAGAATGAGAAATTTAAAAATAAATTATATCACTCATATTTAACTGTACCCTTAAAACATAATGTGACATCTGCTCACCTTAGAAATACTTTTAATTTTTGGATTTAAGAAAGTTTTTTTTTAACATTTTTTAATTTTATTTATTTCTGTATGTGTATGCATGTACTGTTTGCATGTAAGTTTGTGCACCCGTGTCGTGCAATGCCGCGGAGGTCAGAAGAGGGTGTCGGATTCCCCTGGAATTGGAGTTCTCCTGGAATTGGAGTTTCAGACTGTTCTTGGCCACCATGTGGGTGCTGGGGATCGAACCCGGGTCCTCTGTAAGAGCGGTCGACACTCTTAACCGCTAGGCCATCTCTCCAGCCCCAAGAAAGTTTTTTATTTGAGATGGGGTCAGTCTTTATAGGCTGGTGTCTAAACACTTCGGTCAAAGTGATACTCCTGCCTCAGCCTCTCAATAGCTGGGACTACAGATTCATGCTGTTGGGTACCATTTACTATTTCATAAAGTATAAGATTGTATGAAATAAAATACCCTCCGCAAGAGGAAGGACAGCCCTTTCTCAGAAGGTAATGGATTTGAAGAGCTGAGGAATTAATCTTAGCTAATATCACCTATGTATACCTTTTTGCATGTTTATGCCAAGCCCAACTTTAAAGGTGCTTTTTTATATTTGACATATAGTGGGCTGTTTTTTTTTTTTCTTCTTTAGTGTTAAGGTTCAGAATCCAGGTCTTTATTAATGCTAGGCAAGTGCTCAGTCACTTAGCCACAGCCCCCATTATAGACAATTTTAATCTCTTTCTACTGTTTCAGTAAGGGCTAAAACTCTAAGAATTTTAATTCTCATCATGTTTATGCCTGTCTTATTTGTAAGTTTTGTTATATAACACTGTTTCCACATTTCTACCTTATTTTTTTTTTCTACCTTATTAAACACCATATATTCGTTTCCTAGGGATGCCATAAACATTACCAAAACCTGGTAAAGTAATAGAAGTTTGTCAGTCCTGGAGGCCAGAAGTCCCAACTTGCTTTTTTTTTTTCAAATGTGTATGAGTGTACGGTCTGCATGTAGGTTGGTGCACCCGTGTCGTGCAGTGCCTCGGAGGTCAGAAGAAGGTGTCGGATTCCCCTGGAGCTGGAGTTAAGGACGGTTCTTAGCTGCCATGTGGGTGCTGGGAATCGAACCCTTGGTCCTCTGCAAGAGCAGTTGGTGCTCTTAACCGCTGAGCCATCTCTCCGGCCCCCAGAAGTCCCAATTTGTATTGGTCCCTTCTGAGGGCTTGTGGAAAATTCTTTCATGCCTCTCAGCTACTGGGCAGTTTCCTGACAGTCTTTGGGATGTAGATACCTTATTCCTGCTTCCGTCTTCATAAATACTTCATTTTCTATGTTTCTGTCTATTCCTGTTCTCTCTGTGCATGACTGTATCTGTCTAAATTTATCTCTTTTATAAGAACACCAGTTATAGTGCACTTGGGCCCATAGTGGATTTGGGATTTGGGACGTCTTAGTTTGAATAGATCTGTCAAGACCCTATTTCCATATAAGGTCACATTGTGATACTGTGAGTTAGGACTTGAACATCTTGTGTGGCGTGCATGCATGCGTGCGTGTGTGCGCGTGCGTGCGTGCGTGCGTGCGTGTGTGTGTGTGTTTGTTGAGACAGGGTCTCCCTGTAGCCCCAGCTGTCCTGGAACTCTGTTGAGACAGGGTCTCCCTGTAGCCCCAGCTGTCCTGGAACTGTCTCTGTAGTCCAGGCTGGCCTTGAACTCACAGAGATCTGTCAGCCTCTGTCTCCGAAGTGCTGGGATTAAAGGCATGTGCCACCGTGCCCGGGTTCAACTTGGACATATCTTTATTTTTTTTAATTAATTTATTTTTTTAAATTTTATTAATTTTATTTATTTCTGTATGTGTATGAATGTACTGTCTGCATGCAAGTTTGTGCACCCATGTCGTGCAATGCCACGGAGGTCAGAAGAGGGTGTCAGATTCCCCTGGAACTGGAGTTCTCCTGGAATTGGAGTTTCAGACGGTTCTCGGCCGCCATGTGGGTGCTGGGGATCGAACCCGGGTCCTCTGTAAGAGCGGTCAGCGCTCTTAACGGCTAGGCCATCTCTCCAGCCCCTGGACATATCTTTATTAAGGGAAGTAATTCCTCCTCTAAAACTAGTGGAGCGATCAGATCCACTGTTATATCCATATTAATGCATGTTCATTAAGAAGGGCTGTGTCCTAGATAGGAGATCTACAGAGCCATTTGAGTTTCAGTTCAAAGGGCTTGAAGTCTTGCTGGGTAGACTACTCATGGGTACTATAGTATCAGTGTTCACACATAAGCTTCAAGTTCTGATGTTTTTAGGAGTGAAGTCTAAATCAGCTGGAGAAGCTTTTAGGAATGGTAGGAAGGGAAGTTGGGCTAGAATTGAAAGTCAACTTGAAGGAAAATGAGGAAGGAAAAGCTTGGAGAAGAGGTGAGAATATGAACCAAAACAAATAATAAGAAGCAGAATTCAGTTAAAATCATTTAGTTTAGTGTTCAGTAATTGTGTCCTCAAACTTGTCGACTATACTTAGGCAGAAATCTCTTAGAGAGGTCTGGTAGTTTGAAAAGAGCATGTATGTAGCCTGCAAAACTCATTTTTGCTGAAATAAGTTAATCAGAAGCGCTTTTGAAACAGGTAAGAGAGAAACCATTGATAAACACTCATATCTTTCTAAAAGAATGAGAAAAAAAAAGTTAAGCCTTAAGATCTATTTCAACTATGGCATCACCTGTCTTTTTTTATTTTTTATTTATTTTTATTTATTTATTTTTATAATTTTATTTATTTCCGTATGTGTATGAATGTAATGTCTGCATGCAGGTCTGTGCACCCGTGACGTGCAATGCCGCGGAGGTCAGAAGAGGGTGTCGGATTCCCCTGGAACTGGAGTTCTCCTGGAATTGGAGTTTCAGACGGCTCTCGGCCCCCATGTGGGTGCTGGGGATCGAACCCGGGTCCTCTGCAAGAGCGGTCGGCGCTCTTAACCGCTAGGCCATCTCTCCAGCCCGCATCACCTGTCTTTTAGCTTAAGTGAAAGTGATCAGAGAAAAGTTTTCTAGGAAATGTATTTTTTAAAAATTGAAGCATGGCTGCGGTGAGAAACATTCAGCTTAAAGTTTTTGTTTTATTATGCCGTGTGTGTGTGTGCGTGTGTGTGTGCGTGTGTGTGTGTATTGGTGCACCTGTATCATGGCATGTGAATAGAAGTCAGAACAACTTTTGGGAGTTGGTTCCCTCCTGCCTTGTTGAGGCAGTCTTCCTTGTTTCTGCCATGCTGTATGCTCCAGGCTGGCTGGCCTGTGAGCTTCCAGATGAGTCTCCTGTCTCTGTCCCATCTTGCTGTAGGAGAGCTGGGATTACAGGTGAGCACCACCATATCTGTTTTTTTTTTTTTTAATTAAAAAAAATTTTTTTTTTTTTTAATGTGGCTTCTTGGGAAATTGAACTCAGGTTCTCAGACTCATCTGGTAAAGACTTTTATGTGGTGAGTCATCTCACCAGCCCTTATAATTTATGTTTTTCCAAATGACAAATGTAAAATCTATGAATTGGGCCCATATTCTAGATGTGGAAATGGATACATGAAAAATAGGTTATAAAAAAATGAGAAAAGTAGGTTATTTCAGACTGTAGTGACTTGAATTTAGGATTTTGTCTGAATTTTATTGTTTAGGCCTCTTGCCATTGGGCTGACATAGATAGAAATACTTCTTCCCCTAATTTCTACTCTATCACCAAACTGACATGCACCCCCCCACTTCCTTCCATAAGAACTTAGAGTTTCTAATCATTGTGGAACTTGTCTCGCATGGTTTTATTTTTTTTATTTTTTTATTTTTTTATTTTTTTATTTTATTTATTTCGATATGTGTATCAATGTACTGTCTGCATGCANCCTTCCAGGTGAAAAATGTGCATTTTCAGAGCCTTTGTGGCCACTGGAGGGACAAACTGGATCCAAGTGGTATCTATTGAGTACTTTCATATATACAGTATATTACTCAGAGTGCCAATTAATTGTCCTGTGATGCCCTTGTCTTCTTTTACATGACTGTCTTAGTAGGCACCACAGGCCAGGGACAATGTGTAGTTTGTGGATACCAGGAGTAAGGTGGGGCCTGATCACATATAATTTTGCAGTCTTTATTTGAAAAAACTTCTTTGAATTCAATACGAAATTCTGCATAGAGCTTACCAGGGCCCATTGGCAACCTGAAATTAAACTTTGGGGCCTTTAGACTAGATCTAGGTTTGTCTGCCTATGAGAACGGGACCCTGAGTCATCTCTAATGAATGCTGGTCTGTATCTTACATGACCTAGACCCGTCCTAGTTTAGCCTTTGGCTCAGTCCTGAACCTAGTTTCAACTCCTCTGCTAAGTCAGCTTTGGTTTCCTACTTGAGCTGCTGGTGTTGTGAGAAGCCACTGTTACTCATGAGGTATGTCCTGGCAGTGTGGAATGGGTGGCCATGGCTGTAGAGCTCCATAGGAAAAACGGAGTCTGCATACCAGTAACTGATGTATTAGCCTGCCAGGGCTTCTTTTTTTGTGGTCTTTTTGAGACAGGGTCTCCCTGTAGCCCCAGCTGTCCTGGAACTCGCTCTGTAGACCAGGCTGGCCTTGAACTCACAAAGATCTGCCTGCCTCTGCCTCCCAAGTGCTAGGATTAAAGGTGTGCGCCACCATGCCTGGCTTCTGTGCTTCCTATAACATGACATTGTAGCACAGTTTTTTGTGACATTGTGATGGTGAGGCATTCACATTGTCAGTATTACTTCTGTAATTCCCAGGTACTTTTTACCTAGTTGTTTTTAGCAACTGCTGACAATGCCTAGATCTCTTATTTCAGAATAGAGCTGTAACTACTTTTATAATTTGTTTTAAAGAAGTATTTATAAGGGCTGGAGAGATGGCTCAGCAGTCAGCACTG
This sequence comes from Rhizomys pruinosus, assembly GCA_009823505.1. Taxonomy (NCBI): domain Eukaryota; kingdom Metazoa; phylum Chordata; class Mammalia; order Rodentia; family Spalacidae; genus Rhizomys; species Rhizomys pruinosus. The sequence continues at coordinate 1,215,411 of VZQC01007275.1, read as the reverse complement.
GCTGTTCTTGCAGAAGACCCGGGTTCAAATCCCAGCACCCACGTGGTGGCTAACCACTCCAGTTCCATGGGATCGAAGCCCTCTTCTGTTCTTTGTGGGCACTGCATGGCACTTATTGCACTTACACACACGCAGGCATAACACTCATACACATAAAGAAAAATAAATTTTAAAGTATTATTATAAAATCACTTGAAGCCAGGTGTGGTGGCGCATGCCTTTAATCCTAGCACTCAGGAGGCAGAGGCAGGTGCATCTTTGTGAGTTCAAGGCTAGCCTGGTCTACAGAGTGAGTTAGTTCCAGGGCAGCTGGGGCTACAGGGAGACCGTCTCTGTCTCAAAAAAGACAAAAAAAAAATAATCACTTGAAAGTCAGGCATTTTGGACACACACTTATAATCCTAGTACTTGAGAAGCTAAGGCAGAAAATGTTCCACTTTGAACTATATAGGAAGACCTTGTCTCAAAACAAAGACAAAACCAAAAAGAATTCCCCTAAATCAGGCACATACTTGAAGACAATGTAGACTCTTTGAACAATGCAGATAGAAACTGCATTTGTAGAATATTTCATTGTTGTATTCCCAAAAGATTAGGGTATACTTAAAAATCAAGTGAAACTGCTCATTTAGGAGCATATGTGCTAAAATTAGAACAGTGAGCACCAGCCTTGTGCAAGGACAAGACCAAAGTTCATGAAGCACTCTATATCCCTTTGAATGAAGTAATGTGAAATAGTCAAACTTGAACCTTTCCCATACTAAGCCTTACAATTCTGTGACATTAAAGTTAACGAGTACATGGGGTTCTAATCAGAATTACTGTATGGATTTAATGAGGTTTGAGTGAGTACTTTTCATTTCTACTTTTAAAAAATGTTTTATTATTTTTATTTTATGTGTATGAGTGTATTGCCTGCACGTGTATAACTGCACCCATGTTGTGTCAGAAGAAGGCATAAGATTCCCCTAGAACTGGAAGCATGTGGGTGCTGGGAATCGAACCTACGTCCTCTTGAAGAGCAGCCAGTGCTCTTAACCATTGAGCCATCTGTCATTTCTAGCCCCTTCATTTCTACTTTTTTAAAAGCAAACATTTTGAGGTCATATTTACTAAATATAGTTATTTAAACAAGCAACTTCAAATTTTTTATAGTTCAGAAAGTTAGACGAACTATCCAGGTGCACTTTAGTTTTTACATTTTAAGAATATTAGAGTGTGGGGCTGGAGAGATGGCTAAGTAGTTGAGAGTACTGACTGCTCCTGCAGAGGACCCAGGTTTGATCTTCAGCACCCATGTGGTGGCTAATGAGTGGCTCTAACTCCATTTCTAGGGTACTGGCTGCCCTCTTCTGATCTCTGTGGGCATTGCACAACATAGGTGCACTTATACACATGTAGGCAGTATACTCATACACATAAAATTAACAAAATATTAAAAAAGAATATTAGAGTATATTTGTGATGAACCAAAAATGTGTGTATATTAATTTTTAGTGGCACCTGTAACCAAGACCACAATATTAGTTCACAACTATATGTAAAAAAATTTTTTTTGAGACAGGGTCTCCCTGAAGCCCCAGCTGTCCTTGAACTCACAGAGGTCCGCCAGCCTCTGCCTCCCAAGTGCTGGGAATAAAGGAGTTCACCACCACATCTGGCATACAACAATATATATTTTGTTACAACTATATATATATATATATATATATATATATATACATACATNTGTTGTGCAATTCCTTGGAGGTCAGAAGAGGGTGTCGGATTCCCCTGGAACTGGAGTTCTCCTGGAATTGGAGTTACAGACGGTTCTTTTTTTTTTTTTTTTTTATTAATTTTATTTAGTTCTGTATGTGTGTGAATGTACTGCCTGCATGCAAGTCTGTGCACCCGTGTCGTGCAATGCCGCGGAGGTCAGAAGAGGGTCTCGGATTCCCCTGGAGCTGGAGTTCTCCTGGAACTGGAGCCTCAGACGGCTCTCGGCCGCCATGTGGGTGCTGGGGATCGAACCCGGGTCCTCTGTAACAGCAGTCGGCGCTCTTAACCGCTAGGCCATCTCTCCAGCCCCTACAGACGGTTCTTAGCTGCCATGTGGGTGCTGGGGATCGAACCTGGGTCCTCTGCAAGAGCAGTCGGTGCTCTTAACCGCTAGGCTATCTCTCCAGCCCCCAACAATATATATTTTTTATGTTCACAGCAGTATGCTTTCTGCTCCTCAGTTCTGAAGTTCTACCTGCTCTACAGGTTGGAAGTCCAAGTCAGTCTTCTTAGCCTAAGACCCAGGACAGATTGTGTTCTGGGAGAGTTGAGGGGAACATTTGTTTTCTTTGCTCTTTCCACATTAGAGGCTGCCCTTGTTTCTTGACCCCAAGCCTTTCCTGTGTTTTCAGGCCAGCATTGGCTGGTCACTCTTACATCTGGATACTGACTTCCTGTCACCTACTTACACCTACAAAAACCCTGTACTCCACTGGGTCCATCTGGATAATCCAGGATAATCTCTTCCAATCAAGGCCATTTGGGTTTAGCAACTTTTAAATTCTTACGCAACCTTAATTTCCCCTGCCCTGTTACATAATACAGGTACAGGTTCTGTGGTTAGAGTGTGGACATTTGGGCTATCATTGTACAGAATGAGTCTGAGCAGAATGTAGGAGGTACTTAACATCTAGTTTATAGGAACAGCAAAATGAGAACACACTAGTACTTGTATATCTTTGTTTACTTTTTTTTTTTTAATGTGTACGAGTGTAATGCCTGCATGTGTGGAAGTGCACCCATGCCATGCAGTGACTGATGAACTGGCGTTACAGATGGTTGTAAGCTGCCATGTGGGTGCTGGGATTCCGACCTAAGTTCTCTGCAAGAGCAGTCAGTGCTCTTAACCACTGAGCCATCCCTCCAGCCCCAAGAAAAGGTTTTAAAATGGATTGAGGCATATGTATTAAAGGGGGTTTGTAGAAAAGGAATAGCCTGGGCTTCTCAAGAGTATATTTAAATGTCTCAGCCATAGTTATATATATGATATATGATATTGGTGGCTTTTGAAGTTAAACTGTTCAAAGAATTTAAAAGATTAAGACTGTTTTGGTAGACTTGTTTGTAATCCAGGGAACTTTTCTTTAGTAAATGCAGTTGGCTTGGGGTTCATCATTCAGGTTTATAGATAGCATGAGGAATATAGACGGGAAGTGCCAGAGAGAGATCAGGGTCAGAGTGGTCAAAGGAATTCTTACTGTATGCAGTTCACCAGGAAGCCAGTTTTAACTATAAGCATGGCTCTAAATCTTGTTCATGATAATTTCTTGATTTTTAATTTTTAAGATTTTTTTCAGCTGTCAGGGATGAGGTGCTCCTTCCCCTGTCCCCTGAACTTCCCTCATTGATATCCAGCTTCAAAACTTCGTATCAATCAAAACTTCAATCAGATGATTGATTTCATTAAAATCTACTCCGAGGGTAGAGGGAAGATTTAGGAAATGTCTTAAAACTCCTGAGGGGAAAAATGGACAAAGAAAGGGTACTTGAGGGTGCCACCTAATGCAAAGGGAAAGATACAGACTTTGCTGTGGCATGGGAGAGATACATTTTAATAGTTACGGGTAATAGGAGAAGGCTGGTGGTTGTGGTGGTACATCTCACCAGGAGGCAATCTGCTCTGCCTAGTGAGTTGCCAGCTGGGGCTACAGAGAGATCCTATCTCAATCCCCCTCCCCCCCAGCCCCAAGAAAGATAATATCAGAAGAATCCAATTTGAGGACTTCCAAATTAAAAAAAATACTCTTTGTGAGTTACTAAAGAATTACCAGAATGAGACCTGAAATTCAGCCCAGGCTAGCCTGGAAATTGGTGTGTAGCTGACAGTGACCTTGAACTTCTGATTCTCTTTTCTCCATCTCTCAAATGCTTGGATTACAAGCATAAGCCACCCAGCCTTGCTCCAGCCCCTCTTCTGCCATTTACTCGGGTAAGGGTCTGTTCAGGTTGCCAAGGCTGGTCTTAAATTTATCATCTTCCTACCTTAACCTCACCATTGGCTGGGATTATAAACCTGTGCCTCCAGGCCCAGCTCTCCAAACAGTGCCTGTCTGTCTGTCTGTCTGTCTTTCTGTCTCTCTCTCTCTCTTTCTCTTTCTTTCTTTCTTTCTTTCTTTCTTTCTTTCTTTCTTTCTTTCTTTCTTTCTTTCTTTCTTTCTCTCTCTCTCTCTCTCTCTCTCTCTCTCTCTCTTTTTTAAATATATATTTTTTTACTTTATGTATATGAGCGTTTTGCCTGCATGTATGTAAGTGCACCATGTGTATGCAGTGCCTGCAGAGGTCAGAAGAGACTGTTGGATTGCCTGGAACTGGAGATACAGGTGGTCGTTAACTGTCTTAGGAACCAAAACCCAGTCTTCTCCAGGAGCAGCCAGTACTTTTAACTGCTGAGCCATCTCTCCAGACCCTCGACCCCCTGCCCCAGCAGTGTTCTTAAAATACAGATCAAGCTGGGCATGGTGGCGCACGCCTTTAATCCTAGCACTTGGGAGGCAGAGGCAGGCGGATCTCTGTGAGTTCAAGGCCAGCCTGGTCTACAGAGTGAATTCCAGGACAGCTGGGGCTACAGGGAGACCCTGTCTTGAAAAGACCAAAAAAAAAACAAAACAACACACACACACACACAAAAAAAAAACCAGATCATGGGGTTAAAGAGACAGCTCAGCAGTTAGAGCACTGGCTACTCTTGCAGAGGACAACAGTTTGATTCCCCAAACCCATGTGGCAGCTAACAACCATCCATAACTCCATTCCCAGAGGCTCTGACACCCTCTTCAGACCCCTGAAGACATTTCATGACACCATGCACTTAACATACATGCAGGCAGTACATTCATATACATAAAATTAAAAAAAAATTTAAAAAGTTACAGTTCACATAGCATATAGTTGGTTCTTTAAAGTATATAATTCAGTGATTTTTAGCGTATTGTCAGTCATGCAGTTATAATCAAGTCAATTTTAGAATATTTCATCTCAAAAGCCATTTCCTACCCTTTAGCCATCATCTTTCTTCTCTTCTTTTCCCTTCTCTCCCCATCCCTTCTAGTCTTAGGCAACCACTCATCTACTTTGTATATTTCCTTATATGTATTTTGTGACTAGCTGCTTTCCCTTTGTATCAGTTCAGGGTTCATCTATGTTATAACATCTGTAGTACTTTTGGTCACTTTTAGTGTACATGCATCAAATTTGTACACTACATTTTGTTATTTGCTCATTAATGGACATTGATGGATCTGGGTAGCTTTTGCATTTTGGCTGTGGTGAATAAATTCTGCTATGAAATTAGGAGTGCAAGCTTTTGTGTGGTCGTCTTTTCTTTTTTCTTGGGTATATGCTTAGAGTTGCTGGGTGAAGGTTGATGTGAAGGCTCAGTAGCTAAAGGCACTTTACAAGCCTGGCAACCTGAGTTTGAGCCTAGAACCTGTGTAAAGGTGGAAGGAGAGAATGATTCTGCAAAGTTGTCCTCTGGTCTCCACATGTGGGTCAGTATGCATGCCCCCCCCCCATGATTATGATGATGATGATGATGATGATGATGATGATGATGATGGACTTGCTGGACCATATGGCAG